>QEPC01000119.1:5099985-5202357 GCA_003113815.1 Sphenodon punctatus | reverse complement strand
CCCCCTGCATTTGACTAAGGTTGACTGTGGTGGACATTCACCACGTCACTTCTGAAATCAGCCAGTGAGGCTCCTTATAATTTTGAATTAGGTGAAGAGTTTTCAAGATATTTGCACTTCTTTGACATAGATATATATTGTACTACATGAGTAATCATTTTTAAATTCTGGAATTTTAAATACATTCAATGTATATTGAATGTGACAAATCACTCAGATGCTTTACAGTGTTACGTTGCCAGTGCTTTTATTGATCAAATTGATTTTTAAAACACCAAAAAGTGTTCTGCGGTCACTTGATATATGAAACATTTTTCTATATGTTTGGAAAAAAATAACAGTCTTACCTTCACAGAATGGAGGACTACCCTCAAACTGGAGCTGTGCATTTAGCTTGCAGATCAAAATGTCATTTCCAACCAAAGTGAAACCAGGATGGCACTTATACTTCGCAAAATCTCCTGAAAAGGTTAAACAGCAAACATTCTCTTAATTACTGCTGTTTTCCCTAGATTTCTTTGCATACTCTGAAACATGCAAACATATTCCTAGCCACCATTTAATTAGCTTTCAAGCCAAAAATTAAGGTGCTGATACAAGTCTCATTCACTTCAATGGATGTTTACACCAGGCTAGTGCTTTGAAATTTGGTGTCTGCCATTTTTCATTTCCATGGTCAGCCACATATTTTCTTTCCTAGCGGGTAATTGTTTGGCACAACACAGGACTTCTACAGGCAAACACTTGTTTCTTATGCTGTAATTCATTCACCATATGGGAGTAGGTCCAGCTTACATGCTGTTCATAACTGTCATCATTATTTTAGCCAAATGTATGTAATCTGTTTTTTAAAATATAAAATATACAAAGAAAGAGAAAAATCAGAAACTAGATAAACTATTATAAATATGTAAAAGGTGAAGACATGAGAAAAACAATCACACTAAAATTTGTCTCACAACTTATGCAATAAAGAGAGAAGAAGAGAGAGAAAGGGTTTTCTATTGAGAATGAAGATCTTGCGTGTCTTTAGACATAACAAAGATCAGGTGTCAAACCCCCTAAGCATGTGTTTGGCCGTTGTGTGTAAGCACCATAACAATCCCAACACCAATTTGGCCACCCATTGAACACGCAATGTGAACTCCATTGCATCACAAGGACAATTTGCATATTTCGGCTGAACACGGGTCGTGGCCAACGTTGTGTCTAATGATATCATGGGGCACGTTAGCAGGTACAACACAGGAAACGAGGTGGCAGCACTTGCATGCTGAGATTGGGTAGCAAGCAAAACACCAATTTGCCCCAAGATGGGCTGTGTGTCTAAGCAGCACCACATGGTGAACACAGGACCAAACCGGTGTTCATATCAAGGTCAAAACACACATTCAGACACCCATTGATGTTATGTCTAAAGACACCCCTTGTCTCAAAAATGTATTCAAGATGAAGATGTGATCTTCAATATGGATGAAGATTGAAGAGGCGTTAAGATGTAGTTTATGAGGGATAAATCATATCACCTATTTCAAAATCATCATCTTCAGTAAGTAGGTCAGCCTGTGGAACTGCTGCTGGTGGCTGGCACTTCTTAAGGTGATACGCTACAAAAATAAATTGAAGTCATATTACTACAATATAATAAGCCTTATCATGTAGGAAATTAAGGTCCTGATTCTGCAGATGACTTTGTGTGGGCACAGTGGAACAAAAGTGAAACCCATTGTTAAATCAAGATCTAAATTCCAAACCAAAGTGAAACCCATTGTTAAATCAAGATCTAAATTTTCAAACACATCAGTTAGGGCAATTCTGGGTGATTTCAGACGTTACGGGGCCCTTTGGCCCCGTACCGAAACCACCGGCTTCATTCCCCGCCGGGGTCACCCCGTCACGCCATAACAGACGTGCCGGGGGGATCCCGGCGGGGAAACTGGGAGGGGGCGGGGCCGTGCGGCGCAACGTGCGGCCGCACGGCCCCGCCCCCTCCACGAACCCCGCTGCCTGCCCTCCGAGGAGACGGGCGGGCGGCGGGGCCATTGCGGCCGCCGCGTCGGGCCGGAAGCGCCGTGGTCTGGGATCCCGCCGGGGATCCGGGGCCGTGGCGTGCGGCCAGACGTGACTTTTCGTTGGTCCCGGCCCGGGGTCCGTTTGACCACGCTTCCCAGGACCTTCCCCCGGCTAGCCCGGGAAGCGTGGTTCAAACAGACCCCATGTGGAGATTCACCGTGGCGAACATCTGGCGCCCGCCAAACAGACGTTCGAGACACGGTGACCACAGGTGGGTATTCACCGTGGTTCACCGTGATCTCGTAACGTCTGAGGACACCCTCTGTTAGCTCTGGTTCATGATTTTTGCACAGTATTTCTAGGAATAATGTTTATCTATGTAACAACATTAGTCAAGCTCATCCTTGATTTAAAGTTACTGATTTTATAAGTTTGCAGGAGATAAATTTGATTTAAAGTTTATAAACTTGATTTAAAGTTTACCAGAGATAAATTTAACAATGGTGACAATGAGTTAGGAAACACTAATTCCCAACAGGCATCAATTAGATTACTCTGAAGTAAGTGGTTTGTGGACTGAGATGGGTATCTATTTTTTTTGTTTTATTAAAAAAAACTTTGTTTACTAAAGTAATGCTCCCAACATTACTTGCCATTACATAAAACATGTGAAAATACAGTAGAAATTTTGTTATCCAAAGCTCTCATGGGACTAGGCCTGATGTGAAACAGCTATTCTGTTTTTGTAGAAGTTTACAGAAAAAATGGAAACAGAAGAGCCATTTTATTTTTTGATTGAAATACCAACTGGAATGAAATTATGATCAGAATCTTGACTGAAAAATAAGATAGAAACAAAATAAATCTGCTGTCGCCATTTTGAATGTGGGCAGCCAATTTGCACCTGTGCAAAATGGCCATCAACCAGGGCAGGGCGCATGTGCAAATTGGCTGCCACATTCAAAATGGCAGTGATGCTGATGCCATTTTGAATAAGGGCAGTGGCCATTTTATGCATGTGCAAATCAGCCGTGATGGCCATTTTGGGCATGCGTAGGTTTTTTGTGTTTTTAAAAAAAATATTTTGTCTGATTCTGATTGGAATTGGATGAAATATTGATTGTTCTGTTTTTTTATTGGAATAGGTGAACTTTCCCCATTTCAATCAATAATCAGAACAATTAGAATTTTGTGTTGAGCCCTACAGGGGACATGAAACTTATTTGAATTTAGGGATGTTAGTATTTATTTTATTTATTTAGATTTATATGCCACCCTTCCCAAAGGCTCAGGGTGGCTCAGAAGCAATAAAAGTATTAAAAACCATACCAAAATCATCCTTCCCCCAACTTTCCCACCAAACCCACCCCATACCACTTCTCAATTCCCCACACTAACCCCCCCCCACAACCCTACCCCAATACTGCCCAGCAAAACCACCCCATCCCTGCCCGCCAAACACTTCATCAAACAAAAAAGTCTTACACAAAAGTACTACGTATGTAGTAGAGTACTGCAAAAATCTAGAAAAACACAGTTCTGTATTAAGCAGCTTATAAAAATTCAGGACCGTATTGCACATAATGTATGAAAACACTTTTACTGTACTGTACAACTAAGAATGAAAGAAATGAAGGAAGTTGTTACCAGGAGATTAACAGGAGGAAGAATGTGGATTTGGAAGATCAAAATAACCTTCTAAGCCTACACCTGAGAAAGAGGACTTCCTTCTAAATAAACGCTATCAGTTCTTGTTTCTTAAGGCCCTACAATGTTTGGACTCGACTCTGCAAACAATTCCTACTGAATGCAGTATTTACTATCACTAATGTGTATTTCTTTTTTTAATATGTTGTGAGTCACCCTAAACTTTGGGGGATATAATAATAAATAATAATAATAATAATAATAATAATAATGAAAGTAAGACCTACCAACAGCTAGCTCCTCTACAGGATCAAGTATTTAGTTTCCCTCTACTATACTGAATGTTCACAGTTCAACTGGCTCTCATGATGCTTAGAAAAGCATCATGTGGAGACCCAGTGTGGTGTATTGGATAAGGTGCTGGACTTGTACCTGGAAAGCCAGGGTTTTAATCCTTCCCTACCCATAAACTCACTTGGTGGCCCTGGGCAAGTCACAATCTCTCAGCATCAGTTCTCCATCTGTAAAATGGGAATGCATGTCCCCCATATCCTTGTCTATCCTAGATTGTAAGCGCACTAGGCAGGGATCTGTCCTTGAAAATCTGTGACTATGAAGTGGGAGTGTGTTTGCCGTGTTGGTCCCAAAAAGAGGTCATAGAGACAAAGTAGTGTAGAGATATCTTTTGTTGGACCAACTTGGGTTGGTGGAGGTTTGTAAGCTTCCGGACCTCACAGGATGCTTCGTCAGGCAAGACAGAAATCCAAGCTGCTTGGATTTCTGACTTGCCTGAGAAAGGATCCTGTGAGGTCCGAAAGCTTGCAAACCTCCACCAACCCAAGTTGGTCCAATAAAAGATATCTCTACACTACTTTGTCTTTACGGACTATGAAGTGGTACATACACCAAGTAGCACTATAGAAGTTAGTAGTAGTAGATAGTCATGGATAACGTTTCCAAAATAAATTTGGAGTCAGCAACGAATAGGACTGCATAAATCTTTCCTCTTATTCAAGTTAAGTTGAGACAAAGGGTGTTTTCAAATGAGATGGTGGTCTGCTTTAACATGATTTTATGCAGTTAAACCCAGGGGCCACAGTCACATTAGTTGGTGCACTCCAGTTATTTGCATGGGCTGCATTACAACCATGGTGGCAGCTAGCCCAGGCTGTGACTCAGGGAAGTCCCTGAGTCACAACCCAGGCTAACCGTCACCATGGTCAGGCTTCCACTGCCTAACCGGGAGTAAAGTGGGCTTTCACATTTGAAAGCCTCCTTTACTCACCGCAGTCCGAAGTGGGGGGAGGGGAGATGCAAGGGTGGCCGCCACTGGCCAGCAGGGGGGCATTGGGAGCAGTGAAATGGTGGGGCTGGGAAGCCACATGTCCAGCCTGCTCCCTGCCCTCCTTGGCTGGCGTCAATTCCTTGCCACAGTTGCAGGCCCATGTTTGAAAACACCCTCAGACATAGTTGCTTCCTATTATCTCCAAATTGCTTCCATACATTCCAAGAGGAAATACAAAAACGAAAACCCAATTCAACCAAATCCAAATATGTCGGACATCAGGCCTGGTATCTCCCCGCCCCCACCCCCTCTCACACACACCCCTACAAAGAAGGCATGTAAATAAAGTACTCCTACTTTGGGGTATCTGCAGAATTCCTAAATATACAGATAGTGAACAATTAAGTTTCCTTCTTGACAAGGCCCTCCAGATTAACTGATGTATGATTTGGTTAAATGTTTGTAAACAAAATATTTAAAATGAAATAGTTCAGTATTAAATATTTAAAATTTGTTTTGGCCAAAGTAATAAAGCTAATACTCCAGAGGTTTAATTAAATTAGAATATTATGACTATTAAACCAAGTTGATTCATTCTAAGGCCCTTTTTACACAGGCCGCGGCTGTGGTGGTGGGGGTACATCATGGTCCATGTGTAGTGGGGGGGGGGGAGGATTCTGATGGGATGCACACCCATCCCTACGCATGGAGGCACCCCCATTTTTTCTGGTGCCTCTGTGTGTGGGGATGCGTGTGTGCGGGAGCGCACCCCCCACCCCTGCAGGATTTACATGGGCGGCACCCAAGTTAGAATGCCCAGATGGGTGTTCTAGCATGGGTGTCACCCATGTAAAAAGGGATTAAGGTGAGTAAGAACAAAACGGTTAGAAATGATTCTTTTAAACCCAAAAACTAGCCACCCTGAGCCTCTTTGAGGGAACGGCGGGATAGAAATCAAAATAGATAAATAAATTTGATATCCCATCTACTTGTTAGATGAGGTGAAGCAAGCTGACCATGAAAATTGAGAACAAAGAATCCTCCAGTTGAGAAGTCACTGTGAAACTTGAGAAGGACTTGATTGCTTGAACTGTAAGCTGTTTCAAGAGCTGTATTCCCACTAAACACCCCCAGCTGAGGTGAATTCTGGTCAGGACCATCCCTAGGGAATAATAGAAAGAAAGAAAAAGTTGCAATGAAAACCTGTAATCAAGATTTAAACTAACAATCCATTTCTCTTGACAGTAAGCTAAATCTTCAAGGCAGACTAATCTTACTAAGTGTGGTTTATACTATTTCATTTGTATTCAAATCTATGACGACAATGCAGAGCAGTTCTTCCAGCTTCAAGGCCTGATGATACTTGTAGAGAAGGTTGAAAATACTGAATAGCCAATTTTATTTTTGTGCATTCTAATCCATTTACTGGCTACTATTACAACATTTCAAAGAAATGAGTTTTTTCTCAGGACACAAATTGTTTTACATTTTTCAAGGCTTCATTTCATTTCCTGATGTTTTTATTGCTTGTGAAACTTTGTTCACATTTAGTGCCGTGGCAGGGAAGGAAGGAAGTTTTTACAAAATCACACCTTAAGTCATGACTTCGATGTTTTTTTTAAATATTATGGCTTTGTGGTAAAACTACAAATTAAACCTACAGGCAAAGGATCAGGTTATTTTCATTGTGATTGTCATCGTGTAAAGATATTGTGACTTTAAAAACGACAAAAATACTTAATGTTCATCATGGAAGAATTTTCAAGTTCTGAACAGAACACTTCCTTTGTTGGTCCTCTATAGCCTACACCTGACCAATCTAAACTGAATCATGAAGCTTTGTGATGTGTACTTTGGCACACTAGAGATTAGCCAGAGATTCTCAGAACTCATTTAGCTTCTGACCTTTCACTCCCTTCAGATCAGAAGGATATTTGCTCACTTTAGTCTATGATTAGTTCAGTTCTATTTCTCACAGATGAAAAGCCAGTGCATTAATTCATTTCTTGTCTAACCTAAGCCTATCATATTAACCTCCTGACCACAGAGTATACACAGAGACACACCCCTATAGTATTCTTAAATTATTATTTACAATGGAGCATAGGATGATACCACGTGCAATTGCCATTTACCAAATGCTTTTAGTGCACATAGTGCACTATCTTTGGAAATTATCCTGTCCTTACAGAGATACTCTAGCAATTGTGTGTGTTGTGGCTGGCTGGGTGTTCGGTTTTGATTCGTGTGTTTTGGCTGTGTGGTGTGTGTTGGTTTTGGTTTGGCTGGTTGGTGAGTGTTGGTGGGTGTGTTGGTTGTGTATGTTTAAAAAAATAAAAATTTAAAAAATGGAGAAGAAGGTGACCAGAGCCACCACCATTAAACGCCGGGCCTGGGGGAAGGCCAAGGTGGCGGAGCCGGTGGTGGAGGAAGAGGTTCCTCCTGCCACTGCTGCTGGACCATCGGTGGTGGAGGAGGAGCCAGAGCCGGTGGGCACAGAAGGTGCTGCTGCCACTGCTGCCAGGTTTGTAAACTTTTTTTTTTAACTTTGAAGACAAGAAACGTAAGGCTCTATCCGTTAGAGTGAGCTCACTGGCATGCGGGTGGGTGCGTGGGTGGTGGCCATCAGTCAGGCACAAACAGTGGGCATCAGTGCATGTCTACCACAGAGAGAGAGGGTGGGGGGGGCTCTTCCAGCATTCAGGCACGAGCACGAGCAGCACCCCCACCCAAACATGTGCCTGCCAGCCATCCCTAGCAAGGGTCTCCACTCTCCATCCCTACCTAGCACCCCCAAATAAGGGCAGGATTTTCACATGCCAGCCAGGGTCTCTCCATTGCTATCCCTCCCTAGCAGCACCCCAAGGAGGGCAAGATTTGCATGTGTCAGCCAGCGTCTCTCCACTGCCATCCCTCCCTAGTAGCACCCCAAGGAGGGCAGGATTTGCACGTGCCAGCAAGGGTCTTTCTAGTTGCCATCCCTAGTGCCCCAAGGAGGGCAGGATTTGCACGTGCCAGCAAGGGTCTTTCTAGTTGCCATCCCTAGTGCCCCAAGGAGGGCAGGATTTGCATGTGCCAGCCAGGGTCACCATCTCCCGTTGCCATCCCAAGCACCCCAAGGACGGAGGACTAGAGGCATCATCATAAATGCATGATATTATTTAGGTGTTGTTTATGTGTTCCTGTTTCAGAGAGGAATCGGATGCCGGCCCCAGCACTGGTGCCACACCACGCAGGACAACAAGGCGGAGGTCGGATTCACCAGTGCCACCCCCAGACAGTCAGTGGACAAGGTCCAATGTCTGGAAGTGGTTTGAGAAGCATGAAAAATACACTGTCTGCAAGGTAAGGCACGGGGAATGGATTGCCCAATGCCCTATGACCTGTTAGGAATGGAAGTCCCCTGCAGAGAGAGATTGGTGGCCACCCACCCACTTGTGGAGGAGACAGACTGAAGGCAGGGCTTGACACAGACCACTGGTCTGATGCAGTATCTTTTTATGTTCTTTAGATCTGCTTCAAAAGATTGAGGAGGCAGAGAGAGGGGACCACATCGGGGCTAATCACCCCTATTGAAAAGCTCCACAGCCTGACGGTGAAGCGGCAGGAGGACTCTGGCGTGGCCATGGAGCCCGAGCAACAGCGCCAGAAGAAGGTGGGGAAGGCAACCCAGAAGCACCAGCATGTAAGTCCTTCCGCCTCCTCCAGTCCCGATGTAGAGTCCCCCATGCCCCGGGAGTCTGATGAGACAAGGCCTTTTGGGCGGAGGTGGAGAGGCCCACCTGGGACTTTGTGGCTGCCCTAAAGGTGCAAGCAGCCACCATGGAGAACTGACTGGTGGAACGATTCCAGGAGGTCAAGGTGCAGGAACAGAAGGTGGAGGCATACGTGCAGTTCATCTCAAAGTACGTCTCCAGCGAGATGGCCGACCTGGAACTCTTCCGCCAGTCGGTCTCCAACTGGCAGGTGGCCGTGGCAGGGGCCGTCGACTATGCCGTCCAGCACGGCTATGAAATGCCAGCGGGTGTGATGCCCCCTCCCGTACACCCCTTCTGCCTTTCCCCAACTTCCGGGGGGGCAGACCCAAAGACTGAATAAATAGATACGTTTCCTTTCTAGTTTAAAATGTTTGTTTTTTGTTTTATAATGTTGTTGTTCTTGTTGTTGTTTTCTAATAAAAGTTATATTTGTTGATATTGTTATGAGCTTTGTTTGAACTTTCCAACCTTTTAACCCTCTGTGCGAAAGTTCAGACTGGCAGATGGCAGAATCTCATAGAGCTTGTTGATCCCTACCAGCAGCACCTGGCACTACATGTAGTGTACTTAAGGTCTTAACCCAAAGATGTGCCAGCAGCAGGGTCTCAACTTACAGACAGCCCCCCAGGAGGGGCAGGGCTTGTGTCTGTGTGGGTGTGCCAGAGAGAAAGAGAGACAGGCTCCTTGGCAGCGGGCAGTGGGTGCTGGTGGTTAGACAGTGGATTGCTGGTTGTCAGGGTATGGAGCTCTTTGCACAGACATCATATAGGCCTGGGGGATGGGGGCCTTTGGCAGCAGCAAACCTGGGTTTCCAGGGCAGGCAGGCAGCGTGGCATGAGCGGCATTCAGGCAGGATTTGAGCTTGGAAACCTGAGCAGGCAGTCACGGCAGCTTGGCATGAGAGGCAGGCAGGCAGGCAGGTGGGCTGAGGCAAGCTTTGAGCTGAGAATGGAAACCTGGACGGGCAGGCAGGCAGCGTGGCATGACAGGCAATCAGGCAGGCTTCAATCTTGGCAGCATGGGTGGGCAGACAGACTACATGGCATGATTGGGAGCAGCAGCAGCAATTGAGTTTCCTGGGTACAGACCCCTTGGCTGTCACAGACAACATATAGGCCTGGGGGCCATTGGTAGCAGCAGACAGTGGGTTGCCAGGGTAAAGAACCCTTGGCACAGACAGCATATAGGCCTGGGTGCCATGGGCAGCAGCAGCAGACAGCGGGTTGCCCAGGGACAGAACCCCTGGCACAGACAGCATATAGGCCTGGGAGCCATTGGCACTAGCAGCAGCAGACATTGGTTGCAAGGGCAGGCAGGCAGGCGGCGTGGCATGAGCAGCAGGCAGGCAGACTGAGGCATGGGTCGAACTTTGCAACCTGGGTGGGTGGGCAGGCAGGCAGCGTGGCATGAGAGGCAGTAGGGCAGGCAAGCTTGGGCAGGCTTTGAGCTAGGAAACCTGGGTGGGCAGACAGGCACCTTGGCATGGGAGGTAGGAAGGCGGATTGAGGCATACTTTGAGCTTGGTGGCAAGCTGGATGGGCAGACAGGCAGCGTGACATGAAGGCAGTAGGGCAGGCAGACTGGGACATTGGTAGAAAGGCACTCAGATAGGTTAGCAAAGACTTTGCAGCACAAGAGAGCGAGAGCCAGTCAGTGTCATATAGGCGGGCCGAGATCGTGTAGTCATAGGCCATCTGGAGGCTTACAGTTTGTTTCCCAATGCCACCCTGCATCATGAGGTGAGTCAGATAAGGCGGCCAAGGCTGCCTAGTATGAGAGAGAGAGAGAGAGAGAGAGAAAGAGAGATAGGAGGGGGCAGGGGGGTGCCAGGCATTGGGAGGGTTCACCTTTAGGAACAACAACTCCTCCACCAACTTGGCTCCCAGTCTCAGGAGGTGCGGGGAGCAAATATCACCCACCACAGAGAACACCCACTCGCTGGGGACACTGGTTGGTGGACAGGATACCCTTGGCCACTTTCGACAGGGCCGGGCAAACGTTGGTCTTCCCAGCCCAGGAGGCCAAGGGATCGCTGCTGGGATCAATGCATGGCTCCTCCTCCAGGTAGGTCTCCACTGCTGCGGAAGCACCATCATAGTCCCTCTGGTAGCTCTGGGTGGGCACCACCTGTCCCACCGCCCTCAGCCACGCTACTTGCCCTTTTGTGCTGGGCCCCATGCTCCCCAGAGTGGCCTGCACACAGGCGGAGCTGCTGGCACTAGCAGGGGTCCTGCTGCTGCTGCTCATCCTGCTGTGCTGCTGCTGCTACTGCTAGGGCTAGGGTCATGGATAGACCCAGATGGCTCGAAGGGGTCGCTGTTCCCACTACCACCATCCCCAGGGGCGTCCTGCTGCATGGCCCGCTCTGCCTGCCAGACCTTCTGCACCAGCGTACCCTTCCGGAGGCCATAAACCTCTGGTCTCATGTGTCATGCTGCTCTTATTCATGTCCAGGATGGTTGCCAGGACATATTCCTCCCGGCGCAGGAACTCATCAAACACGCACTCAGCCGTACCTTCAGCTTCCGCGCCAGGTCAAGTGGCTCATCAGAGATCTTCCTGCCCAGAGGGCCATAATCCTTCCCCCTGAGAATCTCATCCAGGCTCCTCTTGAGACTATGGACCAGCAGGGTCACCTGGTTGAGGGTGGCGGTGGAGCTGCTCATGGTCTCCATCACGGCCAGGAACGGTCTCAGGACGAAGACCATGTGAGCTAGAATCTCCCATTCCTCCCTTTGTACCCTGGAGGTGCCTCAATGTCTGTCTCCAGTTCCACCTGATGCAGGGTGGCTTTCTGCTCAAGAATCCGCTCGAGCAGCAGGAAGGTGGAATTCCACCTGGTGGAGACATCCTTAATGAGCTGGTGCACTGGGGACCCTTGCTCGGCCTGGTTCTCCTGGAGGAACTCGCTGCCCTTCATGCTCCGGTTGAAGAACCCCACCAGCTTCCTCCCCTGGTCGACTAGGGAGGTAAGGGTGCCTGGCCCAATCCCTTTCCCTCCCAAGCCCAGAGCGTCCTTCACCACAAGATGGAAGGTGTGTGCAGCGCAAGGGATGCTTGTGAAGTCCCCATCATGGACTGCCTTCAATATATTGGCCGCGTTGTCCGTGACCAAACACCGCTTGGTGAAGGCTGCACCTGGCGTGACCCACTCCCTCACCATGGTGGCCAGGGCTGTCTCGAGGTTCCCTGACGTGCGGGAGCTATCCATGACTGGTGGCTGAAGCAGGGCTCACCTGTACCCTGCTTCAGGACCCCTCCTGTCACTGCCAAGTGCTGCCTCTGGGTCCTGCCACCAGTGTACTGTCACTGTCAGGTTGGCATGCTGGGCATTTCTGGCGGACCACAGGTCAGTGGTGAAGTGGACCATTGCCTCCCTCCCCAGGCCCTGACAGCTGCTCCCTCACCTGCTCCTTCAAAGCCCTGTAAGGCTGTGGCACCACAGTCTGACTCAGGGTGGAGCGGGAAGGCAGCTTAATGTTGGGGGCCAGGAACCCAGTCAGTGGCTGGAAGCCCTTGTCCTCCACAATTGAGAAGGGCTGCCCATCGAGGGCAATCATTTCTGCCAACATGCGCTTCACTTTCTCTTGGAAGCCAGTGCCACAGCGCTCTGCCGATGGCCTTGGCAGCTGCCCCCACCCCAGCTCCTCCATGGTGGACTGACGACGCTGCTGGGGAGGCTCCTGCTGCTGTTTTGCCCCTATAGCAGGAGGAATACTGCTCCTGCTGCTAGAGGCAGCAGTTGGTGCTGGTGCAGGATGCTTGCCCGCTGAAGGAGCCAGGCATCTGGCTGCTGCAGTCGGAAACCTGCTTGCATCCACTTCCCCTAACTTCCCGCTGAGCAGCAGAGCACTGTGGCATGACTTTAGGAGCCTTGCCATTGCCTTTGTCCCCAGGTTGCTGAGCACCTGCCCATGCTTTACCACCTTTTTGCACACAGTGCACTGCACCTCTCTGGGATCATCTGCCCGTACCTGCTTAAAATGATCCCAGACTGAGGATTTTTTCCCCCCTCCTGCCTTCTGGCCAGCACCGGGTGACACACTGCTGTCAGCGCTGCTGGGAGGGGGAGAACTTGGTGGCACTGGCGACAGAGCTCTGGGCGGAGGCTCAGCCATCGCCTCAGCTGCAGACATCTCCTCTGCGGTACTAGTGTCTGCCTCTTCCTCACTGTCTGTGATCGCGGTGATGTCCCATGAAGGGGAGTACTGGGACCTTGAGGCTAGACGGCCCATGCCCACCATGCTGCTGGCACTCTCCCTATGTCCCCCTCTATAGTTGCTAGTGTTGCTGCTGCTGCTGCTGCTGCTACTGCTACTGCTACTCCTCTCCCTACTGACATTTCGTGGGGAACGGGCCTTGCTTCTAGAAGCCGGGGTGGGATCCACCACTCTGGACTGCTGAGGATCACCTCGACAGTGGGGGACATTGGCCCTGGAGGAACATCGCAAGCAGCACCAGCACTTCTCCAGCACCAGCACCAGCAGAGACAGATGCAGCCTCATGTACTACAGGCCTTCCAGTACCCTGCGTGGCAGTGGAGGAGGGCACTGCCAGGAGGCGATGCTGAGCCGCTGAAGCCTGGGGCCCTAAAGCAGGCCTGCTGAGTTTGGGGCGTGGTGATGTGCTCGGGCTACTGCTGCTGCCTGCTGCCACTCCCCTATCATGGCCCCTGCTGCCTCTGACACGTATCCCATTGCCTTCCCTACGGGCAGCAGACCGGCCTCTCCTTCCCTTCTCCATTTCTCCCTCGAAAATAATGTTTTTATATTGTTTTTTTAAAAAAAATTATTTAAATTTTTTATCTACTCTCTCTCTTTCTCTCTACCACACACACAAGCACAAAACAAATCTAACTGCTATAACTATTCTAAATGCTATCAATTATTAACTCAATGGATTATCTATCACAAAGGCCTACTCCTAAAAACACTAAAACTAAAGACTAAATGCTGTATCCCTATCACTAAGCTAACTAGTAACTCCTGCAACTGTCTACTATCTCTAATCTATCTATATATGGGATGGAGGGGGAATCACAAACAACACAAGGAGGGGTACAAAACAAAACTGAAATGAAACCTAATTCAATCTAATAATCCTACTCTAAATGAATAAAAAAACAGAGGAAGGGAATCAGGGATGGAATATAGAGAGAGAGGGAGAGGGAAAGGATTGAATGGAGGGGGGAGGGAGGAAGGAAGATTGAACACAGGGAACACAGGGAGGGGTAAAAACAAAAAATAACATCTAAATCTATCTAATATAAACTAAATAAATGATAACATGGAGGCAAATGGGTTCGATGGGTGAAATAGGGGGAGGATGGCAATGGATTAGGAATANAAACTTAAAGCAATCTAAAAATCCTACTCAATGACTGCTGTTCAGGAACACTGACTAGCTCAGAAGGTGTTGAGAAGGCAATCAGTTTTGTTTCTTGCTGCGCCCGCCTCACCGCAAGCCCCATTGGCTCCGTGCAGCCTAACCCGTGGCCAATTGCGGACTGCAAAGTCAATGGTCTGAGGTGAAAAGGGATATTGATTGGGCAGGCTGGATGCTACTCCAAGCCTCTCCACCCCTGGTGCCTGGAAGTCTGCTTCTCAGCTGACTCCCCCTCCCTGCCACGTTTTGCCTTCCAGTGACACGTTTTTGCCATCCAAACTCACCCAAATGCGATCCGAACTGACCGAACTGTTCAGTCATTTCGACGTTCGGAATCGAGTTCGGTTTGGTCTGTTTGGATTCGGGTTCGGTCATCCGAACAGGCCGAGTTTGGGCCGAACTCCGAACTTCCGAACCACGTTCACCCATCCCTAGTGCCTATGGTGAAAACAGGGGGCACTGTGAATCCCCCTAAAAGAGCGTGGCCTAAGGTGGTCACCCCAGGTCACACTGTGATAAGGCCAGCCCTGTTCCACTCTCCCTTGTCTTTCTTAGACTGTAAGCCCCTCGGGCAGGGACCTGTCTCTAACTATGATTGCACAGTGCCAGGTACACCTAGGCATTTTATCTATTTTCTTACATTTCACAATTTACCCTTAACATACACAATTTACCCTTAACATACACATGAAAAATACTTTTGCTCTTACCAAAACTTATATTAGCAACTGGCTTATGATACCAATGAAGTCAACAGGGGTTTTGGCAACTGACTTTACTGGTAACAGGATTAGGCTGGGTGGTGAAGTCTCTGTGGAGTAGCAGAGATTTAGATTCCTTCATTTAAGGGACTGTTCAGCATGAATGGAAAATGAAGAGTTTTTTTTTTTTTTTACAAGAGATGCAGCCTGTTAAGACCTTTCCAATGCTTTTAATCCTTAAGATGTTAACTCTAAAGTGGAAGGCACACTGTGGTTCAAAGGCAGACACAGGCTGGCAAATCTAATATAATCCTCTCAAAACCTTCACTGAGAGAAAACAGTAATTTGAAAACTCAGCATATATTTCCAGTCAGACAATTCTAAATTAGGGTGAAAACCAGCAGCTAAGCTGCTACTCATGAGAAATTTTGCCATATCAGGAACTAGGATCAAAATCCCAACTGTTTCCCAATACTCATGCAATTTCTCAATTCTTGCAATACTGTGAGATACCGTCCTGGTTTACTGACTTTCTGCTTATTGTTTATACCATATACCATTCGTTTACTGCTTACTGTATTGCCAAGGTACCGCCACCACCACCACCCCGAGGTGCCCCTTGCCTGCAATTAGAATTGTTGTTCTTTGTTGTTCTCTTTGCTTTGACCAATCTGCAACTGGATTTCGCATTAGTAACGGAATCTGCGTGCCAGCCAATGAGCAACAAGGAAGTACGAGGGGAAATGGAGCGCAAGTAATGCATTATTGCATTGGTATTAACTCTTGAGATTTGACAGCAAAATGGTAAATGGCAAAGTGGTAAAACAGAATTTCAGTAAAGTGGAAAGTTGGTAAATCAATACACAAATACTGTTCTCAATTCAACCAAGATAGTATCAAAACTGGGATTTCAATTAAATGTCCCATTGTGGCCAAATCTTGTTTCAGTCCTACTCTAGCATTGGCATTTCTAGGACCCAATGTTTGTGTTGGCAGATGGATTAGAAAACAATTTGCCTATGGTACAGTCATTGCTCCAATCTATTCCTCGTCTTTTCTTAATTTAAGTTGCTAAAAATGACACAAGACGATGCACTGTAGAATTGTACTTCGCTCATCTGTTATATTATTACACTTAGGTGGTGGGCACAATCCAATGGCCTGTGAATTCTCTGCCCATGTGCGCAGTTTCCACGCAGCACATGGTGCGTGAGGTTCCTGAGTGCACATTATCAAACCAGCTCCATTGTTACATCCTGTACATACATGGAAGTAATACACAGTCCTCTCAGATGTCCCTCCTAGAATGTAAAAAATATTTAATGATATTACATCTGGGATGGAAGAACAATCTTAATGGCCCTTTTCACACAGACACTCTAACACTGATAAAATGCGTGCTAGATTTTATTATAAAAGTTAGAGGGCAACACTGCAGTCCTGTAACATGGGCCCTTTTCACACGAGATGCCTCCACCCAGTTTTTCTGGACGGAGATGGGTGGAGGCGTCTGTGTGAACACGGTGGGTGGGGTGCATTTCGCTGGGTGGAGGTGTCTGTGTGAACACCGTAGGGTGCGGGCAGTGGGTGTACGTGCATGTGTGCTCCCACGCAACACCCATCTCCGCCCACCCACAGAGCAACCAGCATTGGAGTCAATTACTCTATGGGTGGGTGGTGGGTGGAGATGGGTGTTGCGTGGGAGCACACACGCACCTACACCTACCAGCCGTGGTGTTCACACAGATGCTTCCACCCATCTCCACCCAGCGAAACTGGGTGGAGGCATCTTGTGTGAAAAGGGCCAATGAAGTAGAAAAATGCTATCCAAACTACTCCAGGTGACACATCTCTGCTCAATAGAGTTCTACTCTTTCTTAATTGCTGCAACTGTTACTGGAGTTCAGAGAAGACCTTCATAGGTATAAGAATGAAAATAATTCAAGGACAAACCTGTCTATGGCTAAAGAGCCCCAAATAAATTTATTACACTGAATTGTTTCGAACATGTATATTTTTTTATTTATTTATTTAAACTTTAAACATATATGCCGCCCCCTACTGCTGCTTATGTTCTATATTTTATGACCTTACTGTTAGCCAAACTGTTCTCTGCAATGTATTAATATACATTAATATACATTCTATGATGACAATATTGGTAAACCCAGACATACAAGGACAATCAACTAGACACCAAGCATTTTGATCTTAAAGGGCCACATACCAAACTGCTATGTAGTCATTCACTGGTTCCGTTTGGAGTAAAGTGAAATTGATATAAACTCCATGACCCTGGGGCACAATAATAAGCCATGTGCAGTCCTTTGAATTTGGATATTCATCTGAAAATCCTGGAGAATAAACCGTGCCATTCTGAGAGGTTATATTATAGCCACAAGGAGCTGAAGAGAAAATAAAAGAAAAATTTAAAGGAACAATACGTTTATTTGCTGTTAGAGATTGAATAGCAAAATGCTTCAGGATTCTAGCCATTAGTCTTTTAAGGATGCATTAATCCAGGTCTTCAAGAGAACAATTTTCCTTGGCTGCTTGCTTTTCAGTGATAAGAGGATTTATTTTGGGGGGAAGGGGGGGAGACTCCTGATGTCTTTTGGATTTTGCTGATTAAAACTCAACAAAATATTTCTTACATATAGCATTCCTGAAATAGTAACGACACATCAAAAAACATACACCCCCCCCCCTTTTTATTAAACTTCATGGGAAGAAAAAACCCCACCAACAAATACATCCACCTTCATAACAAAAATCATAAGAGAATGATCCTCCCCTGCATCTTTGGCAGGAAAGCAATTTGTTGACATTCCCCAAAAGTGACAGGAGGAGGAAGGGCATAGGAAGGAGTCCAAACTGTAGCCAAATGCAGGGCATTGGAGCTTGGTGTGAAAATATTGGTGCCAAACCTCCCTACGCCCTTTAAACAATAAGAGGGGCTTCTCTCCTGCGACTGTCAGCCTTGGGAGGAATCCCTAGGACCCAATATCTGTGTTGGCAGATGGATACCAACACAGTTGCAGAGTGACCACCAGCCCATCCACACACTTGGACTGGCACTGTGATGTGCTGGTTGCTATTTTTATCAGGAGGCCTAAGAAGGATTCCACCCCCACCTCCTGCTCTGAATGATGGATGGTAGCAGTAGGGCTTTCCACCTTCCTCCCAGTGCCTCCTTCACCTCTGTGTTTAATACTCCTGAGCAACCAAGGGTGTATTAAAACTCTATTAGTGTAAATAATGAAATTGTTGTTGCATCACAACTCTATTCTGTTCAATTGAATAGAATTCAATGGCACAATCCAGTGCAATAACAAACATCGATTTAGGGATGAAAAGCTTGAGAGAGTCTGTTTCAAAATGGATACCTGAATGAACTGGGGAGGAATAGCAATTCCTATTTGCTTTGTTGAACCCAAAACAAAGTGATTTAAATTATTTGATATTATTCATCACAGATACAAGGAATGAAAATTCTCCATGTTGCTCATGTTTAAGTTGCTTTGGTGGTCATTTATTACTAGAGCTGAATACTAAAAAAGCCAAAGCAGTGCCTTCAGTCACCAGCATAGGTATACTCTTCCACTTCCCCTAAAGGCTGAGTATGAGAGGAAAGGAACTAACTTCAGACAAAGTTCCACAACAAGCTATTTGAAGGAGATGAAACCCCAATTCCCAAATTCTGTAACGGGGAAACCTATAACAAAAGGGACAGAAGACATCATCCCTTATTCACAAGCGCATGGGAGAATATGCCAGATTCCCATGCAGACCCAAGGATGTTGCCTGACGTAATACTAAGGATGTTAACAAACGAGACCATATTTTGCTGCAGTCTGATTTTGTTCTGTGCAGTCCATGCTCAGATGTTTAACGTGCAGAACCTAATTACTGGGCAACCCTCTGAGTGTATTTCATGTGCATTCGTGAATTCCCCACTCAGAAGTTTAGTGTGACCAGCCTAATACATGGGCATATGTTCTTCCCCGCCCCATTCCACCCATTAACTCCCTCCCCATTCTTGGTATCCCACCCTCTGTCATAAATTACAGTTGTAGCAAACCATGGGAACAGGAAGCTGCCCCAGTTGGTTTTTTTCTTCTGGACTATTAGATCCTTGCCCATCCTGGCTGGCAAAAGTCAGCCGGGAGACATTGGGGCTGTTGTTGGTTGGGATTGTCAATGCTGCCCTATGGGAGGAGAGGCTGTCTGACACTCTTAAAACTGCAGTAGTCCTGCCCCTGGCTTAAGAAACCATCTTTAGATGCTGACTTCCCAGCCAGCTATCGGCCTGTCTCTAACCTTTCCTTTTTAGGGAAGGCTATTGAACGGGTGGTTGCCCAACAGCTCCAGGCTTATCTTGATGCTATCAGATTCCTAGACCCATTTCAGTCAAGGCTTCATCCTGGTTTCATCCTGGCACACAGAATGCACTTGTGGCTTTCGTTGATGATCTGTGCCTTGAGATTGACACAGGGAATTCTACCTTGTTGATCTTCTTAGATCTTTCAGTAGCCTTTGATAAAGTTGATCACAGGGTGTTGCTGACACAACTGCAGGGATGTTTGGAACTGCTCTTGAGTGGTTTAGTTCTTTTCTGTCAGGGAGGTCTCAGTGGGTGGTGATGGAGGATTGCTTGTGGCCCCCAGGGTTCTATTCCATCTCCCCTCTTGTTCAATGTGTATCTGAGGCCACTGGGCGAGATCATTTGGAGGTTTGGAGTGAGGTGTCATTAATATGTTCATGACACTCAGCTCTACCTCTCCTTTTCTTCTGACCCAGGTGCTGCAGGCTGAGGCTCTGTGCTTACTGAATGCCTGGCTGCTGTTGTGTTGGGAACTGGATGAGGGTGAGCCTATTGAAGCCAAATCCTGACAAGACTGAAGTGATGATGGTTGGCCGGTCTTGTGACTTGAAGGGGATTGGGACCCCTGTTATTGATAGGATCTAGCCCCCTCTGGTCAATCATGTTCACAGCCTTGGGGTGCTTTTGGATCCCTTGCTGCACTTGGAACATTAGCAAGGTGGCGGTGGCAAGAAGCACTTTTCAGCAACTCCATCTGGTGAGGAGGCTGTGGTCTTTTCTCTCTGACTCAGATCTGGCCACTGTTATGCATGTTTTCATCACCTCAAGGCTAGATTACTACAACACGCTCAACATGGGGCTACTCTTGATGACTACCTGGAAGCTGCAGCTGCACCTGGAATGCGGCAGCTCAGCTCCTTTCAGGAACAAGTTGTTGGGAGCACATTACACCGGTGCTCTGAAGTCTGAATTTCCTACCTATAGCTTTCTGGTACAATTCAAGGTACTGTTTTTTGGCCTTTAAAGACCTAAATGGTCTGGGTACCATGTATCTGAAATACCACCTGTCCTACCATGTTCCATTGCAGCTCTTACAGTAGGCTAAGAATGCTCTCCTGTGGACTCTATTTGTTACCCGTCTCCATGTGATGGGGGTGCACAGGAGGGTGTTCTTGGTTGTTTCCCTGGTTCTGTGGAACTCTCTTCCCCCATCTTTCTCAAGGTGGTCCAAAACCTTTGTAACATTTGCGAGACCAGCGGAGTTGGGGACACCCCCCCCCGGTTAGCTCAGGCGAGCCAATGCCCCCTTTCCAGGAACAGCTGAAACAAGCAGAGAAGAGTATAGGTGGAGAGATCCAGGGCGTTTTGTGCTGGCACATCATCCTCAGTGCCTGAACCGGAAGGGGGTTTTCTCTGTGGTTCTTGAGTGACAGTTTAATGAACAAAAGTGAAATGTTTTCAATGATCTGTTTGTGATATCACTAAAGGCTTTAAAAATACTAAAGCACTAAAGGTTTTTAAAAATATTTCCTGTGTGTCATTGTGTTTTCCGCTGGCTCATCCCAGCACAGGGGTGACATACTTTCCCTCCTTGGGCCCCCATGCCCCCTCCTGTCCTGTTTCCCACATGGCGGCCTCCCACACAAAACCACCCTGCCACACGAGCTTCCTATATTCCCTGGCCATGCCATTAATAGTGTTGTGTATCTTGTCCATCTGCCACATGGTCTCCCCAAACAGCTCTCTTGCCAAATCCTCCCTGTGCTGCCAGTCGCAGACCCACAGGTACTGGTTCTGCTGGGCACTTGTGACAGGGTTCCATCCATGCCCATTGTGTTGGCAGACCTGTAAGCAAGGCAACCAGGAAAGCCATTAGTTCAGACCGCTCTCCCACCACCTTCCCACACTGGTGTTTCAGGCCCCTGCCTGCCCAATTTTCACCCAAAGGGAAGTGGGAATGTGTACCTGGCCTATGTGGCTGCTGAGGCAGTTCCTGAGGCAGGATCCCAGCACTACGCAGTTCTATCACTGTAGAGGAGTGAAGAACATATAGAAGTCAACCACCACCATTCCCCTCCCCCCACCCTTTGGGTGCCATTTTGGCTTCCAACCCCAGGCTAGCCAGCCCACCATTCTTCCATGGTATCTTTGTCCATACACCAGCCCACCATGGTGCATTTCCACCCATTCCCATGCATACCTGCCGGCTATCAGTCTGTCTCTACCTTCCCTTTTTAGGGAAGGTTATTGAGCAGTTGGTGGTGTGTCAGCTCCAGGCCTGTCTGGATGCTATCAGATCCCTGGATCCCTTTCAGTCTGGCTTTCATCTTGGGCATGGCATGGAGACTGCACTTGTGGCCTTGGTTGATGACCTACACCTGGAGATCGACAGAGGGAATTCCACTCTGTCAATCCTTTTAGATCTATCAGCAGCTTTTGACACTATTGATCACAAGGTGCTGTTGACTCGACTGTGGGATCTGGCAGGGGTGTGCTCACCCATGCCAGATCATTCACTCTTGAAAATCATTCATTCTTGAATGATTTTCCTCCTTCCTATCGGGAAAGTCTCAGGAGATAGTGGCGTGCGATTGCTCATCGTCATCTCATGATCTCCCCTCTTGTTCAATGTGCATGTGAAGCCACAGGGGTGAGATCATTTGAAAGTTTGGAGTAAGTTTCATCAGTATGCTGATGACACCCAGCTCTACCTTTCTTTTTCATCCAACCCAGGTCCTACAGTCTCAGTGCTTAGCCATCACCTGGCTGCTGTGGGGGACTGGATGAGGGTGAGATGACTGAAGATGAATCCAGACAAGACTGAGGTGATGGTATATTGTACATCTCAAGTTGTATATCTCAGGGTCTGACCTTGCCATCATCATCCATGCCTTTATCACCTTGAGATAAGACTACTGCAGCGCACTCTACATGGGACTACCCTTGGTGATGGTCCGGAGACTGCAGCTGGTGCAGAACACGGTGGCCCACCTCCTTACAGTCACCATGAGCACATCACACTTGTGCTCCATTCATTGCACTGACTGCCTATAGTTTTTCGGGCCCAATTCAAACTGTTGGTACCTTTAAAGCCCTAAATGACTTGAGCCCCATACATCTGTGGGGCCACCACACCTCCCGGGTTCTGAATCGGCCCCTGCAGTCATTAGAGGGCGCCCCTCTGGAAGTCCCCTATGTCTGGTGGATGGGGAAGATGGAGAGGGCATTCTTGGTGGCCACCCGAAGGCTGTGGAATTCCCTCCCGGTGGAGGTTTGTTTATCCCCGGATCTTTCCTTTCAAAAACAATGCAAAACCTGGCTGTTTCGCCAGGCATTTGGCAAAGGAGTGGGTTAGTGTGGGTAGGTTGATGAAGGGGGGATATACTTCTGGGATATCTATTTATTGGTTTATGATGATTATTGGTTTTAGTGATATTATTATTATTATTATTTATTATTATTATTGTAGTATGTTTTATTGTATTTTACGTATTTTATAAAAATTGTAAGCTGCCCTGAGCCACCATCAGGAGGGACGGGGTGGGATATAAGCTGCAGAAATAAATGAATAAATAAACAAACAAATCAATAAATAATGGTTGGTTGGCCTTCCTTGGGGAGGACTGGGTCCCTGGTTATTGATGCGGTCTGGCCCCTCCCCTGCTCACTCAGATTCACAGTCTTGGAGTGCTCCTGGACACGCTGCTCGGCCTGGAATCTCAGGTGGCAGTGTGTCAGGGGGGGAAGGGGAAAGGGACCTACCCTAGCAGGAGACAGGGATTGAGGGAACCTATACCTGGGGAGGGTTACTGTCGGAAGGGCCCAGAGAACCCAGATAAGAAAGATATCTAGAAGGAAAAACCTCTCAGCCAGTCTCTTGGGTGTTTCGAGACAGTTCTCGTTCTCCCAGCCGGGGAACCCGGCCTCAGAGTGCACAGCTCATCATTGAGGCTACAGAAAGGAAGGGGAAAANAAATGGCTTGGGACCCACTTATCTGGAAGATCGCCTGGACTACCACAGACCATCATGGCCTATGCGATCGGCTGGGTATGCCAGTTTTTAGTTTGGCCTCCACAACGAGGAGGCAGCCACCCCATAGTTGTGGACCTCCCTACCCTGGAAGGTTAATTTATGCTTGGACTTGAGTGCCTTTAGGAGGCAGTGTAAAATTCTTATTTTCAAGGGCATTTGGCAGTGAGGGCTGGGGGGGGGGCGTTGTGGGGGTAAAGGGTGGGTTGGGAGGTAGGGGGATTGGGGTAGAAAACAATTGGGGGATGGTGTGTGGTTGGGGGGAGTTTTATGTTTTTGTATTTATGTTTTATATGTATTTTTAATATTTTACTATTGTAAGCTGCCCTGAGCTGCCTTTCGTGGGAAGGATGGTGTAAGACATTTAAATAAAGAAATAAAATACCATACCCATCCTGTGGAGCTGTTTTCTGGTGATTTTCCTGCTCCTTCTTCACGTTCTCCTAGCTACCTGGCAACACAGTAAACAGTCAAGAACATAATTAGATAAAAATAAACAGAAGCCTTTATCATAAAGCTGTGTAAACACAACCCTCCCCCATGTGCATTCGCTTACTGTTCTCCTTCGCCTCTTCCACATTTTCTATAAAGATGACATCCAGGTCCTCAGTGCCCTTTAGAAGAACCCTGGGTGGCTCTTTGAACAAGGGCTGGCTCTTGAGCTGGAAGGGATACAACTATGAGAGTCATGGTGGTTGTATCGACCTGTGCTGGCTCCGGGGCAGGGATGGGCATGGAGGGATGTCTGCCGGTGGTCATGGTATTTGTGGTGGGAGTGGGAGCAATGGAGTGGGGGCCATATCCACTGCTTCTGTCTCCTTGTGAAGGCACAGCCATACAGGTGGAATGCAATGATGGCTCCACTGACACAGAGGAAGCAGTCAAGGAGCTTGTAATAGGGCGATGTTTGCCTCCTACAGTCAATGGCGAAGCTGTTGTCTCAGATCTGTTTGAATGCACACCTTAATTCCTTGGCCCACTGCAACACTGGTTCATGTCCCGAGTTTATCCCTCCTGCACCATTTGGACCGAAAGATCTTCCAACACCACTTCTCATTTTTGTAGCACTTCACCAAGGTATAGTGACACACACGCACAACCCCCCAGTAAAGTGATGACAGCTTTGGTCTCTTCTTCAGTCCAGAGAATGCTCCATTAGTGGGTGGATTGGTAGTTTGAACCTGGCTGTCAGTTTGAACGATGGCCTCAGCAACGGTAATCCTCCGCAAGTCATTACAGATAATGCAATGGCTGGGAAACAGAAAGCTTTGGGCACAGACTGGAAACCTTCTGGGAGAAGGAGAGGGCTTCCGTATGCCCTCAGATTGTGCACTTGTAATCTTCTTCAAACTGAAGATCTACTTCATTTATTATTCTACTGTCTGCATACTGAAGTGTATCGCCAAAAAGTTTTGATCCCAGTACTCCAGAATAAGTTTACTTGTCAACTCAACAATTATTAATTTTTCTGGCTACAATTAAAGATGATGTTTCCATTAGAAATTTGGCTAAAATGGCTCTTGCTTTGATTAAAAGGAACAAAGATGCTTTGGAAGTGTACGGATGGTCTCTGTCAATGGTGATTCCCCACTATTTCAACTTGCTATATTTAGTGTTTAGTTTTCCATTTTATTTTATTCTTTTTGTGGCACATTTTATGTTATTTTGTATTTGTTGGTTTTGTTATTTTATATATATATTTTTTTTTTTTTAAATGCATAAATCTGTCTTGGTATGCTTATCATACATTTATTATGAATTGATTTTATTGTTTAATGGCTCATGTGGTTTGCGTTGTAAATTCCTACGAATGGTTGTTATAAGTTCTTATTTTTGTTCAATCTCCAAGTTTCGACCTTTGGTTACGACTTAATAAATTATTACTACTACTACTACTACTGGCAACCGGTAAGAGGTGGGAGAACTCACGTTTGAAAATGGTGCTGTGGGGTTTTAATGTGCACACCAGCAAGAGCAAGAATGGAGAAAGGGTCTGGAAGTGGTCACACCTTGAATGCTCTAGGCTTTTTGGCCAGAATTCTACAGTGCTATAAGAGCTGTATACACAAAGGCTGCTTACCTATCTGATGGAACGAGGAGATGTGGATGCACATTAGTCCACATTTGCCCCCACTATGGGCTCTGCATGCTCCAGGAGTCCACCATGAATTGAGGTTCTGTGCCCAATGGCTAGTGGCCATGTGTATGCTGTGGGCAAACACCTAAAATGGGCAGGTGGGCACCCATCCTCCTGGCTCCAGGAGGAGCCAGAGGCTATCATATGAGCCTAAAATAGAGCCAAATAAGAAAAGGCCTACAGGGGCCAAACCAGAGAGAGAAATGTTATGTCCCAGGTTGAGATGATTCCCCTAAACGGCTTCTCTAATTAACAGAGAGCCTGACTCGTGGACAATCACTTTTACAGAGTTGCATTGCATTGACTTTAGGTAGCACGTTCAGTACTAAAATGCTCACTAACAAAATATTCTGACACACTGGATCATAATGACTAAGGGAAGACTACCATCTATCCCATCACAAGCCTCACTTGCTGCCATCACCTGGATTTTCTTCATCCTAATACAGTGAAACAGGTTAGCGATCACCTGCTAAATGCAATTACTCTCTCAAGAAGCCAGTTAAATCTCAGTTCCCTGAGAATTCCCCAGTACTAATCACACTGCTTTAGGTAGCTACTTGTTAAATGTCCAGAAAACTGCAAAACATTTGGAGGATGCAACTAGCAGGTTTTACTATACTGACTAGATATGACCTTGCTCTGTGAGTTTGAAAAGATCTTAAGCCCAAACGGATTAAGCTTTGTTACACAAAACAATGCAAAACATTTAAATGTATTGCCATATATGCTGTTTCAATGTGCAAAAAAATAATTTTAGTCAATGGCATGTCATGCATTGAGAATCTTCTGTATGGGGCTGAACCTGAGGGAGTATGACATAGATTTTTCCCCAATGAAGTTGGCAGGTCAAATATTGTAGTCGTTATTCAGACAACGTTGAATGTTCAATGAGTTTTACATTAAATGTAATTTGCAGAAACTGACATTACTATGAATATGTAGTAAAAGATAGTTTTGATCAAAGTTTTCATTTTTGTGGGTTCTTCGCACTTTTGAAAATGGGAGCATTTATTTACATGTTCAATATGGGCATACATGTCTAACTTCAAGCACCCAGGATTGAAAATGTAGTCCTAATTGGAGCTGAAATGAAAAATCTCTACAAGTGCTGTTTCTGATGGAAACAGCTTTTTTGCCTTCATTCACATGACAGTGAAATCTACCGGCATTGACAACATTTTCCATGATGTTCCACTATTTTCCATCACTGCAGTAATTTCCGGTATTATCAGTATTTTTTTGTAATTTCTAGTAATAATGGTAATACCCGAAATTACCCGAAATTATTAAAAAATATGGGAAATCAAGGGTGCAGATACTAGCGGGACCAGAAGCATGGAAGTGGGAAATACCAACGAATGGTAAAATGCACTCTTAGAAGGTCAGTATTTCCTGATGGAACGACAGCACCTGCTCTTGCTTCAGCCCTAGTCAAAACTGGCTTTAAAAACCATCAGGATTCAACGTAGATCATTCTTCTGTCATATATGTGAACTGGAATTTCATATATCTTAAGAATATATCAATGTGTGGGCTGGAATAACATATCATAAGAAAGGAATTTATGTTTATCCTTATTTTCAGTCATAACTTTCCTTTTTAGATGTCTCTGCTTCGTTAGAAGAGATGGTAATCTAGCAGATAGTAAGCAAAAATACTTTTTATAGACCACACTACTTTAACACTAATATGTGGGGTTTCTTTACATAGGCTTCCTTACACCACCATCATTTTCCTCATGGAAAGTAGTTGTTACTACTATAAGTAGTAACAGTAGTACTCGTAACAACACAGTAATGTTGTTACTACTGGGTAGTCAAACTATCTGATCCTTGCGGATGTTGATTTCCCCCCAAATTGTAGTGCAATTCAGCTGACTTCAGTGAATTTACTTCTCATTCACACCAGATAAAGAGTAGTAAAAAGGTCCAAAATATTAGTTTCCTACCTGGGGACTACTTTAGCACAGAAGACATTTTAAAATAAGGTGGTCTGAGGTAAACAAGATTAAATGATATGAAAAGCGAGCCTGTGCTGAATATATTTTACATGTCTTCTTTAGAATCACTACTTGCAGCTACTATGGCCCTTTTCATACAGACACTCTTAACACCGATAAAATGGGTGTTAAATTTTGAATATACGTGTTACAGGGCTGCATGTGTGCTCTATGGGTCCCATGAAACACGTATAATAAAATGTCACACCCATTTTATCGGTGTTAAGAGAGTTTGTGTGAGAAGGGTCTATGCGTTGTTTCTAAATTTTCACTTAAAAGACAGAATTTTCTTGGAGCAAAATCACACTGCTTTTCTCAAGATAATCTTTCTGCTAAATTTGCAGAGATTAGTATACCTTAAAGAAATTCTTTATTTGGATTAAGCTAAATTCCCAACTAGGCATCTGAGATATAGCTCCCTCTTTCCATTGAGATTCCAATCCTTCTTGAAGTAATCCAGTGTTAAAGAGAGTTCATGTTCTCTCCTCCAAACATGCTTTCCTTGTTTTGGATTTGGAAAAACATAATCCTAAATGTGCCATCATTTAACTGTTTGGCCTGGCAGATGAAATGATTTTTTTCAACATCCTCATTAGAGAGAAGTAAAATTAGCTGCAAATATGCTGCCAAAGATTAACATCAGAGATGATGAGAGAAGACTCTCTTCTTTATGCCTGGCACAATGGCCGGCCCAAGGGTTTGAGTGGCCATGTGCCAAGACTTGCTGCGGGACCCCAAAGGCCGGCAGAAATTTATGGCTGCACTGAAATTTATAACTTCCTTGCACATTTGTTTTTAATCATGTGCGCCCGCCTAACACACATCCCCGCTCATCCCCACGCACGGAGCAACCGGGGGAAACGGTAGTTACTATGTGGGTATGGATGAGTGGTGGGAGAGTGGGGATGCGTGTGCAGCTGTGTGCATGCCCCATCCATGCACTGGTGCGCCCATGGACCACCCCACCCGGAGGAGACATGTAAAAATAGCATGTGAGGAGCCACTCAAAGACGAACAGAAGGTTGCTACCTTGTAAATAAGGTTCTTTGAGATGGCTCGGACATTCTCACAACACCCACCCTTCCAGCCTTGCATGGAATTTTTTCCTTATATTTCTAGAAAGGGTTGGAAGGAACTGTTGTTCTGAGGGGGGAGAGCACTTTTTACACTACAGGACCTTGAGACCATCATGTGACTATTATTTGAATAGGATGAGCATGCACAAACCAATTGTGAGAATGTTAGGTGCCATCATGAAGAACCTTCTTTACAAGGCTACAACCTTCTGATCAGCACGCGGGGAGGAACTGTTTGTAAACAAACAGCTTTATCTTCCAGTCCAATCGGTTGTCCCAGCTGCTGCTGCTGCAGCGCTACAACGGAGGGAGAGGCAGGTGAGGGATGGGGTCCACATGCATGGGGCCGGCCCTGGGGGCAGACAGCGTTGGCAGGCTGGGGGTGTGAGCTTGCTACCCTCCCCCTCCCTAAGGAAAGGCTCCCTCCGGTAGAGGCAGGCAGTGAATACTGAGCAGCCCCAGCCCAGCTGCCTGGTCTCACCACTCTCCCCCTTTCCATGGGGCAGACAGCGTCGGTGGGCTGGAGGGGGGAGAGCTTCTGTAACAAAATATCATACAGTTAGGTCTACTTAAGTAGAATTTGTCCAACCATGTAAACCTGGTGCTAACTTAATACGGGTATCAATTTCTTCTCCATCTTCGATCCCCTTCTTTTTTCCTCAGAAGCAGAGACTCAGAGCAGACAGCAGGGGTGGGCTAGAGACAGCAGCCCTCTTAAGACTCCCAGAATCAGAAGTGACAAGATTTCACATACATAGAGCTCTGCCTGGCTGCCAGTGAGAGTATGCATGTCTAGAGAGAACTGATGCTACATAAAACCCAACAAAGGCCCTTTTTACACAAGATGCACCCACTCATGAACAAGACGCATCAACTCAGAATTCTGGGTTTTCATGTGTGGGTGAGTCCTGTGTGAAGGACGCAGCAGGTGCGCGCATGGTGAGTGGGTGTGCGTGCAAGCTCCCACCTAACACGCATCCCTATGCACCCCCCACCCATCAACACGTATGGAGCAACGGCGAAAACGGAGGTTGCTCTGTGAATATTGATGAGCATGGGGCTTGTGGAGATGTGTGTGCTCCCTTATGTACCCTCCCCCAACCCACCATGCACGCAACGGCACAAACATGGACCCCCCCACCGTGCGTGGTCCGTGTAAAAATATCAAACCCCATCCTGAAATGATATATATACTACCATATTTTAACTACTTGCTGACAAGAAATTATTCATACCCTTCAAAGGTCCTAATATTTAAGCTTGGGGAGTATATTCTATAAACCTTAAAATTTAATGATCAGGGTTGAGAATTCTACTAACGCAGATCAAGAAGATATTACATCCCCACAGATCTGGTACTGGAGAAAACAAATTAATTTGACTTATCCAGAAATTCCAGTTATGGAAGTTCTAGATTCCACTGTACACCTGAATGTTACTGATCAGATCAGAGGTCTATCCCATGGGCTAATATTTTTAATCATAAACGGCTTTTTTCCCCTCTCAATTTCTTGCATTAGTCACTTTAAAACTATTCTGCTTGGATATGCAGAATGCAATGCATTCTGCCAAATCAATGTTCTGAATTTTGATGTTACAAATGGTTGTAAAGGATGTTTATGCAGAAATGTACAGGGCCATTAAAATACATTATATTGTGCCAAATTACATGGCACTCTAAAAGAAACAAAGAAAAGAAAATCTCCCAAACCTATCAGAGTTTCATTGAGAGACAGAGGGGTGATTTGTCCCTCTGGCTGTCAATGAAAACCCTTTAGGCATGCAACCAGATGTTAGGAAACTTTGTATGACACTGCAGCTGTTAAATGCATGACAGCCAGCTATTCATTCCTCTGGATCATCGTTCCTCACTAACTCCCTTGTTCAACTATTATTTTTTTTCTCCAGATAAAAATAAAAAAGCAAAATTATAGTGTTCTAAAGCTCTGGGCCTAAACTTCAGGGACATACAGTTATCCTGTGTAATTAAACCATGCTGACAAACGTTTCTTCTATCTTGTAACACTTCTAATGATTTGGACTCTACAATCCCCTTTCCACGGCCTAACCTATGGTTAGAATGTTCTTCTGGACATTTACACTAAATTCTTTCTCCTTAAAATTAACTTCTTTAATTCTTGTCATACCCTCACTTTCTGGACATAGATAAAAAAAAACTGGTTACCATCACACTTAGAAGTCAGGGACCCACCACCACAATCTTATTCACTCTGTTTTTCAGTTCAGGACAATTTGATTTGCTCTGTCAGCTGAACTCCATGGTGATAAAGTGATTAGCTTAAATTGCATTCTTTTTTTTAAAGGGCTCCTTTGTTTTTTAGACATCCATGGTATCTTCAGAGCTCTACAGTAAGAAGGTGATTAGCTTTAATTGCTTTTTAAATGGCTCCTTTTGTTGTTGCCTGGAAGGAGAGGCTGAGCATTCTGCTCAGAAACACCACCTTCCCCTTCCCCCCCCCCTATTCTCTGTGAAAAGGGAGAGACTGTCTTAGCTCCAGAGTGACCTGCAGCCTGACTCCCCTACCCCCTGGAATTGCCCCCTACCCACTCACTTGAAACAGGCGGAAGGGGGGTTATGGCCACCCCCTTAACTGTGAAATTATGAAGGTGGGGACCTTGGGCACTGGAACTCTGGCTGGAGGTCGGTTCACTCCCCCCCCCCACTTTCTTGTGGGTGGGGGAGTGGAGAGAAGAGTGGAGGGAGCAAAGCAGCTTCGGCTGTTTGGCTTTCCTGTCTTGCAGCGGGGGGATCATGATAGCGGGGTTTCCCCCGATATTGACTAGGCTGCCGCGTGGTCTGGAGTAGACTAGCATGGCCTTTTAGAGAAAAGATGCAACCCACTCACCCACCCTTGAACTGGATACTGTGTGCTGATGACAAGTCACCTTTATTGGTGCTGGAAAGGAATTTTCTTGATTTCCCTAGATTGGAAAGAAGGAGGTTATGTTTTTTTGCCTTTCGCACAGTGCCTACTCCTAGCTGTATTGTTGTTATAGCAGCCAGCTTGGCAAATTCAGGCTGGATTTAATGTTTAGTTAGATATAAACTTGACTTCCTTCTCATGCTGACTTCCTCCACTTCAAATTCTGTCTCTCCACCCTTACTTCTGCTATCTCCCTTGCTAGACAACACTACTATGCCTCCCGCATTCAGTCCTGTTCTCGGGATCCTCGCCGCCTGTTCTCTACTTTTGACTCCATCCTCAAGCCTCCCTGTCCTCCTCCTCCTCCTCCTCCTCCTCTTTCTGCTCAGGATCTTGCCTCCTTCTTCACCTCCAAGATAGACAAGATCCGCCTCGACATTGCTTCCCACTGCTCTCCTCTTCCCCCTCCCACCCTCTCCCTCTCCCTCTTCCCCCTCCTTCTCTCCTGTCCTCTTTCTCCCCTGCCTCCCTTGAGGAAATCTCCTCTCTGCTCTCCTCCTCCAACCCTTCCACTTGCCCCCTTGATCCCATTCCTTCCCGCCTCCTCACCTCCATTACTCCTACAGTCGCCCCCTCCTTCCTGCACATCATCAACCTCTCCCTCTCTACTGGATCTTTCCCTTCTGCCTTCAAACATGCCACAGTCTCTCCTATTCTCAAAAAGTCCACTCTTGATCCCTCTGACCCTTCTAGCTATCGTCCTGTCTCACTCCTTCCTTTTGCTTCCAAGCTGCTTGAACGTGTTGTCTACTCCTGCTGCCTTGACTTCCTATCCTCCAACTCCTCCCTTGACCCCCTCCAATCTGGCTTCCGCCCCCTTCATTCTACTGAAACTGCTCTCGCTAAGATCACCAACGATCTTCTGGTGGCTAAATCTAAACGTCTCTATTCCATTCTTGTCCTCCTTGATCTCTCTGCTGCCTTCGATACTGTTGACCACTCACTCTTGCTGGATTCCCTTCACTCCCTTGGCTTTTGTGGCTCTGTCCATAACTGGTTCTCCTCCTACCTCTCTGACCGCTCCTTTAATGTGTCTCTCTCCAACTCCGCCTCCTCCTCCTTCCCCCTCTCAGTTGGTGTTCCTCAAGGCTCTGTTCTTGGCCCTCTCCTCTTCTCGATCTATACCTCATCCTTAGGCAAACTCATTGCCTCCCATGGCTTCCAATACCACCTCTATGCTGATGACACTCAACTCTATCTCTCTACTCCCTCTCTCTCTCCCTCTGTTCAAGCTCGTCTCATCAACTGTCTCTCTGACATCTCTACCTGGATGTCTCAACGTCAACTCAAACTCAACATGGCTAAAACTGAACTCCTTATCTTCCCCCCTCATCCTTCCTCTCCTTCCTCACTGTCAATAACTATTGATGGAGTCACCATCCTGCCTGTCCCCCAAGCCCGTAGCCTAGGCTTCATCTTTGACTCACCCCTTTCTTTTAAACCCTACATTGACTCTGTTGCTAAATCCTGTCGCTTCTCCCTCCATAACATTGCTAAGATTCGCCCTTTTCTCTCTGTCTCGTCTGCCAAAACTCTTGTTCATGCTCTGGTCATCTCTCGCCTCGATTACTGTAACCTCCTTCTCACTGGCCTTCCCCGGTCTCACCTTTCTCCCCTCATCTCTGTCCAAAACTCTGCTGCCAGGGTCATCTACCTCGCCAGTCGCTTCGACCATGTGCAGCCCCTCCTCTCTTCGCTTCACTGGCTTCCCCTTCCTGAACGAATCCTGCACAAGCTCCTAGTCTTCACCTATAAAGCTCTTCACAACCTTGCTCCCCCCTACCTCTCTGCACTTATCGCCCTCCATACTCCAGCCCGTGCACTTCGCTCCTCCTCTGTCCCTTCTCTCACCCTTCCACGCCTTCCCTGCTCCCCTAAGCGCCTTCGTCCCTTCTCACTTGCTGCCCCCCATGCCTGGAACTCCCTCCCTGTCCACATCCGCCTTGCCCCCTCCCTTCATACCTTCAAATCTCTCCTTAAAACTCACCTCTTTCGCTCTGCTCTGTCTGACTCTTTATCCTGCTGAGCCACTATTCCTATACCTACGATCGGTTTACCCTTATCCTTGCAACATGGACCTGCCTGCTGTCATTCTCATCGTAACCAAGCCAAGTACGTGCACTTGAGACCTCGCATCTTCATGAATGTTAGACCCCTTGTCTCTCCCTCTGTTCCCCTTCCTAAGTCTCTCCCCCAGCTCCTGTCTCTCAGATTGTAAGCCCTAGGGGCAGGGACCGTGTCTATTTTATTACTTTGTAAAGTGCCAGCTACACTGCTTGCGTATATAAATGTTTGTTAATAATAATAATAATGTGGCACCCGCATTGGGAACAGTGCGTCATTCATTAATTAGTGGTCCGGGACACTAGAATTCATCCCATTGAGAGATTTGTGGAAATGACCTTGAGGGCTGGGGTGGTTCCACGTTATGACACTCCGAAGAGGGTGAGTATGCAACATTTCAGTTTAGGCTGAGCGGCCAGATAGGGTGGGGCATGGTGACCCCCCTTCCCTCCTTTGCCTAATTTAGGCAGGAGGTGGTCCAGCGGGCTGCCCCTGTTGGACCTGTTCAGGGAATTGTCTTATTACCAGGCCCTGATTGTGTCTGGGCCTGGGGGAGGGCTTTTACATTATCCTCTGGGGGAGTTTACTAGGAGCTCATCCTTGTTATTGTTGCACTGTTCTGTTTTTTTCCATTGTTTGACTGGATACCTGGAATAAATAAAAGGTGCTGCCAAGTTTTATCCACAATTATTGTGTTTGTCTCATCATTTCACTAGTGCGGTCCATAATGGGTGTTGTGGGGGCATATGGATGGAGGTGGCTGTTTTTGTGCTGGGGATATGTGTTGGGGAGGTATTTATTGCCTGTTTTTGCAGATGAGGCATATGCAGGTTTTTTTGTTATTGTTGTTGCAGACGTAGTGTAGGATTCGGGAAACGCGAAGTGTGTTTATTTCTGGGTGACTGAATCCTGGGAAATAAATTCACATAAATAAACATTGTATAATTATGCAAATGGAGAAATTATACACATTTTTGTGCTCACAATGAATGTTCAGAATTTGGATTCCCCGACTGCAGAATTTAGGATTTATTTATTCTTTTGGTGCAGTGAGCACGGGTCCCTTTGTAAAGCAGTCTTTTTAATATTTGAACATTTTTATTACATGGAGTGATCCATCTGCCTATCATTCACGCCCAGCTGTCACAGGTTTCATCCCCCAACCAAGTTGGTTGATAGCTACTGATGGATCTTTATCCATGAACTTATCCTTTCTGGAATTCAGTTATACTCACGGCCTTCATATCCACAGAGTAATTATGCATTGTGTGCAAAAGTGCTTCCCTTTGTTTTAAACTGTGGTTAGTTAATTTTACCAGCTCTAATATTATAAGAAGGTAAGCAACAGCTACCCATTTAGTTTCTCCACATCACTCATGATTTTCCAAACTTCTAGCATATCCCCTTCTCAGCTGTCTATTTTCTATGATGAAAAAACAACACCTTAATCTCTCTTTATATGGAAGACAGTAGTAAAAGGATTCTACTATATTACTGTAACCAACCCAAGAACATGTACCTGAATCCACGCATACTCATGAACATCGCATCCCCTTTCTCTCCCTCTGTTCCCCCTTCCCTGTCTTTAGATTGTAAGCCCTCAGGCAGGGACCATGCCTACCTTGTTTTTTGTTAAGTGCCAGGTACATTGATTGTGCTATATAAATGCTAATGCTAATAATAATAATAATAAATAAATAAATAACTGCCGCTCCACGCTAGCCATGGTGGGGATTTGACGGCGCCCCCCCCTTGCCGGTGGGAGGGAGGTGAGGATGAGTCCAGGCCACCAAGGAGCGGCATCGGGGGAGCAGGGAGGGGCCAGAGCAGTCGCCTGGCAACTGTGGGAACGCCTGGGACTCCCATGAAAGCAGGGACACCCGGGCGCCATTTTAATTTCCCTGCTTGCCCGTCTCATTGTGTTGTCGGCGATAAGCGGAAAAGGACGCGGTCGAGCGGCGTGGAGTGGCAGGATCAGGCCCGGTGCAACTGGGCATGGCAAAGTAGCGGCGCCTGCTCTCCCTAGCCTCGCCTAGGGTTTCGGGTCACGACGGAGCCACATGATGCAACTGGGCCTTCCGGACAGTCGCAAAGGAGTGAGGTTCCCCTGGGCCTTAAGGAATCCCTCCCCCCTCCCCCCCACAGGATCGGGCCCAGCGCAGCTGGGCACTGCAAAGTAGTGGCACCTGTCCTCCTGCCTCGCCAGGGCTCCGGATCGCGGTGGAGCCACGTGGTCAACTGGGCCTTCAGGCCAGTTGCAAGGGAGTGAGGTTCCCCCAGCCCTTACGGAATCCCTCTCTCCCATAGGGGCCCTCGAAAGTGGGCCGCACAGTGGAGTGGGGGTACCACCCGGGGGGAATAAGAAAGTGGTGGGACGTGCGGGGAAGACATGCCTGGGGTGCCCCCACTGCTCCCCCTCCCCCCCTGCAAGAGCATGCGGGTGGTCTGTGCAGGGCTTGGGGTCTGGTACAGTTCACCTCCCTAAAGGGGGTGGGGTGGTGGGGGTGCGGGTGGAGCCGGGCACCACCCAGCATCGCAGGGCAAGTGAGAGACAGGGGTGAGCCAGGGAGCGGGCACCCAGCATCGAAGGGTGGTAAGCTTGCGGGCCAGCATGGGACCCAAGAAACTCCGGGCCCCGAACCCCCCCCGCTAGGAAGGAGCTGCGTGCAGTCCCCAACCCGCATGCCTTGTGGAGGAGCCGTCGGGGTGGGTCACACGCCAGAACCATATTAGAGGCAATTTAGGTCCAGCTGGTGGAGTACCAGGCCCGCATCGATGAGCTGGAGAATGCCCAAGGGAGGGCGGGGGATTACACCAGGGACTAGGTGAGGGAGGATGAGCCTGCCAGCCTGGAGGTGGGGGGCGGGGGTTGCACTACCCCTCTCGGGGGGGGAAAGGGGTGTCTCCGCGTGTTACCTGCTCATTACTGGGAGGAGGAGCTCACAACCATCAGGAGCGGGGATGAATTTTTGCCAAACCAGCAGGCACAGATAGACGCGCTAAAGGAGGAAATGCAGGCCCTGACAAGTAGTCTAGAAGCAACCCAGATACAGCAGTCGGGTACAGGGAGCTTCAGTGGCACGTATATTAGGGAAACTGTGGCACGAGTAAGGGGGCAAGGTACGAGTCCTCGAGTCAGAGAGAGAGAAAAAGTAGCGTGACCGCTGACTTTCAATTTCCCTTGGAGACACGGCAGCACCGCCGGGACGGACGGTGGTTTGGATTGTCGGCCACAGCATCGTGCACTGGGCAGGAAAGATGGCCGCACGCAGCGGGTGGGGTACCCAGCTGGGCCTTAGCAACCTGGCAGAGTTAATATGGATAGGAAGATGCGGAATGCTCTGGGAGCAACTGCTCCCGGCGCTGACTGCAGCAAGTGAGAAATTCCCTGGGCCCAGGGTGATGGTAATACATCTAGGGGAGAACAATCTACCAAAAGCAACAGGACTGTGGCTGACGGAGAGGGTTAAGGTTGACTTGCAAATAGTGCAAGACCGGTTCCCTGAGTGCATAATGGTATGGTCTGAGATGCTGCAGAGACGGGTATGGGCCAATTCTAACAACCCGGGGCAGGTAGACAGGGCCAGGAAGAGGGCAAATAGGGAAATTGGGAACTGAATGATGGCCAGGAGGGGAAAGGTGCTTGTCCATGAGGGCATTCGACACCGATAGGGACAAGCTTTACAGAGGTGATGGTGTACACCTGTCGGAGGCCAGATGTAGTCTATACCTTGGGGTCCTAAAACACCGGTTAATCAAGATATTGGATGGTATGGCGGCGAACCAGCCACGTAGAGCTGGCAGTTCTGGTGACGGTGGGCTGAATTAAAGATAATTGTTAAAAGGTTAAAAGGGTTAGCATAAGATGTTTAAAAAACATCTACCTAAGAGATGGGCAGGCCATGCATTGCCACACAATGCGGCCCAATGTATGGTCCAAGGGTGAGAGGCGAACGGCTGGACCCGCTGGGAGGACCATGTGCCAAGCAGTAGGTAACGGTGTCCTCACCCTTGTTTAACCCAAACAAAGGGGTATGGGTACGAACAACCCGCCCCGGCCCGGGGAAACCCAGTCATCGGGGCAGGGCGTAAGTTACAAGTTTGGGAGTTAGGATTCAGTTAGGATTCACAATGTATTCAGGGTGGTGGTTGTAATCCCGTGCACGTCTGTTTGAGCCCTGCCAGATGTTCACCACAGTGAATCTCTGGTGGGGGTCAAAGCTAACCACGGTTCTGGGGATGGGGCAGGCCCCATCCCCAGAACCATGGTTAGCTGGACCATGATCCATGATGGGCCAAAAGTAACATCTGATATCTTGACCCATCACAGATCATTGCCCCGACCACGGTATGGAATCAGGTGCAGTGGCCGTATTGGCTGCTGCACCCACCTGTCTTTCCGAGGGCGGGTAGCCAGGGGAGCGTGGGGAGCAGGGCTGTGTGGCCGCACGTCGTGCCGTATGACCCCACCCTCTCCAAGATTCTCATGTGTGATGAAAGCTGGCATGTATAAAGGATGGCTGGCTTCATCACTGACCGGGATGCGAGATGGTCTGTGGTTCAGCGTGTTGGGCCTGGAAGCCCAGCATGTCCGAAATCACCCTTTGTCTCTCTTTTATTTTGGGACCAACACGGCGACCACACCAGTTCAGGTATTCATACCTTCTAATTTATAAATGTTATTCTGATTATTTCTATATCCATAGTGTGGAGGGTGGGATAGGAGGCAACCCTTAGCACCCCCACCCACCTAAACCAGTCCGCGGGGTGGGGACGAAGAACGAGGGCCAGAGGAGGGAGATCAGAATCAGCCCAAAGGCTCGCACACTCACTTGGAATATATTTTTTTAATTCCATGGTAGATCAGGGCCCTGGTCTAGCTCTTGTGTGAGGGCAGGAGGGCAGTAAGGGACAGGCTTAGAGCGCTTTTAGACGATCCCGCTGACAAGCGGGATCGTTCAGAGGCGGGATCAGGCACCCGCCTTTCTCTCTACGCCAGGTCTGATGCTCAGAAGAGCATCAGACCCGGCGTAGAGACTCAGTGCGCATGCGCACCCTTCTGCGCATGTGCATGCAGAATACGAACAAAATAGCTTGGAAGTGTGCCGTGAAGCCGGCACAGCGGCGATCCGCATCGGACGGGGCAGGATTGCCTGCCCCGTCTGACGTGGGGAAGAGCCGGCTTAATTGTAACTTTTCAATTTAAACGAGCACAAAGAAACGCGGCTGATCAAAGGATCAGCCGCGTTTCTTGTCTCATTTAAAAGCACCCTTAGGCTGCTAGGCAGGAGGGGACATCAGGAACATTCTGATAGCTCCCTCCTCTCTTCCAGGAGTCATGGAGCAGAGGTAGAGGCACAGGGGAAGAGAGGGCGTAGGGATAGGATGGGAAAATGGGAGGGAAGAGGGTGTAACCCCCTCTCACTCCACACACATGAACCCCCCTATCTCCAGTCCCATGGGACCCCTCGCCTCCACGACAGAACCAGAGGCTTTCAGGCCATGCCACACCCTGATGCGGACAACCCTGACTCTGGGGACCTGACCTCTCCCCATTCCCCTCCCCCCGGCTGATGGGCCCCTGACCCAGAAGAAGCGTCCCCCACCCCATGGGCTCCAGGTGAGGTGGAAGAGATCCACTTCCCCAGGGCTCTCCCCAGCCACCTATGTGTGAGCCCTGCTGCTCCTTGTGTATCCTGGGCACACACCTGCATGGGGAGGAGAAGAGGGGCTGGCCCATCTACCTGACCAAGAGGGGCTATATTTCAAAGGCCCCACACCAATGGCCCACACGCGTGCGCTGCTGGGGGCGCCACCATGTTCTCTAACTGGCATGCTGAGACTATACTCTCTCACCCTTCTCCCTTCTCTCACCCTTCCACGCCTTCCCTGCTCCCCTAAGCGCCTTCGTCCCTTCTCACTTGCTGCCCCCCATGCCTGGAACTCCCTCCCTGTCCACATCCGCCTTGCCCCCTCCCTTCATACCTTCAAATCTCTCCTTAAAACTCACCTCTTTCATTCTGCTCTGTCTGACTCTTTATCCTGCTGAGCCACTATTCCTATACCTACGATCGGTTTACCCTTATCCTTGCAACATGGACCTGCCTGCTGTCATTCTCATCGTAACCAAGCCAAGTACGTGCACCTGAGACCTTGCATCTTCATGAATGTTAGACTCCTTGTCTCTCCCTCTGTTCCCCTTCCTAAGTCTCTCCCCCAGCTCCTGTCTCTCAGATTGTAAGCCCTAGGGGCAGGGACCGTGTCTATTTTATTACTTTGTAAAGTGCCAGGTACACTGCTGGCGCTATATAAATGTTTGTTAATAATAATAATAATACTGCATAGCATGCCAGAGTAAGAAATATGTGCAGGGCTGCCAGTGCATGCCCTTCGAAATATACTAGTAATGGCAGCAGTGATGGTGTTGGGAAGCAGGGATCGCAGCATGGAGCAACAGGTTTGCGGTTATGGCACTGACTGGCAATCGAGGAAGTGGAGGCACAGCGAGAAGCTGAGGGGAAGTCCTCCACCTTCTTTAAAGTACAAGCAGGCGGCAGTGGATGTGGCGGGGGAGCATGTGGGAACAAGAAGCGGAGGTGGCAATCTTGCGGGGGGAGCAAGAAGGAACAAGGAATGGTGGGGAGGGGGCCAGGTTCGTCAGGGCAGTTGTCACCCCAATGGCCCCAAATGCCCAGGCACAACTTCCCCGAGCCCCGCTGAGGAGCAGAACAAACAGAGAGGGAGGAGAAAATCCCCCACCTCCCCGCTGCACATCTGTGCATGTGTTACGTAACTTCTTGTCCCATAACTGCATCATACCCTAAAGCGCAGTTTTAAAACCATATAATTTTAAAACTACACTACTTTAATAATCATCATCAATCATCATCATCATTATTCATCATCATCAAATGCACCCCTGGGCAGCAGGCTTGAATTTTCTAAAGTCTAGTCAGTTTCACAGACAGGTTTTTAAACCTCTGAAGGCCATTCAGTGTGAGACGGTTGGGGAAAAAAGAAAACTGCTCCCCAGCCTACAATTTCTAAGCAGCTGTATCTCACTCATTTTTTGATGGATCTGGATGAAATGTTTCATTTTCAGTCTCTCACTTAACAGACCCCCTTTGCCAAATTTAAAAATGATAGAATAAATATTCCTTATGTTAGAAGCAATAGAAAGTTCAAGTGTTATAATGGAAGTTGCTACTCGTCTTAACTATCCAAGCGCGTGCGCACGCGCACACACACACACACACACACATGAGCATATACATACATACACACACACACACTTTCCTTTTACACTCTTTGAACCAGCAGTTTCTCTATATATAGACTGGCCTGGGTGCAGACTGCGGAAACATTGGCTCAGTATATGTCTCTGAATTTTTCTGGAGGACACATCCCGTGGCAACCAGCTGCAAGCTCCAGATCATATGGAGGCCCACATCTGGAACAAATGTGCATTTGAGTCCCGGGCCAAAGCAAGCCAATGTTGGCTACTGTCACTGTCACCTCTGTTTCCCCCCCATATCTAAGAACTGGACGTCTCTTTCAAAAGTGTTCTTCATTAGCAATATTTTAATTGTCTTCAACAGCAACTATAATGAGCACAATGCTAAGAATCATTACAGCTATACCTCTAAAATATTAATAAAAATTAATAACAGTACAAGAGTCCAGAATATATCTTATGTAGTAATTTACAAAGAAAACTACAGCAGAGAGAGAGAGAGAGAGAGAGAGAGAGAGAGAGAGAGAGTAAGCACACTGATCATGTGGCTTGAAACGAAGTTAACTCCATAAAGTTACCTTCACATCTTGGGAAAGGATAGTTCCAGTTCCTGTTGATCCCATGCTGGCAAGTGAGAACAGGCTGACCTAGCAGAACATATCCAGGGTAGCACTCAAAGGATATTGATTGACCCACACTGTAATCTGAGTTGACTATATATCCATTTAAAAAAGGAGGTGGATCCGGGCAGTTTTGTAACTCATAAGCTGGGAGGGGGGGAAAAGAGAGAGAGAGAAATATATTTGACCATTTTGTCAGTTATCAAAATAAGAAATCAGTCTTAAATGACAAATTAAGTTCTCTAGCATTTACAAGATTAGGACTGTACCACTGGGACCTTCGCAAGAAGCTGACCTACACAAGTCATTAAGAAAGCAAGTGTGCATTTTATGATCTGAAAGGCAATGATTCAGTAGTCAGCTGTGGAGAGGTCACAAGACGGGGAGTGTATTCCAACTGTGAGGAGGACGGGGGTTCTATTTGAGCAGCATGGAGAGTGAACACAAAAATCATCAGTGAAGATGCTAATCAAAATAATTAGTGGGTGGCTTCTGTGTTCAGGAAGTCCCAAGCTTTTGAGTAATTCTATCCATATTCAGCCTCAAAAGAACTGAGTAATTGTTCTGTGTTGGCTGCACTGACTACAGCCAATAGTTAAAATACAGAAAGGTAACAAAAACACTGTCTTGGATTTTTTGGGGGGTGGGAGGTGGGTGGTTTGAAAAGTCAAATGTTATAACTAAATAATTTGTTTAGGCATAGGTCAAGTATGAGCCACTTTTTACTTTGTAAAAATAAAATTAAAAAATCCAGAACATCAGCGTACCAATAACTGGTAGGTGAACCATATACATAGGGATAATGCATTAATCTCACATTTACTTTCACTGAATATTTGTAGTGCAAAATATACTCTACTTCCTGGGCTCCAGTAAGTACTCTTTGTAGTGTGGCAGTGTAAAATAAGTAAGTTAGTTTATTAAATCATTGTTAGCCACATGGCCATCACAACAAGTTACCATACACGGTTATATATCAAAATATCAAAAAAATGAATCAGGACCTTACAAATAAAACATAGTACATAAAACCAAAAATGTTAATCAAAAGTACATACACCAACACCAAAATAAAAATAATATATACAAAATATACTGTGGCAGTGTTTTTTATTATAAAAAGACATGCTATTTTTGTAAGTTACAAGATGAGACACACTGAATGAGTTTATGTATTTAATTTCAAATGCACCCATAAATAATAGAATGGCATTACTTTTATTACTAAAAGTAGCACTAAAAGCGACCATATTCAGAACATATTCATAACACATTCTGTTAAAATGCTATTTTAAAAAGTAATTATTATACCATTAATTGAACATCTACCTTCATGAGAAATCAATATAACTAAAGATCATTTATCAAGATAATATTAACATTAGGAAAAGGAACACAGATATCAGTACAAGGCATTTTTATTTACAATTTTCATACAAATTGCCAAGCCTGGAACCAGATTTTATCATTTCAACCCTAGCAATGCCCCAAATTCTAAAGCATGTTACTAAAGTAATATCTTCCTTCTCATCAAAGAGTTCAGCTTCTGTGAAATTAAGGCCACTTAGACCTTGGTCCTCCGAGCAGCATGCAAGACAAGTCTCTGCTGAAAGTATGCAACCCCAGCGGTGCTGGCACTGCCACTTCTACTGCTAAGCTGTTTTCTCACTCAACATGCACTCAGCGTGTGAGCATAAAGAACAGTGGTTGTTTTTACACACACATTTCCCCTGGATGTTTGCTGTTACATCCTGAACTTTCTGTGTGTCTAAATCACTCACCCAGATCTTAAACATCCAGATCTTTGAACTTCTGCGTAGAACATCTCCCAGTACGTTTGTGTGTAAAAAGTTCTCCTGGTAAACTGCTTTGTTCCAGGCAGCTGTGGTTGCTTGGTTTCCATGGCAGCCTGTCACATCTACAGCTGAAGCTACTTTAGACTGCCTCAGGGCAGTGTTTGTGTGAAGAATGCATCGAGGAACTGCCGCACAGTAGCGTGTGTGAGAAAAATGAACCTGGAACTTACTTGTGGACTTGTAAACGCAGAAGATGGAAAAATCCGGAACTTTAACGTGTGTGTAAAAATGCCGTGTGTAATATTAGAAGACATTATCCCACTTTGGGCAACCTTACCCCATATTAGCCCGTGATGCAGCGGACCATATGGCCGGTGGTCACCAGATGTTTCCCTAGTTCTTCCACAGGGTGGGCAGCCAATTGCTATGTGATGTGTTGTTCAGAGAAGACTGATGATGCATCGCGTGTTACTGTTGCCCTATCTGGGCTAAGTTTGCCCAATGTGAAATAACAGGCCACCTTCTATGTGGTCGGCCTGTGCAGCCCTGCCATGAAGCAAAGTCTGAGGATTGGTCCCAGAGAAGCATGCTCACCTTGGCTGCCAAACAGCTGATCAGGGGAGGGGAGATCTGGAAGAGCATACGTGCTCTTCCTGCCTGTTAAACAGCTGATTGGGGGAGGAGGTCTCCTCTGGCTCCCTTCCCCCAATCAGCTGTTTAGTGGGTGGGGAGAGCACGCATGGTGCTCTGCTCCATCAGATGTCTTGCGGTAGCAGACCCAATCCTGAAGCACAGCAGGAGTCGAGGAATCCAGTCCTGTGTGGCCAGCTCATTGGCCTGACTTGTGGTGTGGAGGGGTTGGTGAAGACTACAGGGGGTGGGGGTCTGCTTGTTTGGACTGCTTTTTCCGCCGGCCCAAAGTGTGGCAGCTGTGTTCGTTCTCCTTAAGGTGGACGGGGGATCGGGCTCAAGCTGTTTTTAGTTTCCAACTTAATTCTGACATGAATTGTAGTACTAGTGCCTAGCATCACTTGAAAACAGGGCTGTAGATGCTCAACTAAAAGTGTGGCTAATATGTTTTTGCTTGGGACACAGAAATATTTGGTTGAGTAAAGTAGCAATTCTTTCAATTTTCAATACCACTTCCTCAGATTACCTTTTATACAGTAGCTCACTCACACCAAGACATCCAGATTTTGAAGTGGTTTTCTTAATGAGATGGTATGTTAACACACCTGGTGGGGTGGCAGCTTTCAAAGCATGCTACTTGAGACAAATTAGCATCTTCCTTCTAATCAAATGTCTATAACACTCTCCATGTTATGCAATAAGACGTGTTTCAACTGCAGTACAATTATGAACACAACTCAGATTTTGTGCAATGCCACCTGTCTGATTATGCACCTGCCCAGAAATCCTATATGGCAATTCAAAACATTACACTGGTGATGCATTAGTAGACTCTTTCAGTCTTTGAAAATTAATTTATCATCAAGTAAGCTAAACAGAACACTGAGGTGTTTATACTTTGTTTGACTGGCGGTTTTTTTTTAATGTGTTAATTATCTGCACCAATTATGTTGTACATTGACTGCGTCTATTAGAGCAGCAAACTGTTAATCATAACAATTGTTTACACTTGAACATAATTAACTACATTTTAGTCATTATGGTCGTTCACTCATCAACAACCTTATGATATTTCTACCTTCCTGCAAGCAGGAGGAGATTGTTTTTTAATTTATCAAACACATACGTATACTTATGATTCACATGATCAAATAATTCAACCATTTTGGACAAAATCTGAAACTCATAAAGGATGTCATGATAAAATGCTCTGGAGAAAAATTCATAATGAGTGAGACAAGAGCTCTAGTGAAGAGGAATATACTGATTTACAGAGCATTGCTATTACAATCATAATACTAATAAATAGTCAGCATTTTCAAAGGACTATACGAATATTAGCTGAACATAAACATTTGATACAACTTAAATACTGTATTTATGGTATAATAATGCCATTTATGCAGCATTTTAATTGGTAAGAGCTGTACAATTAATATGCTTAATCTACAAAATATTCTAATGAGGTAGGTGAGATAGTTGCATTGCAATTGTTTTTCTATGGATGAGGAACAGACAATGAGAGAAAGTGACTTGTCCAAGGCCACTCAACAAATCCTTGACTGAGCTGAGCTTGAACAAAAATGTGTCAGTGCCACAGGCTTAATATGCTAAAATTGAAACTACAAAACTACCTTTAACAAATATATATTTACATATCATACATTGCCCTTTACAATTTTTGTGTACTAAAGAATATTTCCAAGGGGACAATAAGTGTCACAGTTTTGCAAAACCAGTGACAGATCACTCATACTGACAACATTTATATATTCTGTTTAAGGTAATAACATCTGTCTGCCTTTGTGTCATTTTCCGATTACCCTGGTCTTTCACAGAACATCCAATTTACAATTAGAAAACACTGCTGTCAAAAGACAAGAGATATCAGACACAACTTATTATCCAAGAGGCTTTACATTAACGATTCGTACAAAGCTTTAGTAGTAAAAACACAGTAATAAGAAGGTGAAGAAGATAGTTTTCATAGTGGTATTTTTTTCTTTCTACAAAGCTACTAATGCTACTAATGCTCTGGTAGACTTTATAATTTAATTCCTGACTACATTTATCAGTCTCAGATTTGTAAATTGTTTAAGCAAATTACTTTAGTGGAATCTAAACATGTGCTAAAGAGCTCTGTTGAATCAGGCCCATTACAATGCATGTTTTAAACATTTACTTTCCATATTGACTCCTATATATAAAGTCTTCTTCACTTTGACCTTTTTTATACGAGACACACCTAATCATGCCCATGCAGATTTGCTGCGAGGACATGAATGGGTGCCCCCCCGTGCATGCCGCAGCAGGTGAGTGGGGATGCGTGCAAGCTCCCATGACCCATGCACCTCCACCCATCACTAGGGCTGAAACAGCAAGCCATTGTGGTAGCTGTTTCTGATGGAAAAAACTCTTCCGTAATGAGTGACATGGTGCGATAGAGACGTTCGTTCCACTAGTTTTGTGTGCAGTCTTCCGCAATTTCCTTTGGCACTTTCTGATATGCAATCACGAAGCAAAACTAGTGAAACAATGCTTTTTCCAACACTTTCTGAGATTATTCTGACAGTTTCCGATAATTCCATATGTTGCAAAGCAAAGGGCGCCGAATTAGCAAAATGCTGGCGGAAAAGCTGCAGAAAGTCGTGGGCAATTCCGAAATGGTGAAATGAAATATTGGTGCGGAAAAAGGAGCGGACACTTTGACCCTACCCATCACCCACTAATGGAGCAATTAGTCAGAACGGTGATTGATCCATGAGTGGGAATGCATGGGGAATCGGTGCGTGCCTGTGTGCACTGCCTTCCCCGCACTACCCGTGATGCCGCGGCATGTATAAAAAAGGCTTTTCTTTACTCAATCTTTCTGCAAGTGTTTGTGACAGTAGAAGCCCTGAAAGTTATTTGGATAGCAGAAATATTAGTTGTGACATTATGTAATAAAGCAGGCCAAAGGAGAAGGATGTCAATGAAACAAAAAGCTTCTCTTTATTCTTGTGCTAGCATGGAAATTATTACAATCAATAATGATTAGAAAGAAATGCAAATATATTATGACAGCTTAATTAAGTTTTGTTAACATTTTGCTTTTTGTGTAATAAGGAGGCCAACTTTATTACATTAGTTGCTAAGCATCCTTAGTATTCCAAAAGACAAGAGGTAGAAAGTCAGTTTCTGCCTCAAGGAGTTGGAAAATTGAGCCATTACAACAGCATTCTAAGTGAAAAACCTTACTGGCAAATTATCCCCCCAAACTAATTTATTACATTTTCTTCCTGAAGTTGAGAAATATTATGCTCCCAGTCTAGATTGTAACAATCCTCATCGTCATTCTGATACTGGAATAGCACCCACAAATACAGAGAAAACAATTTAGAAACATGGAAGAAAATATAATGAGGAACTATGTAAGTGGTTTTTCTAGTATAAATCATAGAAGTGACTGAAAGTCATATGACTGATTTGACAGTCATATCCTGATTTATTGTCCACTTGAGTAATTTGTACTTCAGATCTTTATAGATTCAGCATAAAAATCTATTTTATTATTCTGTGTTCTTTGAAAAATGCAACTACATCTGATTTAACAGAGCAATTCATTCTTCAATCATCACTATCAATATTACCTCCAAATCCTGATTTATAGTCATAATTCACATTTCTTTCTTTTTTTATTAATATCTTATCCAAAGACTACATTCATTACTAAGCTCTACAAAGTGATACAAAGAAACAGAGAAACTATAATAAGGCCCCTCACTAAAAATCCACAAGAGAAAAAGTGTGTCCAAAGATTTAGTTTCATCCTTAACAATGGGTGTTTTTAAATGAGCAAGGGGTGGGGTTGGGGAGTCTTGTGGCCACAGAATGGCTCTGCCACACAGCACCCATGCACTCCTCTGCCATGGGGGAGGGATGAATGCACCAGGTTGGCCTTTGCAAGTGACATGTCTCTGGCATGAGTGCTTGGGAACCCAGCCAGATCTTGTGACTTGCAACAGCCACTTCCCCCTCCCAAAGTGCCTACTGTGACGGACCTGTTTTGTGGCATGGCTGGCTGCTGCCATTCATATGGGCAGGGGCTCCATGGCCACCTGTTGCCACAGAGCTCCTTGACTTGCTCCACATGGAGCACTCTGGATTTCCCGGAAGTGTTCTGCATGTTGCCATGAGTGGACTGGGTACTCCAAGGCTCATGGGAGCAAGCATCTGGCCATTCCACCTTCAGACAGGCTGTCGGCTCTGTGACTCCTGCGTGGCCATGCGAGGTAGAATCTCATCTGTAAAAACCCGATGTCCAAACATACAATGGCTGTGTTTTAAAATGACTTGGTATCAATGGATAAAAACAAATGTGCTTCCTGGCCTGGGGTAAGAAACAGTGACTCCCCCTCTGTGGATCACATTGGGGCACCGAACTGATGTGCCCCAAACTGGGGAGCTGTCCCACCGCCCACACGGTCCAGGTAGGAAAGGGAGCACAAGAAACATGCAGGCGGCTGCCTCTGCTCATGCCCTGTTCACAGTGCCCTCCCACTCATGACGGACAGCCATGGTGACTGGTCATGGCAGTCCTTGGTCCGGGGTGGTATGATGGGATACAAACAGATGCGTTAGCCCACTGTGGCCTGATTTTGTCCACTTTGGTCCGCATAGGTGGCCCTTAACCCTGGCTGTGACCTCAGAGATTTACTGAGGTCACAGCCTGGGCTAGCCACCAACACTCTCTGCGGAAATCCCAGCCCAATATCTGGAGGCATGTGTTTATACATGTTGGTGGGGTCCAGGCCACAGCAGGCCAAAGTTGCATCTGTTTCTACCCACTGTATGGCCCATTTGTGCCACAATAGGAACTGATCCTAGAAACGCACACTACATGCATGTAAGTGTGCAGCACACACACAGAACATTGGTGACCATGCATACATCATGTACATGGTGTACATTAATAGTGCAGGATGTGCACACAGCGTGTGCACAGCCTGTAAATGGTGCATGCATGCACCTTGGTTTGGGCCCATAGTTCAGGAGAAGAATGTTAGTAATAAAAAGTGTATGACTTCATTTGTAGCACCTTGCTTTCATTATTTTAAAGGATACTTTCATGCAACACTCTCCTAGCTGGAGAAATCTAACACAAAGTGAATCCTGTGGCTTCATGGGGAAGTTTTGTATGATAAGGCTTTGAAGAGCAAGCAAACCCATGCCAATTGACCCCAACCATCTGTAGCAGAGCCATGAATAATGGGTTAGTCCTGCCTCTGTATAGACGTATGTAGGAATTTCATTACTGACAGCAGTTTCCACCTGAATGAGGTAGAAGACGTGTGGGAATGAAAAAACTTGGGTAGACATCATAAGCAGGTTGGCATAAGTCTGCAGATGCCAATTTCCAAAACGACCACCAGTTGTCCTCCCACAGTATCTAACTAATGAAGTATGGCCCCTACAATTGTAAAATCCATGTCAAATTACAGGGTTTTGGGTGTAACAAAGCCAATGGTAAAATCGCCAAAGCTGTATCAGCGAACCTTTTGAAGTTACGTAGCAAGGTATCAAAATAAATGTGACACTATGGTATTTCAATCTTATTACCAAGCATCTTCACAAGTGGTTGCTGGTTTTGTGGCACGCTCTGTGAAATGACAAATATGTATCCTTAAAAACACTATCTGATATGAGATTATGTGATAGAAACTGCCTTTTGCTTTCTAAGCATCAGTAAGAAGGCAATACAGTGATGAGTTACAATGATATCCTGACAAGTCACAGGTGAGTATGCAACCCCCCATTACCACATCACTTTTCCAAGGATGAATTTACTCTGGCTGCACTGGACAACTTTGACCATGAAGACCATTCATTGTTTTCCAGAACACTGAGTTATCATGACACTGTTCAAACGATTTTCCAGCTATGACCTATGTCTGTTACATCAAAGCCACCTGTATCATGGATCACTGTGCAAAGCAGGACCCATAGGTTGGCATCAGAATTACCATGCCAAGGGATCAGATCATTTGTCATGCCTACAGCATGTGGCATTTTACCACCAGAGTTTAAGGCAGATAATTATTTGCTTTGTCTCCAACATAAAGGCACAGTATGATATAGAATTTGTGTTACATCTAGTAAAAGCAGACTTCAACTCAGAGGACAGTGATATCCCCGTACTTCCATGTGCCGGATGTCGTGCACTAATTTCACATGCAATTGTGCTAATAATGCATGTTGGATTCCTACCATACATTCTTCATCCCGTCACACAACTGGCTACAGTGTATACTGTTATGCATAACGTCCTCAGTATTTTGTCAGAGCTCAAACAGTCAGTACTTCCCTTCTTCTGTGATTAGGTTTTTTTTCACATTCTTGTTGATACCATTTTAAGTCGTCCATACAGGTTTGATGGCCTGATTCCTATGACAGGTAGTTTTCATACAGCCAAGGTTTTGCAGCACTGCATAGGCATTTTAGGCAAGTATCTCAGAGGGTCTTTGGCATCAATGTGGCGGAGGGAGTAATGAATGGTACACATTATGTCCGGTCTCTCTCCATAAATGCTAATCCTAGCTGAAGCATCCCAGTGAATGAAATGGGACACATTTTGGATGGCGACAGACAGTAGTAAATTTTCAGTCGTTCTTGATGCAATTAAGCATATGAAGACGCTATTCAAGGAAAGAAATTCTGCACAATGCCAGGCACACTTTGATGTGGACTTTTCCATAATCAATGAACTGAAATATGATTTTTGATTTTCAAGAGTTCTTGAAGGCTTGTCAGGACAAATCACAAATGTGAGCTTACTGGGATCAATTTCTTGATCTTGTTGGACTTATGAAGAGCCTCACTGCTTCAGACAGGGAAGGTGACTGGGAAGGTCACCTTCAAAGAATGCAAAGCATTCTTCCAGTCTTCCATGAATGCAACAACATTAATTATCTAGGGTACATATCATGGTACATCAAGAAAATGTGGCAACTGGAAACTGATCATCCAGATATTTACTTAAAGTGCAGGCCATTTTGGCAGGCCAATGTGCATGCCATTTTGTTGTGAAGCAGAACCATGTAGTGTTCAGTGCAGTTGCTCCTGACATGAAGTTGGAGCAAACAATACAGAGATCCCAGAAAATCATTAAGGGTATAATTGGATGAACAAGACAAGTTCAGTATGTTTCTCAGTGGGAACTTGTCTATCACAAGGTTTTGGATATCAGCAATACCTTTCAACAAGTCACAAATGCTGAAAAAGGCCACCGTGAAACGGTGATACACCATGAGATGGCTGGTAGTACAAGCCAAGAGTTGCATGCAAGTGTAGTCAAGGTTCATGAATACATGGTACAAAGGTCGTTTTTACATGGACCCCCCCCTCTCCCGCTGGGTGTGCGGGATGGTGTAAGATGCATGGGGGCATCTGTGGAAATGACACAGTGGTGGGTGGGGGGGACGGGTATTTTCTGGGTGTTTGCCCTTCCAAACAGCATGGGCAGTGGGTGTGTGTGTGTGTGCATGCACGCTCCCGGCACGCACCCACCTTCACCCATCTCTATCCATCACCCACCCAAGGAGCCATCCGGCAAACCAGATGAGGCTCCATAGGTGAAGGTGGGTGTGCGGCCATGGGAATGGGCGCACACCCACCTACACCCACCACGGCAGCACACCCATCCCCCCACCCACCATTGCCCATGTAAAAAGGACCAAAGATGGAATCCTTACAATGTATGCAGTGACCAAACTGCATAGTTTCATCACTAAGCAACAAGTCCATTCGAATGCAGCTCTGAGACTTGCATTTCATGGGAAATGGCACTGCAGGTTATGTTGAATTCCAACACAACAGACTAGTCAGCAAAACCAAAAAACTCATTGACCCAGTCAAGAAAGCAAACTCCCCCACTTTCACTTCATATACGCCATCAGTCAGTGAGCCTTCTAAGAAAACATCAAGCAAAACTGATGTGAAAAACATCACAAGTGCTCATTCGACATTGCAACAGCATGAAGAGAATCACTTGCAGATGTTCTCAAGTTCAATCTATTGCCAAACAACAGTTTCTTCTACTGTGATATCTTCACAAAAAACACGTTCTGTTATCAAAACTGCAGAAAACATTAGAGATCATGGGCTACTTGTTCACAATCACCTCTGTAAAGAGTAAGAAAGGCTGGACTGTGTCCCCCACCAGGAGCCAAGGGCCACCGCCACATACTCTGTAAAGAGTGAGGCTGGACTTATCAACTCCTCTCCACTTCCAACATACATTGTTGTTGATTTTATGTCTATGATTAGGAAGATAAGAGGCAGACATCTCATCAAGTGTGAAGACATGTTTGAAAGTGTGTGGCAGTATTGTACTCGCATTTGTGATATGCAGCAGATTGGCTTCAACTTTGATAGATACATTGAAAAATCCATCAAAGAATGTGAAGGCAGAGAAGCTCTCTGTCAAATCCTCTAGAATTAGTGACCATTGATCGTGACACAGCTGTTCCTATCCAGCTTCAGAGATTTTGGTCATTCTCTAAGAATAAGGAGATGATGCAGGTAGCTGCAAAACAGTTTTTGCTGGACAAGGCAGAAATGGTGGACATAAAAAAAAAATCATGCGTTACTGAAAAGGATGGGGTGGTTGATGCTTTGCAAATTTTGGGGACTATTCGGAAGACTCACAAAGACGTATGAAACTCCCTGGAAGACGCCAATATTCGAATAGTCCCCCATGTTCACAAAGCAGTGCTTTCAAGAATGAAAATAATAGTTGTCATACTCTCGAACGACACTGATGTGGTAGTACTTATGCTTAATTATTCCTTTCTCTTGATAAAAGAAGGAATAATTAAACTGTGGATAAGAGTTGGCCCAACACATGACACTGCTAGGTATACACACCTCATCTTGGAGACTTGGTCCTCTTACATGCTCGATAGTGTTGAAGGCTCATATTCTCACTGACTGATGTGACCAATAAAACTGGTACAAAAGCTGGTGCAATGAAGGCTAACCCAGAAACATTTCTTCAACAGTTTGGAGAAGATGCCAATACTTCAGATTTGGATTTGAAGAAGGCAGAGGAGGCTTGCAAGTTATGCAACCAAATATACAAGACTTTTGAGGAACTCTGATTCCTTTGGTACACAAAAAGAAAGACATCTCTCAGTGACCTACCACTCACTGCAAGGTCACTTACAGCGATACTTGTTTGTGTTACAACAATGTACAAATCTGCTGAACAAAACCTTTCAGCTACCTGACCAACGCATTTCTGGATGGCATGAATCTGATAATATGCAATTGCCCACCAAATATTTACTACGTCTTCCAACTGAACTGATCATAGTTTGTAGCTGTTTAAATCAATACACAAAAAGTTGTACCTGTCATAGAATGAATGTCTATTGCACTGCATTCTGCAAATGTGTCAGTTGCAAACACCATGCATTGTAATCCATGTATTTCCATCCATTTGCATTTCCATATGCATTGTTTGTAATCCTGTTTAGTCACTAACAATGTAGTCTGTCTGCACACTGGATTTTTTGTTAATAAAAAGATTTCCAATTGTACTTTTTTGGTTAGTTTGTTTTTTCATTTTTTTTTTAATTACTGATTTTGATACCTTGCTTCATAACTTCAAAAGGTTCACTGATTCAGCTTTGAGGACGTTACCATTCAGCTTTGTTACACCCCAAAATCTATAATTTGACATAAATTGTACAGTTGTAGGTGGTGTACTTCATGAGTTATGTACTGCAGGAGGATGACTGGCAGTCATTTTGGAAAATGGCATCTGCAGACTTACATCAACTTGCTCATGATTCTCTACTCATGTTATTTTTCTCCCACACGTCTTCTACCTCATACAGGCAGAAATTGTTGTCACTAATGAAATTCCTACAGACATCTACTACAGGGACAGTGTTATTTCCCAGAGAACAGCCTTAGCCATTCTCTCTTGGATGGTTTTAAATTGGGATGAAGCAAATATTCATAGATGCACATTTAATATCATTTTTTGAGTCCCTGGATGCAAATTTGAAATTTGCATCCAATTTTCAAATTCCAGAATCAAAGTTTGCATGTAATGTTTTGGATTTTTATGAAAATATTCATATTTGCAATTTAAAAAAAAAATCGTTAAAGATCTGATCAATTTAATTGTTTTTAAAAACAGGAACTCTGGTTTCTCTCATATTTGAAGTAATCAAACTTAATCAAGTCAAAATTTGTGGAAATATCTCAATTCAGTTAAACTGAATCCATAGATTTGTCAATTGAAATCAATCTTCATATTTGATTTGCTAATCAGAAAATCACCATTTACTTCAACCCTAGTTTAAAGTAAGGTGCTTCATATCACTTCTAGTTCCCATAAAACAGGAGCATTGATACATACTTATATCTTGAGGTAGGGCCATAAGGCACTGCCCAAGAACAAGGCCTATGAACTGCCCAGAATGGTATGAAAAGCTAATAGAAAAGATGAAATCCAGATACCTTTTAATATCCTGATCATCAGGGCCCTGTAAGATATACACAGCAGTAGTTTCTACTTCTAACGCATTAAGCTTCCATTCTAGTTTTATGCCTAGGACCTATGCACAGTGTGACTGGCATTTAAAGAGGTGTGTCCAGATAGTGCATTTTTATTGCAGATGGGACATTATTGTATTTTGGCAACCTTCCAGAGGCTAAAAATAAGCACATGTAGAGATCAATTTTAGGAGGCTTATAACTCATCCAAATGTAAGTGAATTTTCATGTAGGCAACGAAAGAGCCCCTAAGTCCATTTTCCTGTCAAAATTCATTGTCTTGCTCCAAACCACAGCAGTTCTCTACTGCACCTATTCAAGAAAATATTTTTTTCTTTCACCTCATGCTTGGAAATGGCTGAACGGTTGGCACTGAACCTTTGCAAATAAAATAAAAATAATTAGATGGATCAACCATAGGAATTTTCAAACTAAGTATTTCAAGTGTGGGGAAACTAACAAGCAACAGTGACTTATGGCGTAAGGTGTTATTTACAAAAGGTGTTATTTTGTAGCCCTGTCATATCCCCCACCTTCAGTAATCCTTATTACTACATAAAAATAATTTAGCACTGGAAAATTTACACTGGTCTTGCAACTGTCAAATCTCCACACAAGGTTATCTAGCACTTCTGAAGTTCCTATGTGCTGAAAAGCACTAGAAAGAGGGACAGATGTCTGTGGAATTCATGAGTTGTGGAAAATCAGTAGCACAGATCTAATTTCTATCAATTCTTTCCTGAAGAGCACCTTTACAAACCAATCCAGGGATGGAGGAAGGGATTTCCCTCCCCGCTTTCCTTCTCTGAAGTTTGCAACTCCTAGTAACCATAGTTATTTGGTGAGGGATGGAGCTTTCAGTTTTTAGTGTAATCAAATCTCTGTGTGTGCACGTGCATGAGGAAATGTGTGCGAATGCAAAGAGAGAAAGAGTAGAGACTTTATGAATGAGAAATTTGATATGTTGGATGGTCCTTTTGAGTGCCCCAGAGCATCCAAATACTGGTAGAATCCAGTTTTCTCCTCTTCTTCCATGGCTCTTTGGCCCAATTTATGTCCAATGAAGTTCATTGTTTGTTCTCTCAAATTAAAAAATAAATTTTCTCAGGAGTCTAGAAACCTATTATCTTAGCTATTGCACGGTGCATTTCTGGAGTCAATGAACAAGTTAAACAGATCCCGCTATTTGGAAGCTATCTTGAATCTGCAGTTGATGGCTTTGGTTTATTAGTTAAGCCACTAACTCAGTAAACCTTTCTTTGCTTTGATCTGGTCCCTACAGGTTGTATTCTCAGACACCCTTTTAGGCCTTGGGTTTCTTCTTCTTTCGGGAGTTCGTTGATAATTTTTGTAAGGAGGACATGCTAGGGTAGTGGTTTTCAATCTATGGTCAGGGTCCGTGGAGCACGTCCAGGGGTTCAGAAGAAAATCCTGAAACATCTGATCTTCTGCCTGCCCTGATTCTGGCCGCTGAGCAGCGAAGAGAAGCAACAGAGGTGCTGCATTGCAGCATATTGGGCAGAGCAGGTGGCAGTGGCATGGCATGAGGCAGGCAGAGCCTCAGACTCGGCACAGCAAGAAAGGCTCTAATGAGCCAGGAGAGGCGCTGCAGTGGTGTCGGAGATGGTCAGAGCAGCGTGTGTGTGCGTGCGTGCGTGCGTGATCCTGTCAGCCCTGACTCTGGGAGTCTTAGGTGGGCTGGAGACAGGGAAACCTAGTGCTGACTCCCCTAAAAATCTGCTTGAGTCTTCCAGAGTAAGAACTGACAGGATCCTCTCTCTCTCTCTCTCTCTCTCACACACACACACACTGAGGGCTGACACCACACTGCGGGGCCAGCATGGGGAGCCAGGCCCATGGCTGCAAGGAAGCTGGGTGGGCTGACCACTGCTGAAGCTGCCACCACAGTGGGCCATGGCACTGGCCACACAAATGGGTGCGCGACCACGCCTCACACCTCCCTCCCTCAGTCCAATCAAATTCTCCTCCTGGGCCATGCCGTGGCCATGTGTGACAATGCCCACCACTCAGGGTCCTACAGTGGTGCTCCCCACATGGTGGGGTAAGCATGGTCAGACACACAAGTTGCCCCACCCTGGCCAGCCTTACCCCATTTGAGGTTAGGCTGCTCTGCAATGCTGCATAGCAACCAGCTGTTTACCTTATCCCTGGGCAGGGGGAATATTTATTTATTTATTTATTTTATTTTATTTAAAATTTATATCCTGCCCCTCCTGCCCGGGGCGGCGAACAACACTCAATAATTTTGTTTAAAAAACTATTTAAACAATTTTTTTTAAAAATACAATACAATGTGGGGAAGCCCCCACCCCACCCCACCCCTACCCCTCACCAAAACCCTGACAGAACAGCCAGGTCTTACATACACACCAAAACAGCAGGAGAGTGGGAGCCAACTGAGTCTCCTCTGGGAGCGAATTCCATAGCACATGGGCGGCCAGCGAAAAAGATCTAACATAGGTGACCACCCACCTCGCCCGGGCAACCTCCAAAAAGGCTCACATGGATGATCTCAAGGGTCGCACGGGCACATGGGGAGTGAGGCGGTCCAGCAGATAAGCAGGGCCCAGGCTGTGAAGGGCTTTAAAGGTTAAAACCAGCACCTTGAACCTACCCCGGTGCTTTATAGGCAGCCAGTGCAGAGCCCGGAGCACAGGTGTTATGTGGAGACGGGCTGTGGCATTCTGCACCAGCTGCAGCCTCCGGACCAGCTTCTCGGGCAGCCCCACATAGAGCGCATTGCAGTAATCCAGCCTCGAGGTGATGAAGGCATGGCGAGGTTGGAGTCTGAGAGATACGGCTGAAGCCGCCGGACAAGATGTAACTGCCGAAATGCACTCCCTGCCACAGCCACAACCTGAGATTCCAGGCTGAGTCGGGAATTGAGGAGCACACCCAGACTCCACACTTGAGAGACCATGGGAGGGCGAACCCCCCTAACAAGAGGAGATTCAACCACCTCCAGGTCCTCCAAGCCCTCGCTCACCAACATCACCTCCATCTTGTCAGGATTCAATTGCAGATGGCTCAATCTCATCCAAGCCCCCACAGCTGACAGGCATTGGGAAAATAAGGAGACTACATGGCCTGGGTCGATGGAAAAGGAGAGGTAGAGCTGAGTGTCATCAGCATACAACACGTGAGGTTCTGGGCGGAAGACGTACACTCCCCCAAGACCACCCGGTGAGTTCTCCCGGCCAAGAACGAACGAAACCAGTCCAAGACCGTTCCGCCAATTCTGGCACGGTTCCGTAGGCGAGTCACCAACACCTCATGATCGACTGTGTCGAACGCAGCAGAAAGGTCTAGCAGGACCAGTAATGTCTGATGACCCTGGTCCAATGCCAGACGGAGATCATCACCAAGGCCACCAAGGCCCAATATCTGTTGGGTGCCGGGCACACAAGCCACTGCATCGTGTGGCCCAGCTGCCCAGGGAGGGTTAAAGCTACACAAGGCTTGGTAGCCTCCCCTGCCTGTCTTGTGTGGCTGTGGCTGCACCCAATATTACCTACACCCATCTCCATTCAAGCTGTCAAGGGATCAGAATTCTACTTATTCAGATCAAAAAGGAATACAGCTTGTTAACTTTGAGTCATCTGAGCTTGTTAACCTTAATTTTAATTTTCATTACTGTATAGTATCCTTTATTTTTTTGATAGAGGGGGGGAAAAGTGTTTGTGTCCCATGTGAAGATCTGAGGTATGTGACCAGGTTCAATTTAAACACATTTTTATTTGTAAGTTAAGAGCATCTGAAATTATTCTGTTTAAATGATTATGCGAATAGTGGCCAACTTTTTTGGCCACCCATACTGTATATTTACAGTACACAAAAGTTTACACAAACATTCCAATTTGTTCATAAATGTTGTTCCTATCATAGACTCCCAGTTTGTCTCTCCCTCTTGTCCTTTTTGTAAGAGTATGTCAACTTGATATCATTCTGTCTGAAATCCCCTGCTTTCAATTTATTCAACTTTCTTCCAGTGAATCTGTATTATGGCAGCCACATCAACCAATAACATTTTTGACCTCTGTAAGGACTTATAAATTGATGACATGATTTATAAATCAGATATACGACCTGACTTATAAATCAGTGGAGTGACAAAAATGAGGCACATGATTTATAGATAGTTTCATGACTTATTAATTAGACACATAACTTATAAATCATGATCAGGGCTTAGGAATCCACTGCTTGACTTACAAATCAGTGCTATGGGGTCTTGAAGTACAAACCATTCACATATTGTATAAATCAAGAGCCAGATTCCCTGCTACACCATGTTTCTGATTGGTGCAGGAGAGGACTGGGTGGTGGTCAGGAAGCTACATACAGTTTAGGATTCTCTGCTTGTCCCATCACAGATTAATACAGTGCTGAACAATCCAATACGTCTTTGTAGTCAACAATACTGATTGCCAGTACAAGTATACTCTGAGCACAACATGCTAAAATTAATACTGCCTAATGAAAGGCAGTTAAGATTGAACTTAACACAAACCAAGCAGAATTTTAACAGGACAGATAGGGCTAGGAGGGGGGTGGGGAGGAGGCAATTAAATATACAGTAGTTTGTAAAGGCCAACAAGAAACATAATAATCTCAAACATAATTTTTATTTCTATTATTTATTTATTTATTTATTTTGAGGTGCTTTTACTCCACACCCTCCTGCCCACATGGCAGCCAAAAACCAACAATATAAAAACAATTTGAACCATATTGCATAATATGGTATCCAGACAGAAATGAGAATTTTGTCCTGGCAGACCTCGACTGCAATGAAGCCCAGCAACACTCTTGCTCCACAGAAGGTCACTACTGGGCAAACTTCCCATATTCTCTGCATTACCTGTGTCAGCCCAACGGTACTTTGTTAAAATCAGAGGTAATCAGAACTGATTCTCCAAAATCCATCCTTTATACAGGGGTAAGGGATTTAAACTAAACTTACAAAACCAAGGAAAAATGCAGACAGATGCTCCTTATGGAAAAGATATTTTGAAAGTTTTTAAAACAAAAAATAAGCACTTAAATACAGTGTGGTGTTGGTCAGTCATGTGCACAACTAGTTCCTTAGTCAGCCTTGTAGTTCATTAAGAAAATCATTGGTGTGGGAATAAATGTAGAAAAAGAATGCTCCATTCTTACTGGTATATATACCAGACATTAAAAGCATTAGTATCTACCATTTTAGTCCCTTCAGCCACAATCGTAACAATAATTTATTTTAAAATCATACCTCAGGCACTACAATTCCACAATATGAATCTAACAGACATATCATTGCACTTACGTTTTTACATCACATAATGGGTTTTTGCATCCCTGCATCCGCTCACTCCCAGCCCTGCCTAGGTCGGGTTTAGGTGCACCATGCAGTGTGTTCCCGAGCTTGCGGTCTGCCCTTATGGTGCCCCCATACATAGAGCTGCGGGCGATCACTCAATGCTCTAGGTTGGTGCCTGCAACCATATGGTGTTGCCCAGGGTAACAGCTGGCTGGAGGCAGAACAGCAGCATGGGTCCATGCATCAGATGGATAGCTGCTCTGCTTCAAGCCGGTGCCCCAGGTTTGGCTGGCCCGCTCCACTGGCGGCACTCTGGGATGTTCTGGAGAGTCACATGTGGGGCTGCCCTGGAACAGGCACAGCCTGCTTCAACATCTGGCAGGTTGCCTTTAGACAGATGGTCCATCTGGGGCCGAAGCAGGCTGGTGTGGCAGCAGCCTGTCCATCTAAAAAAACCCACCCATAGTGACAGTCTTTTAACTGTCTCCTTTACAATGATAATTTGAATATTTATTTTCCTTCCCATGGGACAGACATAACTCGTGTCAATGGGTGCTTTTAGATGGACAGCACCCACACCTCTGCCTTGTCTGGGTGGCCCATCCGCCTAATGGCAGGCCGCCGGATGTGCAGGCTGAGCAGAGGCTGAGCAGGAGCTACCTGCTCCACTCCAGCCCCACTTGCGTGTTCCAGAACATCCTGAAGTACCGGCAGCAGAGTGGGTTGCCCAAACCTGGGGCACTGGCTGGAGGCAGAGCAGCTCTCCATCTGCTTGGTGGATGGCTGCTGCAGTTTTGCTTCTGGCCGGGGGTTGCCCCGGGCAACACCATAGAGCTGTGGGCGGCAGCCTAGACCATTGGGTGATCTGCCCGCAGCTCAATGGTGGTGGGACACCGCACAGGCAGATCACAGGCTGCAGCAGGTGCAGAGTCCATGTAAACCCAATGCAGGAGGGACTGGATGCACACAGGTCACCTCCAGCGCAGGTCTGGGGGTGGCCAGCTCTGGGTCTATCTGAAGTCACCCAATGTGCCATCAGCTTGTACTAACATTATCTTAATCATAACATGAACAATGTACTTTTTAAACAATCCATATTTGCAGCGGAAGGATAATTTCATTCAGTGGAGAAATACAGTAAAAGCCTCAGCTGTATCACCTGACTTGAAACTTGTTTCTGTTCATTTAAAGTTTTCCCCATTGCCTGATTATGTAAGGTCATACTATTACATGATTCGTACATCACAGAGCCACTTTTCTTTTTGATAAAGTGTTTGGCAGGTGGAGTTAGGGGTTGGGAGTGGGGGTTACAAGTGAAGGCAGGTTTTTTCTTTTAATGAAGTTTTTAAAGGGAGTCTTATTGTATTTCTCTTGTGTGTGTTTTATGTAAGCCTCCCTGAGCCTTAGGAGAAGGGTGGGACAGACATCTGTCTGAACAAACAAACAAATGAATAAAATACTTCCATGTTTATAAAGGATGATGGAAATCACCTAGTCTGACTGCTTGATAAACTAGGTGCAAAAAGGAAAGGTAAATGGGGTATTTGGTTACTTCTGGAAAAGCGAGTGTGTCTTTTAACTCTTAAGGTGCACTGCATTGTACCACACGGTCAATATGGGGAAAGTAAATGGGACTTATGATACATGTGCCATGTTTGTCTTGCCTTTCTTCTTGTGCACTAAGTTCAAGCCGGTCAGTGGTCACGATAACAGAAAAGAACATAAGGGGTTTGGAAGCACAAGTTTAACAAACCTATAATTCAAACATATTCACAGTATTCATTTTTTTTTTTTAATCCTATCAACGTGTTGAATACCGTACAATACAAAATGAAGATATCAGCCCTTTTCTAGTTTCTGCAATGCCAATTTTATTTCTGAGGAACTCTGCTGACTTTAGAGGAGTTATTCCCGGCAAGCAAGAGGGGAAATAATACAGTCCAAGTAACACTGACAATGTACTAATGTGTCTTAAGAAGGGATTTAAATTAAAAGAGAGAAGTGGTTGGTGCATGTGAAAGGGATTGTTTCAGGAATGGAAATGGCATTGGAGAAGGAGCATGTACAAGAAGGCATAAGGCATGCAACGCAACACGGTTGTTAATTAGAAATGTTTTAAACTAGTAAGAATCACAGTTTCTTTACTGGCATAAATGTAGAACAACATTTTAAAATTATTGTTAATCATTTGTTTTTTTTAAAAGTACTGCCAGCAATAGTTGCTTTGCTAGCAGCTACCAAGGAAAGACAATTTTTTTACTGACTGGCATTAAATTTACTGACAACTGGCTACCCTGCAAAGTGGGCAGTTATTGAAAAAAACAGCTTATTTTAGAAGGGGAAATTATTAAAGATTTAAATTGCTTTGATAGAGTGATGGAGACATGAGAGAAAGACAAAGCATAACTCTAAAGTCAAGAGAATCCCTTCAGATAATATACTTATGCAAATAAAACTATAATGATGGTGGGGAAATTAGAGCCATCGAGTTTCAAAATCTGAGATGACTAAGGTTAATAACAAACTTTTAATTTCTGTAATGGGGATAAAATATGAATTTACAACTATCTAAAGGAAAAATCAAGATGGCTTTGACAACTTCAAGGGGGGGGGGGGAGAGAGAGAGAGAGAGAGAGAGAGAGAGAGAGAGAGAGGAGGAGGAGGTAAACATGAAAAAAGATGTCCCAAACCTGAGTGACAGGTAGGATAGTTTAATATTAAAGAAAGAAGGAAAATATTTTTACTCTGTTTTCTCTCCCGAGAAAATAACCTTAGGTTTTTTCTTTCCAAGATCAGTTTGCAGTTGGGACAAGAAATCCAGGCTGAAGTTGGTAAAATGGCTGGCGATACATAACTACAAAGGGACAGATTGATTAGATGTAGACAGGAACACCCAAACATTTTCAACATAGAACTACAATATCTGAAGCCCTGAGTGGGCACATGATTATAAAAAACATGTTTCCATGAAAGGAGATGAAGAGGAGTAATTACCTATAGGTATTTTAGCCCTGGACTAAACAACCCACCGCTGTAGTCAACAAGCCATCGAATTCCCCCTCCCCCAGTAAATTACCTCTTGCTTACCCTTGCGTATAGCTGCACTGGGTACTAAAATTAGTACCTGCGGGTAATGACCGCATTTTGGGGCACCAAATCAGGCACCCTGTGGGCTACCCAAGGACCAATCAGGTGCCCGATGTCTGAAAATGAGAGCATTGCCCAGAGAAACTGACAAGCCCCAGCCGGGGAGCACTGCAGAGCCCTGGCCAGGGTTTGTCAGTTTCAAAAGCAGGCTGGGGCTTCCCCCCCCCAGCACTCTGATAGGCGCTGTGGCTGGGAACCTGCTTTTGAAATTGACTTGTGCCAGGCAAGAATGCTGTGGAGCAGTCCCAGCCAGGACCTGTCATTTTCAAAGGCCAGCTGGTGCTTCCCCCTGCAGCACCTCAGAGGTTACTTTCACTTTCATCTGGTGGGAGCAGATAGCCTTTGAAAGGTGCTGGGGGGGGAGGGGCTGTGAAACGTGACACTCCAGACAGATTCACTGAGTGGGGTGGAATCTTTGGGTGCCCAGATGCAGCTTACATCACTATTGCCAAGGACAAAAATAGGGGCATGTCCCAAGCTGCAAGGACCTGGTTGTTTTTGCTAGAGTTGCCTGAAATGAGATTGAGGAAGGCATGCCATGTGGACTAATTATTGTCTGGAGCATTCACATGACAAAGAACTCAAAGTGATTCCCTGAGCAGAACGTCCCTGTATACTCAGCTGCTCATGTGACTGGCAAGAAAATTACTCTGTGATAGGGGAGATTAATACAAAGTAAGAATCTTGTAGAAACAATCACATAGACATAAAGTGTAGAAGGGAAAAGCAGATCAGTAACAGAATTATAGGGGGATAGTAAGGGAGCATAGCAGAGGGTGAGGAGATAATTAAGAGTATGAAGTGGAATACAGAGTTATGGAAGTCCATGACCTGAAAGGTACCTAGAACTGGGGAGTAGGGGGGAACCACCGCCCTCCGTCCTCTCCCCGTCTCGGGGACAATCTGTTGCCCAGTCTCGGCCAATATCTCGGCCTGGTTAGGCCCCCCGCGTGACCCTAATCCCCCTGCCCGATTGATACCCTCGGGCTGCTCACCCCCTGCACGCCCCCAGTTACCTTCTCCCACCGGGGGTTGCCTGCGGGCCCGCATCATGGCCTCACATTCCTCCAACCTTGCCAGCAGCATAGCTCTGCTTGGGAGGGGTTCCCCTACCTCGGCCCTCCCCCCCCCAGCTGGTTCCCTCTCACTTTCCTCCCGCTCCGTTTGCCTAGCGGGTTCCTTGGGGTGCCCCTTCGGGTCCCTCTTCTTCCTTGCCTTGCCCATGTTCAGTGATCACCTTCTCACTGGCTTAAATGGGCAAGGCCCCCAAATGGTCACCAATCTCTTTCAGCAGCACTTCAGCGTTGCTGCTGCTCGATCGGCCGCTTTTCCCCCAAGTGGCTCCTCAACGGCCGTTCAGGGATCCGCCCCTTCTAACAGGGGCGGAGTCCCCACGCCCAACGAGGTGCGCACGCGCAGCCTCGCTTACAGGACCGTTGCCAGGCAACTGGCAACCAACACACCAGCAAAAAACGCGGGAAGACTTTCTAACAAGTCTTCCCGCCGCGGCCGAGCCCGCCTTTGTCTCTGCATCTCCCCTGACCTGGGAGGGGGGGGGCGCAACAAATACCCGTCGCCGCCATTTTGGCAGTGAAGGGACTTATCCGGTACAAGTAGAAGTTGAAGGAGTAAGAGCAGAGATGAGCTTGCATTTCACCACATATATATGGAAAAAGAAACAGGTTTAGAGCAGAAGAGGGATTTAAATTGGTTTACAGTGTGTCAAGGAAGCCTTGACTTTGAATTAAAACTCCCTGAGTCAGGGATATTGAGTGAAAACAAATGAGACAGTAGCTCATAATAGCCCACAGTAGCCCACGAGTTAACTACCTGTCAAGTCGTCATGAGTTTGTTCACTCACTTCGGCCTCAGGGTCAGCACCTGGCTGCTATGGGATGCATTGGTCAGAGAAGGCTGGTGATGCAACGCGGGCTACTGTTGCTCATGTGGGGTCACCTCACATCTGGTTGGCCTGTGCAGCCCTCTGCCCCGCCCCCCGAGGTGAGGTCTGAGGATCAGGCCTAGAGGAGCGTGCTCATTCTGGCTGCCCAACAGCTAATGGGGGAGGGGCTGGAGGAGCACATGCTCACTCCAGCTGCCAAACAGCTGTGGGAGGGAGGCGGCTCCTCTGCCACCCGATCAGCTCTTTGGCAGCCAGAGTGAGCACGCTGCTTCAGGCTCCACCCACAATCAGCTTTTTAGTGACAGGGGTGAATGTGCTTCTCCGGGCCCTCCCGATCAGCTGTTTTATGGCAGTTCCTCCTGGGGACCCGATCCTGCTGCACAGCAGAGACCCAAGAGCCCAGCTTCTGGTGGATGGCTCTTTGGCCAACCCATGGTGTGAACGGACTTGTTCCTGTGATGCCAGATCTCCTGCCTGGATTCCCTGGGGAAGGGCAGGAGGGTTGGGCTGTTTGTTTAGACTGCTCTCCCTGCCAGTATGGCAGCTGTGGTGGGTCTCCCTGGGGCAGGTAGGGGATCAGACATGTCTACTACATGTTCTAAATAAGCAACTTGCCTATGCTCAACTTTATGTCATGAATGATAGTATGGGAATAATAATAATAACGCCATAGAGAATAATTGGAGAGGGAATCATGGAGCATGCTTCAGAATCTCAAAGGAAGAAGAGAGAGAATAAACAGTTGCTGAAAACCAAATAGGTCCTAGAATGTTTTTTTAAAGGTGTGGAATAACAACGTAGCTGTGCATGTTGAAGCTTGAGGAAAACGAACCAAGTGCAAGAGGGGAACTGGGAAAATAGCAGGAGATGAGTAAATCAATAAGAATTTTTAAATAAAACAAACAAACAAACACCCTCTCCTTAAATTATTTCCTAGCCACATGAAGCAATGTTTCACAGCAACAACAACTTTCAAATGTCAGAGGAAATAAATCTTTCTTAAAAATGATATTTACAGAACGTGCTCAGGAGTAACAATGGTTGTCCATTTCTGCATTTACTGTAAATAAATGACAAACACTTTAAGAGACAATTCAATTTTTGTTCTGTCAGCTCTTAACTAAACCGATTGTCTTGTTTTTCTGTCTGAACTAGCAATTAACCAGGAAATTTTTGACAGGCCAAGATATGGTGTTTGCTGAATACATCATTCAGGAGGTACTAACACCCTATTTCAGATTATGTTTGTGAAAGTGAGGGTGATTAAACAATCATGTACCTTTGCTAGGGAAGTTGCATGGTTTCGCATATGCCTTTGTCAGCACAAGTACATATTGAAGTATTTTATACTACATTAAAGTATACATTAAATTACATTACAATAAACTATGCATTACATTAAATTTAAAATTCAAACACCACATTAATTGAACTAAACTTTGTTTTTGCACCACAGTTTTCTATCTGCTTTGGGTGAAAACAGACATGATGCTAACCACCCTTTAACCACCCTTGGTGGTTATTTATGCATGTTGCAGGGCTGTATTGGATGTTTTCAGACGTTATGCGGTCCCGATTCACCACAGTGGATTCCCAGTGGTGGCGAGCCGCCCAACCACCCCCCGTGGTCCAGGGAGGCCCCGAACAGACGTGATGGTACTGGGACCACGGAAGGGAATCGAACCGACAGACCACGGTCCGGGGCAGCACAACAGACGTGATGCCGATTCCCAGCCATTGTCAAAACACCCAGAAGGCACTGGGGAGGGGCAGGAGGCAGACATGGCTGGCTGAGGGCAAAGGAAGCCGAAAACGCCAAAAGGAAACACACACACAAGGGAAACGGGAAGGGAGGGGGAAGAGGGAGAAGAGCCAGCACAAACAGCAGGCACAGAGACAACGAGGTCACAGTGGAACACACAGCACATAGACACGCCCGGGCGCATACACACCCATACGGGAAAGGAAGGGAAGGGGGGACACAGCGGAACAGACAACACACACGGCACAATGGGCACAGGGGGGACCGAGGGAGGGGGGACAGGGAGCAGCGGGGGAACTGGCCCAGGCGCAGGGCCGAACACGGGGAACGGCACCCAAAACCCCCACAACAGCACAGCCTGCACAGGCACCCCCACAGCTACACAGTCAGTCCTGGAACGGGGGGACCCCACATGGGCAGATCACAGGCACAGGGGGAGGCCACACAGAACAGGGAGTGGGCCGGGAACAGTCCAGGAGGTAGACAGGTACCCCAAGTGCCAGTGAGGGTGCGATGGATGGGATGGAGGAGAGCCGGAGCCGTGCAGTTGGTCCAAAGACACACACACACCTCAGGAGGATGCCGGGAGGTGCAGTCCGGGGGCCCCAGAACCCCGTGGTCACAGAGTCACCCAAAGGGGGGGGCTTGGGCACAGGAGGGATCGCAGGCAGATGAGGAAGGTCAGCAGCACCCCAGGGTGCTGGGTGGAGGCTCAGAGATCAGGACACGGCCACTGGAGAAGGCAGCCACGGAGGGGAACACTGGTTTCAGAGGCGGACAGGGGGGAGTGTGGAGGGGGCCCAGAGCCACAGGCAGGGGCAGCGGAACCCCAGGAAGCAGGCAGCACAGCAGCAAGGCCAGGACATCATGGAGGGAGCGCGCAGCGACCCACTGCATCAGGGCGGAGGTGGGAGCTCACAGCGGGGCCAGCAAATGGGGCCTAGAAGGCACAGGGGGCCTCACAGTCAGCTTCAGAGGGCCACGAAGGGGCCCAGGGCCGGAGGGCCTGCCAGGTGCATGAAGTGGGGCCACTGAAGCATGCCCCAACGGTATCCCAGTGCTGCTATGTGGTGAGTGACCAGGTAGTACGCCTCAAAGGGATCCTGTATGGCGAACCCCACCTGCACATTGAAACAGGACCACACACCAGCCAGTGCCGCCAGCTCCGCCCCAGCGGGCTCCGACAAGCCATAGTCAGCAGCTGGGGGCCACAGAAGGTGGCTCAGCTCCAAAAGCCGGTGATAGACCACCCCACGGGACCGCTGGTACCCACAGGTCCCGTGAACAAAGCCAAAGAAAGATATGGCCAGGGAGGGGCCCCCCTCCATCAGACAGGCTGTGTAGGCAGCCAGGCTGCACACACAGATGGTAGAAATGGTCTCTGCCACTGACCACCCCACATGCGCGCACCTCATCTCCGGGATGCACCCATCGGGAAAGGGACGCAGGCCCAGCATCTCCGCGTGCAGTCGGCAATCACGGGTGCTCGCCTCATAGCCAAAGTAGCGCAGCCCGGAGCTCAGACTAGCATAGGCACCTGTCAGGCTGTCTAGGAAGCTCAGGAGCAATTGCATGGCCGGGGAATGCCACAGGTCACACAGGGCCATGGTCTCATGGAAGGTCCAGCTATGGGGAGCGCCGGGGGTGGAGGGGCCCGTGGGCACCGGGGAAGCCCTGCCAGCCATGGTCTAGCATGTGCCTGATACTAAATGTACAGAGAGAGGGGCCGCACAATCCCTGGAGGGACAGTAGGGGAAGCAGGGTAGCTCCAAGACCAAGTGATAAGGTCACAGGCTGCAACATTGCCCAGCTAATGAGCGAAGTGTGGGGTGCGGACCCAGCAGAGCTGCTGTAACTGAGCACACATACAGGACATCCTACACACGGATCAGGGTGGCGAGGACAACAGGCAGGCAAAACACAGAGAGGTGGGAGGTGATGACAGCAGGAATGCAGCTGCAGGCCACACATGCCCGGGCGCAAGCTGGACCATGCGCCAGGCCCCGTGCAGGAACCGCAGGTGTGCAAAATAGGGCTCCCACTGCCCCCCGCCCGTCGCCCTGTAGAGGCTGGCCCAGCCAGCTGGGGGGGGGGGGAAGAGGTGATTTGGTGCCCCCTGGCCCAGCCTACAATGGGTGCACCTCCAACCCACCCCCCGGGCCACCATTCACCATGGAGCTGGGCTGGTTGGGTGCCTGCGGGATGCACCTAGCAGTCTGCGCTGAGTGGTACCACTCACACATGGACCTCCTGCACATCCAGTCCACAGAGGTGCACCTGGCTGCCTGGCTGCGGGTGAGCATGGCCTGGAGCACTGCTAGAGCCCGGCGATAGACCACCCCATGGGACCACTCTCTGGCCGGCTCAGGGCCCAGCTGATGTCCGAAACGGCCAGGCAGGCCCTCATCCGCGTCCGGCAGCGGGCTGCAGCACTTCGTGAGGCGGCTGGCTGGCTCCAGTGGCGGAGGGAGACCATTGGCTGCGCTGCCCTGCTCTCTATGTCTATTGCACGGCGACTATGGGTCACGGAACAGGCACAGGGGTGGTGGGGCAGGGCTCAGTGGGACGAGGCTGCCTGGAAAGCGCACTTTCGGATGGACAGGTGCACGCTACTGCAACTTGCGGAGCTGTTAATGCCCTGGCTGGAGCGGCAGCACACCCACATGCAGACCCCCATTCCCATGGTCCAGTGGGTGGCCATCGGGGTCTGGGCACTAGCAATGCCTGACTCCTGCCGTTCCGTCTCACAGCATTTTGGTGTCAGGGTGAGCACCGTCACCGGTATCCTGTGAGACGTCTATGAGGTGGTGGAGGGTGTGCTCCTGGACTGAGCAATCCAGCTGGTGGATCAGGAGGCCATGATGGCCGGCTTCGCAGCTGGAGGGTTCCCCAACTGCATGGGCGCCATGGACGGCACCCACATCGAGATCCTCCGCCCCTCAGATGAAGAGGCCGCGGAATATGTCAACAGACATGGGTACCACTCACTGCAGCTGCAGGCGGTTGTGGACCACCGGGGGTGGTTCATAAATATTTTCACAGGCCACTCTGGGCGCAGCCACGATGCCCAGATCATGACCATCTCACCCTTCTATGCCTGGATGTACCGCAGGGACTTTGCTGACATAGGGATGACCCGGATTGAGGGGATCCTAATGCCTCCCTGCATCCTGTGGGATTGGCCTACCCACTCACCCGGTGGCTGATGAAGTTGTACCCAGTCAGACTCAGCAGGAATCTTGTGGAGGCACTGTACAATACTCGCCTGTGTGCAAGCAGGACGGTGGTCGACAGGGCCTTCGGGACCCTCAAGCAGCGCTGGAGGAGCCTCGCAGGCCGCCTGGACTACACGGTGGAGACCTCGGCTCTGGTGACCGGAGCCTGCTGTGTGCTGCACAACGTGTGTAAGACCGATGGGTTTGCCCTTGACTACCCCGTGCCCCGGCGCCCTCCCATCCCCATGCCTCTCTATGTCAATGCAGGGAACCCGCGGGAGTACTGCTACGCAAAGCGCATCCGTGCAGCCCTAGCCAAGCAGATCAACCGGGAGGCCGAGGCACGAGGGCCCACACCCCAGTCTCCACCACCCTGGGGCCCCTTACAAGCACCCTGGGTGCACTCCTAGATGCCCAACCACCCCCAGCCCCGGGCCCATGAACAGAACCACGGAGGCGACTGTGGTGCCAGTACATTTATTGTGACCACCACCTAAAGGTCCCCCTCCCGGTGCCATGTCTCCCCCCCCCCTCAGGCCGCCCTCCCCCTTCCTCCCCTTCCCCCCTGTCCCCCACATCTCTGGGGCCCCCCCTCGGCTGCCCTGTGGGCGTCGTGGAGCTCTGGGAGCTCCCCTCCCCCCTGCTGTCCGTATCCCCAACAGTGTCCTGAGGGGCAGGTGGTGGTGGGAGGACGGGTGGACCTGGGGCCTGAGGGCCCCCTTGGGCGGCTGCTCCCTCCAGAGGTCTACAGGTAGCGGGCGTGCTGGCAGCTGAGGCCGTGGCAGAGGCGGTGGGGGCACTGAGGGGCCCGGCACTGGGGCTGGGGTGGGCAGGTTGCTCGGCGGAGCCGCTGCTATCACATACGCGCTCATGGTCCCCTCGTGCAGGAGCAGCAAGGTGCCAATGTCGTGGGAGTGGTCCATCTTGGTCGAATGCTCCCTCACCATCCTGTCGTTGCCAGTTCCAGCAGCCCAAACACCTCCACCTGCCTGCTGTGCTCCCAGCACTCCTGCGTCCGTTCCAGTCGCACCTCCGCCTGTAGCCTCTGATCCCTTGTCTCTGCTTGTTGCATGGCCCTTTCCATGGCCACCTCCATCCGATCGATGGCAGCGATCATCCACTCACCCTGTTTGGTGGTGGAGCGGACTATGTCCTCCACCTGCTCCTCCCTCTGGCGCCGTACCCATGCCCGGTGCTCCCTCATCCGTTGTGCGGGGGGAATGGGTCCAGCTTGCTGGGACCCTTCGGGTCGCCCTGTTGGGGTACACATTAGGGGTTGGTTAGGTGCCCCAACTACCCACCCCCTATCTCGTGGAATGGTTGGGGGGTTGTGGCGCCCCCTCGGGTTGGCAGCTGGTGCCCTCTTCTGGCATTTCCCTGCACCCAGTTCCCCCACACCACATGACCCGGGTCCCCCGTCCGGCCTCCACCGCCGCCCTCCCCCCCACTTGCCGGTGTGGCTCACCTGCAACCTCTGGCTACTCCCGGGGCTGCTCTTCGCCGTCCTCCTCGCACGCCTGTCACTGGTGCTGGGGCGTGCCATGCCCTGTGGGGATATGGGAGGGGCTGGGTGGGCTGCACGTGTCCCTCGGCGGCCCCCAGGGCCCCCTTCCCAGGGTCTGGGGTGCCCAGGGTTTCTGGGGGCAGCCCCGTGCCTGGTGTGTCCCCCTCCCCCCCTCATCCCTTCCCCCCGTACCGTCTCCTCTCCCACCCGCTTGCTTACCCTTGACGTCAGTCTCTGAGCCCTCTGAGGCTGGTCCCTCTGTGTTACTGGGGTTCCCCTGTGTCCACTGGCTGAGGGTCACCAGTGTGCCAGCCTCGGATTCTCCTGGTCCAGACAGGGTCTGGGGGCTCTTGGGGCTGGTGTGCGACACCCTCGAGGGGGGGTACCCGAGGCCCCAGTGTGTTCCTCTTGGGGGGCAGGGCCCCTGGAGGGTACCTCAGCCCATTCCCTGCCCTGGACCATGGTGCTCTCCACAAGGCACGGGCAACAGGATGTGCAGGATGCGGTCCAGGGCATCATAGTAGGGGGCGGTCCGGGCTCCGTGGCTGGACCGCCGGTTGTTGTCCCTGATGGCTTTGTACCCCCTCTTGAGCTCCTTGACCTTCGAGCGGTACTGGACCATGGTCCTGTGGTGCCCCGCCGCCTCCATGTCCCACACAATCTCCAGGTAGACGTGCTCATTCCTCTGGTTGCCAGCGAGCTCAAGCTGGCGCTACAGCGTCCCCCAGATCGTAATAAAGTTCTGGGTTTCCCTGTGCCCCCATTGCCACCCTTGGTGGTATGTCTGTCTCTGTGGGGGCACTCCCGGTCCTCCTCCTCCTCTGCCTGGGCAGCGCCCGTTACCTCCAGGGGCTTGGACTCCCGGGCTCGTTTCTGTGTCTGTGCATAAGGGGGGGGCAGTTGGTCGCCGGGTTGCCTCAGCCCTGCAGCCCTCTCCCTTCACCTGCCAGCCCACCCACCTCCCTGGGTGCCCCTGTGCCCTTGCCCCCCCCTTCGGTCCCCTAACCCGTTTCCGGGGTGCCTCATCCCCCGGGCCAGTGGCCGGATCTGGGGCGGCCTGTCCCAGCTGCTGCTGCTGCTGCTCTCCCCCCCCCACCGCCTCCATGTGTAGTACCGACCACCTCCTCCGCCTGTGCCTCCTCCTCACTTGCTCTCTCGCCCTCTGCTCTCCTCTCCCTTCCGCTTCGTTCCATCCCGCCATGTCACCCTGCTGCTCTGTGTCCTTTAAATCTCCCTCCCCGGCCTGTGTTGTTGCTCGTTGCCTATCTTTCTCCAGTTCCTGGTCCTGCGCCATACAAATCTAGACTTTACACACTTATGTGTGTGCACACCACATTTTTTCACATATACTCACACAAGCAGCACACACATTCACATTCCACATGCAGCATACAACCAACAAGCCACATTCACTTGGCCTCTTTCATTCACCACTGGTATAGTCCAGCAGCTAGTAAAGGCTTAGCCTCTTGCCTCATGGGTAGAGCTGAAACAACAAGCATTTTTACACACATGTTAAAGTTCCGGATTTTTCAATCTTCTGGGTTTACAAGTCCACAAGTAAGTTCCAGATTCATTTTTCACAAACACACTGCCCTGACGCAGTCCCTGGATGCATTCTTCACACAAACACTGTCCTGAGGCAGCCTAAAGTAGCCACAGCTGTAGATGTGACAGGCTGCCATGGAAACCAAATGACCAGCCACAGCTGCCTGGAGCAAAGCAGTTTACCATGAGAACTTTTTACACACAAAGTTTCTGGGAGAAGTTCTATGCAGAAGTTCAAAGATCCAGATGTTTAAGATCTGGGTGAGTGATTTAGACATGCACAAAGTTCAGGATGTAACAGCAAAAATCCAGGAGAAATGTGTGTGTAAAAGCACCCAATGATTTGCCGCAAATGATGTTTGCATTGAAAACTGATGATTCACGACATTACCACATGATGAGGAAAGTTACAAGGTTTTCATGATATTTGTTCCCATTCAGAAATACCCTTAAGTAAATTGGTATATCAGTATACTGGGGCTGACTTTCATCACATGGGCTCATTGCTGGTTACTTTAATCATTTCCATTATCCTGTATTCTTTGACTCTGAATTAGAAGTGACAAAACAAGGGAAACACCACCACCACAACATGAAAGTATTAAAAAGTCACAGAAAGTATCAAAAAGTTATGGAAACTGATGGAATATGTTGATAAACTATGGAAAGTGACATAAAATGATGGAGATTGCCAAAAAAGGTGAAAAATCAGAACCTGAAATCACGAAAGCAACAGGATTGTGAAACACATCCCGATCCCAAAAGTTCTACTGAACATGTGGCAACATCCCGACATGATGGGATATCCTGCTGATTTGGGAATAGCTCATTTCGATTCAACATTAAAGTCAAGAGCCTCTGCCACCATCATCATTGCCAGCGCCCCTAGGCCAAGATGCACAGTCATGAGTCATGGTACCATTGTGAACCCATCCAGAATTTGAATTTCTCGTCACCTAGGGAGAAATAGCAGTGGCTGGTGGAAAATTCAAATGCTGGATGGGGGAAGAATGGAAGTCTCCCTTGTGGCTTCAACTGTGGAGTGCTGGTGGCATAGTTAGCTTAAACCATGGCTAGAACAGTCCTATGTCGCTCTGTTATGTGGTGTGCGACTACCAACATATTAAAAGATATTAAGGAAAATTCAAAAACATATTTTATATAATATACTCTGGCATGTTTCTGGAATTCTGAAATTGTGGCAAAAAATAAAAACATTACTTTTGTTGAAAACGAATTACAAACATATAAAAACATTGACAAGTATGTTAGGGACATTCTGATTTAATTATTATGGGTCTAAAGTTATTTTAGGAGTAAAGGCTTACCTTGGTATGCAAGCTTAAATCCTTGTCTATTTTCTGAGTGATCACTATAAAAATGGATGACTGTTTCATGAGTTGTGCTTAGCAAAGATGGTGGAAGGTCTGTTCCGCTAAACTGGCCAATCATTGAACTGGTGTGGTAAGCCCCATTCTGAATTTCAAGAAAGTCATGATTAGCTTCAGTAGAGAAGTTCAGAAACTGAATATGTGCACCTGCATGGGAAAGTAATTGGAATTAAAGGCAAAATTTAATCATATTTTTAGCACTGTAGATTTTTCAAATAAATATTAAAAGCAGGCATAATAAACAGTATACTAAAGTGAATGCCATTGCACTTTTGATGTCTACATATAGGAACATAATAATAATAATAATAATAATAATAATAATAATAAATTTACCACCATCAGTGTTCAAAGTGCTTTGTAATCCTTACCAAGTTCGCCCTCACAACAAAGAGGTAGGTCATTCTTAAGACTATATTACAGATGTGGAACTGAAGCCAAGAGAGAGAGACTTGTACAAGGTCTCTAAGTTAATTCGCAGTTAAGATGTGTTTTGAACTCTGGTGTTCCATATCCAAGTCCAACACTGTAACTACTAGGGTACGCTGGAACTTGAGTTTTAGAGGTGCAAAGCCCCTGAAGCTCTCAAGGTCTAAACAATTCCACTGAAAACTGACACATTTAAATACTGAACCTTTCCTCTATTCATACTTTACAGGACGTTAGGTGGGCAGGTAGACATGACTTTTAGTGTAGAAATATACATATAATTCTAAATTCAATCTTATTCAAACAAGTGATTTCAGATTCGAAGACACATTGCGTATATCAGTCAGATGTGAATTTTAGATTTTACTCAGATTATTTATGATTGTCAGTTTGACATGTCAACACAAACAGTTTTCTGTGCTAAACTCATTACTGATGTAAAATTATACAGATGAGACTGATAGCTAAAGAAATGAAATTAGCATTAAAAAACCAACTCTAATTGCAATGTTTTCTGCTCTAAACTCCACAGGACTTTTCCCCAGTCTGGATATATAATAAGTATTTATAATGCTGAACTGTGATTAATTCCTTTCAGAAATGTTAACTCATCAATAGCCACCGGAAACTATCACAAAATTGCTGACTCACCGCCTAAGTAGTTAATTTTGCATACATTCCTGGATGTTGAACTTCTATGGATATTTCCAAACGTGATGGGCTTTTCGCCTGCAACACTTACATTTACCCAGGAGGGGTAAGTCCCGCCACTGAACAAACGTTCAGGTGGCTGGGACTGGGTAGGGTGCGGAGAGAGGGCAGCCCCTCCACACGGCCCCACTCCATACACTCCCCAGCGTGGCCCCACTTCCTCCCTGACAGATAGGTGCAGCAGCCTATGTGGCCACCACACTCACCTGGAACCCCTCAGGCCCCGGGCTGGGGTTAGGTGGAGCAGACGATCAGATGCGATGACCTGCTCTACCACGGTCTGAGGATGCCTATCCAGGACCATGGCAAGGTTTAAAATGGGATGTGTGCTGGCCAGGGAACCAGCCATGGCCATAACCCCGCCACTGTTCAGGGTAACTTCTGCTCCCACCCGTGGTGAACATCTGGTGGGGCGGGAGTAGACGTGACACTCTGGCCTGTGGCCACAATGGGGTACGTGTGACCACGGGCCGGGGTTTCAGAAAATACCCTATGAAACACGAATTCCTGCATACTAATTTAACTAAGGCACCACATTTTGTAACACACACAGACCCCATTCTTGCAATGAACTCACAAAAAATGCAGTATTGGAGAGGAGGGTCTTATCTTTTTACAGATAGAAGCAAGCATGAGAAAATCCCCAGTAAGGGTTCTGAAGTCTCTGGGATAATTCATTTTGATTCTAAAGGGGATTGAATCAGATCTTAAATAGTTGAGGGAGTCACATGACACTAATTTTTCATGACAATGCAGGATGTGCACAAGCACCATGCATGGTGCGTGTGTGGACACTGTATCAGATCCAATATGTTTTCACACTGAGTACCCATATTACAAGCTCTACAAAAATATTTATAGTATTTAGAATCTATTTTGCACAATCATAATAGTCTGGTTTATTTGCTCAGGTGATAAAGCACATTTATCAAAACCATCACATTCTGAACTGAGAGCACATGTGCAACAGTATGAACATCACATTGCATTCTGTTATAGTATTCCCCTGCTAAGTGCCCCTGTGCGCTATAGGGGGCCTTTGTCCCCGCTTCACTCAGGGGAGAAGGCACAGTGGTGTGTGTAGGGGGGAGTCTTTTCTGCTGGTTGAGGAATAGTCGGGCTGGCAGCAGCTTGCAAACTGCATCCCTCTGGGGATGCAGTTTGCATTGGGTAGTCTCAGCACCATTGCATTGCATCGATTGGCCGGTTTGAGGCCATGTGATAGTGGAACGTGCAGTGCAGCTCTCATTAGGCTGGCAGCATGCGGACGAACAGGACGTGTGCAGCCAGGCGCAGCAAAAGGGGCTGATCCAGGCCTTGGGAGCTTCTCTTTACCTTCCCCCCCTGTGGATTTTGCAAGGCTATGTGGCGGTGGCAGAGGGGCTTGAGGACGTGGCAGCAGGCTGAAGAGTGGCAGGAAATGCTAAGTTCTCAGGCAGCATTAAGGAAAGGGGAGGTGGTGGACTAGTTAAAATGTGCATTTCCCAGGCTTGGGATATCAGGTTGGGGGGTTGGTATGGGCAGGAGAAAAGGGCCCGGGAGGGGGGGCCAAGAAACCCACGACCGGGGGCCAAAAGGCTGCTGGCAGGGGAATGGGGGGGGCAGACGGAGGACTACTGCCCTTCCACCCCTGGCACAGTTGGGGGTTCAGGGTGCTAATGATGGCCTGATGGTTGTGGGGTCTGGCTTCCTCGATGGGCAGAGGATGGCTGAGCTGGCATTTCAGACAGCTAGTGAAGGTGGCCCTAGGCAGCATGCTGCTGTTGCTGGGCAGTTTAGTGATGTGGCCCCCTCTGGTCGGGCTGCAGGGGCAATGCAAGAGGGACTGCCTGGGCAAGCTTGGCAGCATGCTGCTGTTGCTGGGCAGTTTTGTGATGCGGCCCCCTCTGGTGGGTCTACAGGAGTAATGCAGGTGGGAATGGCAGGGCTAGCTTGGCAGCACACTGCTGTTGCTTGGCAGTTTTGTGACAGGGCCCCCTCTGATGGGGCTTCAAGGGCAACACAGGCTGTAATGGCGAGGCAGGCTCCAGGTGGGCTAAGGAGCCAGGAGGATCAAGGGATTTCACTATTGCTGTCCCTTGCAGACAGGATGGATGCGTGGGATGGGGTCATGGGCAGGCTGGCTGCAGTTGGCACAAGGGGGGCGGAGCGAGGGCCCAATTGGTGCGCAATTGGGGCTGGCGGTTTGAGTGATTCTGTCCTTGTTTTACCTCAGCCTAGTGAGCATGCTGCTCTGATACCTGCGGCAGCTGGTGCAGGAACCAGTGAAAATAACCCAGCGGTAGAGCAGCTTGCACAGAAGGTGGACCGGATAGAACAACAGATCGCCAGGATTGCAGTGTTCATGGAGGCTGGCGGCCGGCCTGTGGCAGGGAGTGTGCCTCCTGTCATAACGGCGCAGGTTTCACCGGTGCAGATGGCCCCAACAGCGGGGGACGGTGAGTATCTGGATGGAGGTAGACAGGTTAATGACGGGTCCGGAGGGCCGCAGCTGCATGAGAGTAGCTGCAGGGTGCAGGTATCGACTAACTCAAGCCAGACGTCATCCTCACAGGCTGGGGAGAGTACGGTAACGGCTGTTGGGTTGCCAACACAGCTGCAAGGGGGCGGAGTTGTAACAATGGAGCAAGCTGGACAGGGTCAACTGCATGTGCAGCAGGATCCAAACTGCTTGGTCTGGGTAGACAACGTTTGGTGGCCACAGGCGGAGGCTGCGACTGCAAGTCAGTCTAGGAATGTGGGTAATGGACAGTCAGGTAGCACCAGGGAGCAGTGCTTAGTTTCAGTCGTCAAGCAATCTGGAGGATGCAGGGATGGCAGCAGTCAGGGAGTGAGGTCCCTCCCCTGAGAGGTGGTTACGCCAGGTTTTCTGCACTTATTGGGGTGCACTTGAAGCAAGCCACGTGAGAAAAAATCTGGAAGGGGAAGTACATTGATTTATTTGCCCTGCTCTTTTGTGATCCTATCCCTGATCCTAACACGAGGCAGGAACCTAGGGAGTACGAAAAAGCAAAGCAAAGGAAGGTTGATAGGAATTGGGCGAACTGGGAGTCGGCGTTTATAATTTACGCCAGGGTAATCATGCAGGCATTTCCCGAGAGGGCGATAGCCCTATGGAAGTATTTTGATATTGTGAGGAGGGTCTATTGACATAAGAGGGTTTCGGGTGGCTCAGATACGATGAGGCCTTCAGGAAAAACGCGGCCATTGCGCTGGATGTGTGATGGGATGTGAAAGACCATGATTTGTGGCTTGAATGCATACATGAGAAGGATGTGGCTAGAACTGATAGTGGCCATGTTATTGTAAAGCGGGCTGGGCAACCGACTGATAATTTTCAGGGCGAGCTTAGCAAGAAAGGGAGTCAGTCGCTGGCATGCTGGGATTTTAATGATGGGTCCCGTTGTTTTCGTGTCAACTGTATTTCAAATATGTCTGCTTGCAGTGCAGCAGGCCTCATTCCATTGCCAACTGCTAGAGATGGAGGGTCAGGGGTCAAAGGGGCAAGTACCCCTTCCCGAATGGAGGAGGCCGAGGTGGGGGTGGAGGACAGCAGGTTGTTAGCAAGAGCACTAACCCCAGTTAGATGGTGGGTACTCAGGGAATTGTTAAGAGGTTAACCACAGGTATGGGACGCAAGTTACATTGTTGAAGGTTTTTGTGTTGGTTTTGAGATTCCGTTTGAAGGGGAATGGATGTACATGTTTGCCCATAATTTGAAATTGGTTAGTTGTTTGGAGGATATTGTGGAAAGAAAGTTGACGAAAGAGGTTTTAGAGGGATGGATTGCGGGCCCCTTCTCAGTTTTACCTAAGGACAATTTGAGAATTTCTCCACTTGGTATTGTACTCAAGAAGGCCACAGGGGAATACAGATTGATACATCATCTGTCATATACCGGGGGTATTCGGTGAATGATGCGATTCCACAGAACATCTGCATGGTGCACTATGCATCGTTTGATGTTGCGGTGGAATTGGTGCAGGATTGCGGTAGGGGTGGCCTCATGGCAAAGAGTGATATTAAGTCGGCATTTCGCCTTTTGCCTGTTCACCCTAAGGATTTTGACCTTCTAGGGTTTGCTTTCAAGGGTCATTTCTATTATGACAAGGTTATGCCCATGGGATGTTCCATCTCATGTGCTGCTTTTGAAAAATTCAGCACTGCACTAGAGGGGATAGTCAAACAAAGGGCGGGACCGGGTCATGTGACCCATTACCTCGACGATTATTTGTTTATCGGAAAGGCGGGGTCGCGGGAGTGCGCCAACGTGTTGGGTGTATTCCGTGAAGTGTCCGAGTTAGTGGGTGTCCCTTTGGCTGAGGAGAAGACTGAGGGTCCTGCTCAGGTGCTAACCTACCTGGGCATAGAGCTGGACTTGATCAGGGAATTGTCGCAGTTACCCCAAGCTAAGATTCAGGATTTGCAGGTCGAGATAAGGGCATGCATGATGGCTGGTAAGGTTACGTTGAGGTTTTTGCAATCCCTGCTGGGTAAGCTGAATTTTGCTTGCTGGGTTATTGCCTTGGGTCGGGCTTTCCTCTCTCGATTATACACCAGGACGGCCAGGGTCTCACTTCCCCATCACCACATCAGAGTGTCAACTGAGATGCGGAAAGATCTGGATGTGTGGTAGGAGTTCTTGAAAATGCACAATCGGGTTAGCCTGTGGCGTGACCAGAATCTGTTGGAAGCGGAGTTGCAGGTGTACTCTGATGCGGCTGGGGCAGTGGGCTTGGGGATTTATTTCCAGGGTGCCTGGTGTTCAGAGAGGTGGCCGGATCAGTGACATGCATCAGGTATTTTAAGAAACCTAAACTTTTTGGAGTTGTTTCCAATTGTAGTTGTGGTGCATGTTTGGGTTGACAGTTTTATGGATAGGAAAGTTATGTTTTGGTGCGATAACATGGCCGTGGTGCAGGTTGTTAATTCTTTCTCCTCGAGATCAGAGAGGGTGATGCAGCTGGTGAGGGTCTTTGTACTGCGCTGTTTGAAGTTTAATATTCTGTTTTGTGCCAGGCACATTCCGGGAGTGAAGAACGAGATAGCTGATGCCCTTTCTCATTTACAGATGTGGCGTTTTTGGGAGCTTGCTCCGCAGGTGAGGAAGGAACAGGACTTCATGCCCAGGGAGTTATTGAGACTTGGAAGTTAGAGCTGATGGACACAGTAAAGGGTTCTGTGTCCCCGGTGACATGGCTCATGTATGAGAGGGTGATCAAGGAATTCTGTGTGTTCACTCATGGTAAGGGATGGCCTGTGGTATTCCCGGTGCCTACACAGCAGCGGGTTCAGTTCAGTTTGAAATTGCGCAAGAGAGGTTTGGGGGCTGGCACGATAGTGGCAAAGTGGTCGGCGTTGGCCTTTGTGTCAAAGATGTTTGGGGTACAGGAGTCGGAGCGGATGCCGGTGCTGAAGTCAATGATTGTCTCTTGGCGGAGGCAGGGCCGGCTGCGGGCTTGCAGCAGGGTTCCTTTGTCTCCAAAGATCCTGGCGGATATTGTTGGGAAACTTGGTGAGGTCTGTGTTGATGCTGGGGAAGTTTGTCTGTTTAAGGCGGCATTTGTTTTAGCCTTTTTTGCAGCGCTAAGGGTTAGTGAATTGGTGGTGCAGGCCAGGTCTGACTGCTCTCGGCAAAAATTGCAGCTCAGCGATGTGACCATGGGGGAAATAGGTATGGAGCTGTACATCAGTCTTTCCAAGACTGATCAGTTAAGCTGGGGCTCAAGGGTTGCTCTGGCTAGGTCCATCAAGTCTCTCATTTGTCTCATGGCATGTATGGAAGAGTATTTCAGGGTAAGATCTGGCATGCCTAGATCATTGTTCGTGCACTAGTTGGGGCAGTCGTTCACTCGTTTACCATTTATGGCAGTTTTTTGGCGTTGTTTGTGTTTGCTGGGGCTATCTGGGGTGGTTTTTAGATCCTATTCATTTCGGATTGGGGCAGCATCTTCTGCTGCTGTGGCTGGTTTTACTGATGGAGAAATTCAAAGGGTTGGGCCCTGGCGTACTGGGGTTTTTAGAACTTATGTGCGCCCGTTCCCAGCGCTATAGATTTGTGAAGGGCTGCTGAGTGAGGTTTTTTTCTTTTTTCCCTTGTTCCTTTCAGGAGGTCACCTGTATTATGGGGAAAAGTTAATTTGGATTTTGGGCCACAGTTTCATTAGTTGGGCTGAGAAAAGGGTTTGGGCAACAAGTTGGGGCACACAGCTCGGTTTGGCTGATAAAGCAGTCGTGGTTTGGAAGGGCCAGAGGGGTATGCTTTGGCCCCAGTTGATGCCAATGGTCATGGGGTGGTTAGAAAGGCCTCCGCCTAATCTGATTTTGATCCATTTGGGTGAGAATAATTTCACCAGGAGATCTGGTTTGGATCTTTCAATTGTGATTAGGAAGGATTGGGTCAGATTGTGGGAGCTTTTTCCTCAGGCCACTCTGGTGTTCACTGAAATGTTGCAGAGAATCAGATGGCCTGGGGCTGTTAATCCAAGAGCGGTGGATAGTCAGAAAAAAGGTTAATGTCAAAATTAGGAAGTGGATAGGGTTGCATGGGGGGGGCGGCAGTTAATCACCCTGAAATTTGATGGACCAAACCCGAACTATATTGGCAGGATGGGTTTCACCTATCTGAGATTGGTTTGGATTTGTATATTGGTAATATAAAGACCATGCTTAAAACATAAATTCAGGGAGTTTTTTGGATGTTAAGTAGTCAAATAGCTAAATTGGGGGGGTGTTCAAGCAAGCGAAGCTGCTGAACTTGTGGCGGTTTTCAGTACCATACAGTAAATTGGTAAGGGCTTTATAGCCTGGGTACAGCGGAGGATGATCAGGATCATCTGTCGTGGTGGAGCCTGGGAAGCAAATTAGGGGATGGACACCCCAGATGATCCCAGGAAGGAAGGGGAGATGTTGTGGGTGTATGGGGAGGATGCAAGCCGTCCTGAAATATGCATCAGCAACATCTATCCTTCACTGAAATGGATCAATGCGGTCCATGGGAAGGGGATTGGACTGGCATCTCCAATCCAAAAGGTGGAACTCTATGGTACTGAAAAGCAGGGTGTGAAGAAAATTTGGGATTGGATAATGATTTGATATGTCACCCCCCTTGTTATTTGATCACCTTAATTGGGAACAATTTAACTGGCATTTAATTGGCATGGTAATAATACAAATGAAATTAACTAGCTAATACTGGTTTTACTTTGCAAGGCGAAGGTTAAAAAGAATTCAATTCAGACTAATTGGGCTTTGATCTCATCCACCGCTCTTTAAGGTATGTGTGGATATATTTGGTTAATTGGTTTTGTTTTTCTTAACAGGTAAATTAAGATTTGGATTCAATAAATACAGCTGCAGCCAGCTTTTTCCCAATATCCTTCGTGTCTGTTATTCCTAGTGCGGGGACAAAGGGATTGTTACTCAAAGTTGTTACTAAAAAAAACCAAACACCTTTCTTTAGGGGCTTATAATATAATGTATCTTTAAAATAACTTTAGAACCTGGTATTTGAAATACAAAGTCAGTACATGATGTTTTGGGGGCAAATACTTGGAAGAAAAAAACCAACCACTTTGGAACTATTTTTCAGAAGGACCTTTGATAAATTCTTCTTTATAATTAATTTACTTTTTTAAATAAAAGGTTCTGCAGAATCCAAGATGATCAAGCAAATGTTTCAATGGGTCACTTCATTTGGGACAAATTCATTCTCTAAATCTAGAATAGCCACTTTCTTTTCTTGAGAGAATGGTTTAGTTGCTGTAGGTCTTCCTGTACCATTTAGAAAAGATGTTATGTTGCAAGAGTGGAGGAGGTGGGGGAGGCTAGGGTAGAACAACTGTAGGGCTACTAACATTGAATTTCCAGCTTTTCACATTGGGGGCCAAACAGCTGCATAGGTGCTTCTTCCATGTATCATCTACAGCTGTGTATTGTGAAAGCATTGCTTAAGTAATATAAGCAATCTCTAGGACTTCAAACAGTAAAACGAGGGATGCTAGATGTTAAACCCAAACACCAGGTTGGCGATGGTAGCCAGGAGCACTTTTTACCAACTCCATCTGCATCCATGAGGGGCTGCAGTCTTTTCTTTCTGACTCCGATCTGGCCACCGTCATCCATTCTTTTATCACCTCAAGGCTAGACTACTGCAACGTGCTCTGCATGGGATTGCCCTTGATGACTCTTTGGAAGCTGCAGCTGGTGCAAAATGTGGCCCCTCACCTCCTTTCAGGGGTGAGACACCTGAAGCACATTATTGCACTGCTCTGAAGTCTGTGCACTGACTTCCTATAGCTTTCCAGACATAATTCAAGGTACTGGTTTTGACCTTTAAAGACATAAATGGTCTGGGCCCCACAAATCTGAGAGACTGCCTGTCCTTCCATGCCCAATTGCAGCCCAGAGAAATCAGTCGGAAGTGCCTCCCTGTGGGTATCATCTGTCAGTCTTGTTCGTATGACGAAGGCTCACAGGGAGATGTTCCTGGCTGCTGTCCCGATGCTATGGCACTCCCTTCCCTCGGAGGTTTGTTTAAGCCCAACCTGAGTGTCTTCCGGAGGCGGTGTAAGACCTTTCTGGTTGTAATGGCATTTCGCGGGTAGGCATAGGAGAAGGGGGGTTTGGTGGGTGGGTTTGGAGTAGAGGTGTGAGGGGGTGGATGTGGGGAATGGGGAGATGGTATTGGTTGGGTTTTGTAGGGTGTTGTGGGAATATTTGGGGGTTGTTTTTGTATTTTAGGGTTTTTTACGGTTTGTGAGCTGCCCTGAGCTAATGGAAAGGGTGAAATAAAAAATTGAACAAAATAAATAAATAGCTATAATAGGTGCAGCTAGTTTCCATGCCTGTTAATCATGCTGGGGGCGGTGAAAGTGGATCGGGAGTAGGTTGGGGGTGGGGTTGCCACCCGTACGTTTGTTGATTTCCCTCCCCTACCCAGGGTGTGGGGGTGGCAAGATGCCTCTCCAGCTGCAGGCACATTAATTCGGTGCCCGTTCCTGATGCAAGGAGGGGTGGCCGCTGTTTCCTGCTTTGGCGTAGCCAGAAAGCTGCCGCACCACCTGTACACCTGTTTTTGCCCTAAGACTGAACTAATATGCTATAAATAAATGCACATGGTGCCAACAAACTGCTGGAATGGTGTTGCTCACTGGAGCTCTGATCCTGGAAAATTCAGTGGCAGGCCTTTTGTTTATAGCTATCAAAATAAATACTATTTTAATTAGGATAGAATGAAAGTGTTTCACATTTTTGTCCTTCATTACTGTCAACACAGAGGATGTCCCTTACTCTTCAGTCATTTGCAATAATTTTAATGGAGAAGTAACCTCTGCAGACTACTAATGTAGTCTAGATATATAACACTGAAATATCACAATAAAATAGTTTGATAGAATACCTTTTGATAAAATCTTGAAACTGTTCCATTTATTTTAGAAAATAAATGGCATCATAAGATTTGATAAGTCTTACCTTTAAGGGGGCCAGCTGTTTGGGTTAAGTATGTTGAATCTTTGTGTTTGTACAGTGCATGGCACAATGAAAGACTAACCTGATTAACTGACTTGTAGACAGTGCTGTAATATAACTATTAAGCAATAAATGATAATACTTCATTCTATAAGTTATGTCTTGAAATTTAAAGCTGTATCATCAAGTAATTAAATAACATTTTCTCTATTATTTAAGATATGATAAATACAAAAGGGTTTATACAGAGGTTTTGAAGTAATCACAAGAAAGAGAGATAATGAACAAGCTTCTGTTTGTGGGCAAATGTACAGTTATTAAGAACTCTGGATAATGTTTAGATTTGTAACATTTCAAATCAATTAACCTAACTAATTAGCTTAATATAATATTTTCACTATTTGTAGTATATCGTACTGCATAAATCGATGGGTATTTTCAGACATTCTGGGCCTCGTGGCCCACCACGCTGAACCCCCCACTGGGATCTGTTCTGGATCATGGTTGGTTATCAGGCCAGCCATGCTTTAGACATGCCAGCCTGATCACTGTGGAGAATCAGGGAGGGGGTGGGGCTGTGTGGCGCACGTGCAGCCACTCAGCCCCGCCCCCTGCATACCCATGGACGCCCGCCCTCGGGGAGACGGGCGGGCACAATGGAAAATTAGACCGCTGCACCCGATCCCATCTCGTAGTTGGGAACCGTTTCCGGGATGGGGCTGGGTAACAGTCGGTACCTGCGGCCATTCCCAGACCCGTCCTGGATCGTGGCCAAACTAACCAGGGTGCTGGAGGTGAGAACCATGGTCAGTTTGAACCCATCCAGATGTTCACTGTGGTGAATATCTGGCCAGGAGAAAACAGATGTTCCCAACATCGCTGTCACCTCACCGGATCCACTGTGGTTAGCAGTGATTTCGTAACGTCTGAAAATACCCTATGTTATAGAAAGAGGGGGAAACAGAGAAAATAATGGACAGATTTCTAAAGAAGCATTGAAGAATTTAATAATCTGGTGTTTTTTATAGCAATTTTTTATTATTGCAGTACTAGTTTGGAAAAGAGGCGGCATACTTTTTCAAATCAACAAATCTCATCTCCATTACATTCCTGATAATAATAAAGAGTAGCTTTGCGTATATTCGGTTATAGATAATCTATTATCCATTACCACCACACTAACCTAATTATTATTTGTTCTAGGAGGCAGACACTTCCTTTTAGACAACAGCTGCAATTCATTAATGAGACAAGAAGGTTGTAAACAAGTCTGTGGTTGCTATTAGAGAACTTGGAAATAACTTGATTAGGACTTTTTTCAACCTAATTTGTAATGTCAGATATTTAGCATTTTTGTCCATCATTTCTAAACAGAGTATTATTCTTGAACACATTGAGGGAAGAAAAAGATAAAGAAATTCAAACTGCTTGGGATAGGTATCAGGACTTATTTTCGAGGACTGAGAAAGAACACTTCAAATAAAATACTCCTACTGGATTATAAACTACATTCTGCTTTTCAACATATGCATCATCATGAAGCATATTTAAGTTTTTTGAAATCAGTTTCTGAGTTAGATTGATTTTAAAAATAACACCCTTTAAGGAGTACATTTGCTCTGTCAAAGATTTATTTTAAATTACTAACCACTTTCAGTTGAAAACACAGTACACAGCTAAGTACAAGATGTTTCTATACTGTTTTACCTTATTTTATTTTGTAAGTAAGAGTGCTCTCAGAAAATCCAAAATCTGCTGAGGATATGTACTAGTTTCTATCAACATAGTGTCCAACTTACCATTTCCAATAGGCAATAATATCTTCCATGTGCAATCTAAGTTACTTGGGTAATTTCCTGGGAAACCTGGGCTCAGGATCACTCCTCCCATGTCTGTCAGTGTGCCACCACATTTAGCTATTAAAAAGAAAATTAAAATCACATTGTTTTAACTATCAAGAATACTACTCAGCATTGTAGTAACATGGGTGTTTCTTCCCAGTAAATAGGTATATTCTTACAACACAATAAACAGTATGAGAAAACAAATGCATGTATAGCAGGAAAAATAACAACCTTATTCAGTGTTTAAAAACTACAATTATATCAGAGACAGATGATCTACAGAATACTACATAATTAAATATAGGACTATTATCAGGGTATGAAATTTCAGATCAAACTCTAGGAGCCACAAATAAATAAATAAAAAATCAGTTGCCAGACTTTCTCCTGATATTAAACCATTCTTGTCCCACTTCACCCCTGAACTAGTCACCAGCCGCAGTTTGCGGGGCACCAATGGCTCCCAGACATCTGCAAATTTTGTGCCCTGAGTATTGTACAAAGGGTTGGAGGAGACTTAGGGTATTCTCAGATGTGATGGTATTACGGGTGGCCATGCTTCGATCCGTGTGGCCACCCACGGTATCGTCACATTTGGAATGGCCCAAAAGATGTTTCCTCGGGCTGTGGTGGTTTTTAGTCTGAGCTGTAACTCAGGCCCATTGCTGAGGTACAGCCCAGGCTAAGCACTGCCGTGGCCCAGGGAATGCATCTCCAGAGTGGTTCTCATAGGCCACCACAGCCGCCAATCAGGGAGGAGGGTGGGCCTTGCTAAGCAGTGTAGGGGGCAAAGCCATGTGGACTCATTTTTGCGGACACGTTTGTTCAACAGCTGCACCAGACGGAGGGCCTGGGCTGGATCAAAGCTTGACAGCATGTGATAATACCCTTAATAAGATGCATCAGTATGAGGCTAAATTAATCATGATAAAGGGTCTGCAGAAAACCCACAATGCAGTGGATACCTATGGTTTTGTTCTACAGAGACAGAGGGAGACAGATGACATTCAGTGGATGTTGCATTTATAAGATTGGACTGAGATGGTTATTGGGGCCATATGTTAAGATTTTTTTGCTAATTATCCATAAATCTCTGCATAATGATTGTTCAGAGATCTGTTTTTATTCCCACTCAGATAAGGGAAATAGTAGCTGTGAAACAGGAGAATTCTTTCTTCCTCAATTTTTTTGTAGCTTCCCACATGAAATAGCCTCAGAGGAAGTAGCTGTGTATGCATTCCTGGCCAGTGGCAGTTGCCACATCCATCAAAGGAGTACGATATGAAAGATAATTGGCCACGCTAAAACCAAGGAAGACCTATTAACTTTTCACTTATTATTTGCTTTATCATTTAGCTGAGAATCTAGGCACTCATTTGTCAGAAACAGTGTTCTGATCCTAGCAGCATGAATCACTGGGAAACTGAGACTGTCCTAACGGAAACTGAGAATGCCCTAACATGAGGACACTAAGGGTATTTTTAGACGAGAACTAATGCAGCTTAGAGAAATCTAATGCTCATTTAAGGTCGAATTTTCAAGATGTAAAATCGGTTTCATAGACCCCCAACATCGGGGTTTTATGAAACCAGTTTCACAAACTTGAGGAATAAAATGTGGTTTTAACTTTTAATCAGTTAATGCAGATTTAAATAATGCTTTAATCTAATTTCTGCTTGTGAAAACATTGGGTGATTTCAGACGTGACGAGATCACGCTGAACCACAGTGAACCACGGTGAACCCCGCGGCGGGGCGAAAGGCCCCTGAACGTCTGCACAGCGTGCGCCAGATGTTGGCCACGCTGAATCTGCACATGGGGTCAATTTGAACCACGCTTCCCGGGCTAGCCGGGGGAAGGTCCCGGGAAGCGTGGTCAAATGGACCGCGGGCCGTGGCCAACAAAAAGTAACGTCTGGCCGCGTGCCACGGCCCGGGATCCCCGGCGGGATCCCGGGCCGTGGCACGATCGGCCAGACGCGGCGGCCGCATTGGCCCCGCCGCCCGCCCGTCTCCTCGGAGGGCGGGCGGCGGGGTGCGTGGAGGGGGCGGGGCCGTGCGGCCGCACGTTGCGCCGCGCGGCCCCGGCCCCTCCCACTTTCCCCGCCGGGATCCCCCCGGCACGTCTGTTGGGCCGTGCAGGGGTGACCCCGGCGGGGAACGAAGACGTTGGTTACGGTACGGGGCCAAAGGGCCCCGTAACGTCTGAAAGTACCCATTAAAAGCAGTTTACTTTAAATGCAGGTTAATTCTAAAGCTACGATAACTAACATGTCAAAACATTAAATCTGGATTAAAATAAGAATGGTTTCAATGCGCGATAAGCACTAATCTATGATATTTGGTGCTCGTCTAGAAACACCCTAAATTGAATTAAGACAGGAAGAAGCGCTCAACCTACCCCGCCAAAAAAAAAAAAAAAAAGATGAGATAAAAATATATCACACAAGTCTTTCCTGTTATGTTATTAAAATTATGCAGAATAATTTTAATTCAAAATATCTTAAATGGATCACAAAAGAACTGTATATAATATCCTAAGTAATTTAAGTTTGACCTCAGGAAAACAAATGTGCAACACAGGGTGATTTCAGACATTACGTTTGTCTGAAATCACCACAGTCAACCTCAGTCAACTGTGGGGTGGGTGAACGGAGGTGAACATCTGTTTGCGTGCATCCAGATGTTCACCTCAGTCAAGCAGCCCCCACGGTGAATCTAACCACGCTTTGTTCTCCTGCACCACGGCAGCAAATGAAGCGTGGTTAGGGGGAATCCGGAACGTGGTGAAGGAAAAGTAATATCTTTTACCTTACCTCCACCATGTTCCGGGGTCCCAGCGGCGGGCGGCAGCAACGGCCAGATAGGCCGCTGCAGCTGCCTGTCTCGGGGAGGGCGGGCGGCCGGGGAGAGCAGGGGGCGGGGCCGTGCAGACGCACTCTGCATCGCGCGGCCCCGCCCCCTCTGGGAGGGGTGTGTGCCCCTTTAGACGTTACGGCCGAGCGCTTTCACCATGGGCTGTGGTTCGGCGGTTCCCACGGCCCGGGTGAAGGGGGGAACATCTGTTGGATCCCCCCTTCACCCCCCGGCTGTGGTCCAAACCACCCCATGGCCCGTGATGCAAGCGTCCGGCCGTAATGTCTGAAATCACCACAGTTAAGTAGCAGGAATTAGGTGACGACTCAGAAAAAAAGTTTCTTAAACACATCAGAAGTTACACTTTAAATTCACACTTGTACTGTAGTTTGTTGTACACTTCCAACTCAGAGTTGAGACTTGTCAAACTCAATGCACATAAAAAAACCAATGGGACTGATCCTAAGCCCTGCACAACCCATACACAACCCACATGCACTCCCACTATGAGGACTATGGCATGCGTGCAAACCGTGTGTCAACCGTGCACATGTGTAAGCCATGTGTGCAAAAGTTTAGGATCAGCCCCATTTATGTCTGTTTTGAAGTAACTCCTCCAAGAAGTACATCATATATAGTTAATGGGGCAGGTCTGTGTATTATTATTATTATTATAGATACATACATAGCTATAATGGGTATTTTCAGACGTGACGTTGGCCGTTGGCCCCGTACCGGCACCAACGGCTTCGTTCCCCGCCAGGGTCACCCAACGGCACAACAGACGTGCCGGGGGGACCCCGGCGGGGAAAGTGGGCGGGGCCGCGCGGCGCAACGTGCGGCCGCGCGGCCCCGCCCCCTCCACGCACCCCGCCGCCCGCCCTCCGAGGAGACGGGAGGGCGGCGGGGCCAATGCGGCCGCCGCGTCCGGCCGATCGTGCCACGGCCCGGGATCCCGCCGGGGATCCCGGACCGTGGCATGCGGCCAGACGTTACTTTTCCTTGGCCACGGCCCGGGGTCCGTCTGACCACGCTTCCCGGGACCTTCCCCCGGCTAGCCCGGGAAGCGTGGTTCAAACGAACCCCATGTGGGGATTGACCGTGGCCAACATCTGGCGAGCCGAGAACAGACGTACGGGACACGGTGACCACAGGTGGGTATTCACCGTGGTTCACCGTGTTCGCGTAACGTCTGAAAACACCCAATATTTCAATTTCTATATCCCAACTCCTGCCAATTTGTGCTCTGAGTGCTTCACAATATAATATGATATAAAACAATGTAAAATCACCTTAAAATACAAATCCATTTAAAGGGAAGGTACAGAGAGGAAACAAGCAGTGGATCCTAAAAACACCTAGACAACAACTAAGTTTTCAGGTGCTTTTTAAAGCTAAGGAGGGCAGAACGGTGATGGACATCTGGAAGGAGAGAGTTCCACCTTGATGGATCTGTCGTAGCAAAGGTCCAATCACCCACAGACTTAAGGTGTAATGGCAGGATCCCCAAATAGCAGTTGGTTAATGAGTGTAGATACCCATCAGTGCAAGACTCTAAGAGTAGGTCTCGATTATGGGGCCTACACCGTTCAAAGCCCTAAAAACAATCTTAAATTCAATCCGTTGCTCTATGATCAGAGCAGAGAATGCAGGGTGGGAATAATATAACAGCTGCCCAAACCAGAAGCAGCCACAGTGCCACATTCTGAACAAGCTGCAAGTCACGGAGAAGCACTGCTGGAAGCCCACACAAGGGAGAGTTCCAATAATCAAGCCAGGGATAAATAAGACTGGGATAAATAAGGATGTAGATTATGCAAATTGAATAGCTGAAAAAAGCATCTCTGAACTCCATCTGATACCTGAGTTTTCATGGACACTTCAAGGTTGAAAATGACACCCAAGTTCTTTACCTGGTCCACCATCTCATATGCATATAAAAGTGATGCCTGTTTGGAAGTAACTGTTTCTAGAGATACATCATATATATTTAAATAGTGTGTAACTGTGTATATATATGTACGGTGTGTGTGTGTGTCTCACTCTCTCTCACACACACACGCGCATGCACACACGCACCTTAAATATATACAGTATAGCTCTCGCAGCAGTCACTTCCAAGCAGGCATTTTGAAGTACATTGTTTATTTTATATATTATTGAATTTCATAATTTCTTATGCATTTAAGAAACTTTGTACATGCTTTTAAGATTTTTTTCAAAATTATATAGATTTTATTGGACCCCAGATAGATTATTTAAAGCAAGACTCACCTCAGATACCTATTGCTGGGGATGTGGAAACGAGTTTGGGTCTCTTAGTCATATTTTATTCTTTTGTCCTAGAATTACTAATTTTTGGTTTAACATATGTGTAGCACTTTCATCTAAGATATTTAAAAATAACATGATACCATAGCCTGAATTATGCATATTGGGGATTATGGACCCTTTATAATTGTCTGCTCCCATGAAAAAATGGCTAGGTATAATGTTTTTGGTTGCTAAACAGTTAATTTTAAGGAAATGGAAAACTCCAAATATACCGTAATTCTCGGCATGGTTAGAAGAATGTTGCTTTAATGGAAAAGCTTACATAGACAAATAGATATAATTGGACTCAATATAATGAAATATGGATATGAATCCTCTATTAAGTTTATAAATTGATTTATTTGTAGTTTGGTATTCTATAAATGTATTTGTATATTTGTTTGTTGGTTATATATAATGTCAAACACCCCCCTTCGCCCAACCTCTGCTAAGTTTAGAGTATGCATGTTTAATTATCTTATTTTGTAATACATAGGTTTTTATTTATTATTGTATTTGTATTTTATTGTTATAATATAAATTCTAATAAATTTTAAATTTTTTAAAAAGAAACTTGATACAGAGAGAGAGCGAGAGAGCTGAAAGAATCAAGGAAGAAGAATTCTTAGAACCTCTTACTCATTGCTATTGGTCTCATATGTGGTAATCTACTACTCAAACCTAAAAACATACATGCAATAATATACTGAAAAATAGATTCAGATTTAGTATAGCCAGTATGCAAAGGGTTCAAAAATAAAGGAACTTTCATCAGTTTGTAGGAAAAATAAATCCAAGTATTATTAAAACAGTACCTGTAAATTAACTGTAAATTAATAGTTTCCATTTATGTCAATCATAATAATTAATAATAATATACATTCATACCGATACAGAGGGGAGATGGATAATTCCAGCGGCGAACTGTTCCAGGCATGCAAGAAATATGAGAACGCCCCTATTTAGAAACAAAAGAAACACAAAGAGTAAGTGGTGACATCCTTTCTTTATTCTTCATTTTCACAGCTCTCCCACGATTTAACAAGGAAATATCGAGGTGCTGCTAGTAAAACCGTTTTTCAATTAATTCCTCCACACTTACCTTCCCATGACATTTTGCTAATTAAGGTTAAACAAAAGGCTTCAGCAGTAATTAGAATTCCTTTAATAATGAAAAATAAGTCATGATGCACATTCTAAGGAAATTATTTCAGCACCATTGTTTGCAGTCTGTTATATTATAGACTTGCAGAGGGTGTTAATACACAAGAAGTGAGATCCGTAGGGTCCGAAGCTGCTCCATGCCCCTGCTCCCCACCCTCTCAGCTATCACCTGTAGGCTCCAAAAGGAACCAGACAGGCAGACATTCCTCCCTGCTACAGTCTGCCAGCATGTGTCCCCCACCCCGCCCCACCATAGATTTCTGGGCACTTGCCTGATGCTCTAGGCAGATGCCCTCAACTCTATGATGCTGGATGCGTACATGAAACCCAACAGATAGGGGGGCATGGGGAGGTCACAGAGGTGCCTACCACACATGGGAGATGGCCCCGGAGCAGCTTGTTGCCTGCATTTCCATGATTTTGCTCGCATGGTGAGCTACACATTCCTGGCAAGGGCGCCATATGGAGCAGCCCCTGGGTGACCCCAGGTGAACATCTGGCAGCCGCGGGACATGAGTGGGTAAATCTGATGCTAATGGGGACAAATACGGGGCAAAAATCCATTTGTTAACTCCAAGAGAAAGGTAAGATTCTCATTGGAAGCCCCAAGGAGATGAAGTTTTATTTTCAAATAAAGACAATGAGGTTGTTGCAATTTAACATATACAGGAAAATTGTGATTCAGGACCACAATTTTGAAAGAATTTATTTTTAAAATAAATTTAAATTTAAAAAATTAAATTTAAGAAATTATGAGCCTAATCCAGCTCCATACAAGTCAATGGGAGTTTTGCCATTGACTTCAATGGGAGCTGGATCGCACCCTAAATCAATTAAATAATTAATCTTAAAAGAATGAATAAAGAATTAATTAAGAAACAGTTTTGAAAGAATTAAGCTAGCAAAGTCCTTTGAGCTGAGTATCTAGTTTATCCAAATAAGTTTCCCATGGTGGTCAACAGACTTTATCTGCACAATTAATTTGTCTTTCAAATTTCCATCATTCACAAGCACAAAAAACTTCTGAAAAGAAAATATGTGATTCAGGATGAGTAAGATCTTTCAGTGCCCAGGATGTCCCTAACACCACATTTCAGTGCCAAAATTATCGATAGCAAATTTGGGCCCTGAATCACAAACATCCAAGGATAGTGCAATAGTCGTGCTTTGCTCCCAGAGGCCAGCTTGCCTGCGGTAAACGCAGTCTTGTTGTTGTCATTATTTATAGAGCACCAACAACATCTCTTGCACTGTATAATCAGAGTTCAGTCCCTACCCTCAAGGGGCTTACAATCTAAGAAGAGAAAGGAAAGAACTCAAGGGAGAGGTGAATATAGGGGGAGACAGTGGGCACTTTTGTAAATTAAAAACGTGCCCAATTTGACTCCAGGAAAAACTCAGGGAGGCAAATCAGGTGTGGCTTTTGTCACGTGAGAAAGTTAACCTGCACGGCTTTGGCAGTAAACATGTGGGGGTTGTAAAGCGGGATTTTCTGGCTATGCATCCCCATACACAATCTCTGCCAAGGCCGCGCAAGTTAACTTTTCAACGTGACAAAAGCCATGCCTGATTTGCCTCCCTGAGTTTTCCCAAAGGCAAATCGAGTGTATTTTGTAAGATCGGAAAGCACCCAGTAATATCTTCATAAAGTGGAGAAGTTACAGGTGCACATATTTACAGTGGATAAGGAGACCCTTGAATGATAGGACAGCATCAATTATTAATTATAATAATAACAATAATAATAATTATGATTATTATTAGCAAACATTTATATAGCACCAGCAATGTACCTGCTGCTTTACAAAGTAATTGAATAGACACAGTCCCTGCCCTAGGGCTTACAATCTGAGAGATGGGTGGGGGGGAGACGAAGGAAGGGGAACAGAGGGAGAGACGAGGAATGGCACATTCACGAGGATGCGAGGTCCCAGATGCACGCGTTTGGCTTGGTTACATCGAGGAATATTTAGGGGTGGGGTAGGAGTTGGGGAAATAATATCAGATATCTGTTGCACTATCAGGTCCTTTAATCTAAAGGGCACATGAAAGAGTATGGAATACTAATTGAAGCATGGACATAAAAGCTAGCATGAATGCTAGCAAAGAGGCAATTTGCTCAGTGCAAGCAAAGCATCTCCTTAATATCTCATTGATCCTATTGCTGTGGAACAATTTTGCAATCACTCAAAGACAAATAACTCCAGGAATTGTCATTAATTCAATTCAATAATAGCAACCTAACAACAGTACTTAATTCAATTTAGGGTGTGTTCCCATGATCATCTCTTCTAGATTAACAATTTATTAACAACCCCCTAGTACTCTAAACCATCCTGCTGTTCTGACAATTGAGTTTAGTGGCTGGACACCATACATCACAGTACACACTAGACATGGAGGCTCAGACCCAGGAAAAGTCAATGCAAGGTAGAAGGAAGTGCTTCATGCTGCCCCAGGTTTCCAGAGTCAGGAATTGTTACACCTGGGTGTGGGGTTGCTAAACAGATGGGAGGAGGAAGCAACCACTCTGATTGCAATGGGTGAAAACAGATGGACAGCAGCTGCAGGTTTTCCCATGGATACTCCAGTCGTCCACAGGTTTACCTGTCTGTCTGAAGAATGCCTGCTAAATGTTCAACACAGAGCAGGCTGTGGCTGACCTGAGGCAGCCCCACATGGGGCACTCCATGGCAGAGCACACCTGGCAGGGGAAGCCAGCCAAATCCATGGCAATGGGCAACATCACGAGCCCTACATGCACACACACCCCAACTGCCCAGCAGAAGGTCCCGCACAGGTCTGAGGAGACCAGGGCCCTCATAGCCCTTTGCGGGGTATAAAGGTCTGGGGTCAGCTCAGGAAAACCCATCAATATGCAAAGGTATTCAAGGGTATTTCTGAGTGGATAGCACAGATCAGGTACACTAGATCCATGAACCAATGCTGCAGTTGGAAAAGGACTTAAAAGTGTGGATAAAAAGTGATCCACGATGGCAATGGAAAGTCCAGCCATGGAAGGCAAACAAGCCCATACTATGACCTGCTGGACCAGTTCTTGCACATGGCTGTGGTGATAGTGGCCTCCTTAGTAAATGGGAGTGCAGTTGCTAGGGGGCAGGAGCAGGTGACCACCCAACCCTTACTGGCCCTGCTGACCCAGCCCTACTCCGATCCACCTTCCCCCAGGTGCCCTCGCAAAGGCAAGCCCATCTCCGATCAACTGGCAATGGAAAAGGAGATGGGGGTGGGGGGAGGAGGAGTACAACAGGAGCAGTACATTCACCCTCCAAGTGCATTCCCCTGAGTCTGAGTGCCAGGATCCCCCATTCAGGCTACAGAGGACTCAGGTGGAGGGCATAGGGGACAGAAAGGCCATCCACTCACAGAACATGGAGGAGAGCAGTGAGTAGGCCATTCAAAAGCATGGGGGTGGGCAGAATGGAGGTATCAGTGCTGGAGGGGTGAAATAACCACAGAGTGCTACCCACGTCCATGACAGTTGACCTATACCATGTGTACAGGTGACTGGCAGAGCAATAGGGGCCTGCCAGAATAGCACCAGGGCACATCGGCTCCATGTGCGACAGGTGAGAGTATGGCCACTGAGTGAGAGGGCACCATGAGGGAAGGACTGGGAGGGTGGCAACCAGACCTGGAAGGGATGGAGGGAAGGGGCACCAAGGCACCATCTGCCATGGATCGGTGGGGGCCACAAACTGGGACGCGGAGCCTTGATTATGGCAGCATGGCCTAATGTCCCACCTCCCGTCCCATGCTGCAAGTCTGCCATTGCAGGGGCCACAGCCCAGCCTTGTTGACAAGCATCCTAGCGAAACCAGGAGTGGTGGGCGCAGAACCGGCTGCACTATTTATTTGTTGCAATTTTTATCACTTTTTGGGACTTTTTCATCACCTCCTGGAAATTGTACGACTTGGAACAATTAGAAAATAGCTTGATGTTCCCCCCACCCATTATATTAAAACTAATTTCTGTGTCTCATCCTGTGCCAATTCTTTATACGTTTATAATGTTATACATGAGACCCGATATATAGATAGGGTTCAAGATTCAAGTGGAACGAAGATTTGGGAACTAACATGACAGACACTGAATTAAGGAGATTAGTTAAAAGTATTAAAAGATCTACAATTTATCTTCATCTACAGCTTATTCAACAGAAAATTATTTTTCGTCTCCACTGGTCATCATCTAAGCTGAAGAATCTAAATTTAGCAGCATCTGATGCATGCTGGAGATGCAAAACATCACTGGCAATGCTTGAACATATGTTCTGGACATATCCTATTAGTAACCATTTTCAGAAAGTAATAATTGCTAGAATTTATATGATTTTGGACACAGATATCACACCTTCAGTTAATGTGTGTATTTTGGGTCATGAACCTAAACAACTCAAGTTGAACTCCTCCAAAATTGCTTTTCTACACAGATCCTTACTAGATGCATGCAGGATACTTTTAATCTATTGGAAAAACAAAAACCCTTCAAATATAGAAGTTTGGTATAATTATTTGGCATACCTTGCAGTAAGGGAAAAAATTACATTTTGCAGGCGTGGATCTTCAGATATGTTTGAGACAATATGGAAGGACTTTTATATTTTAGAAACTGACTCCCATATTTACGACCCAATTGATTCCCTAACAATTATGGACTACATGTTCAAATGATTGCAAGGTGCATTCACCTGCTTCCCCCGACCATCATTGGTCTGTTCTCTGCTTGTTGCCTTGGACTCTGCTGTCTGAGAGGACCATGGCTCCCACTCCCACCCCCTTACCCTGCGCCTGACTAAAGTACCTACTCTCTAGGTCTTTCAGCTGCACTCTTACATTTTCCCTTCCCCTTTCCCTGTTCATTCTGGCTGCTTAATACAATCTTTTGCTTGGACATCAGTGTTGTGTTGGTGTCACGGAGCCCACATGGCTGGCCAGGTGCTGGCACTTGTTCACCGTGCTCTGCCACCCCAGGATGGTGGTGGTGGTAGTGGTGGTGGTAAGAGGTTAATGGCTTCTGCCACGTCCCATTGCTAAAGTTGCCAGAGCTGGGATTCTGGCAAGTGGACAACTCCTGGACAGGGTATGGTCTAGTGAGCGGCGCGGGCAGGGCTGGAGGGTTGGCCTGCCTGTTTGTGTGTTCTTGATCTGAGGGTTTCCCTGGGTAGGGGGAATGTGTGTTGGCTGTCCATGCACACTGTTCACCAGTGCACCGGGCTGCCTGTGTGAAGGCAGCCAAACCCATGGGTGCATGTAGCTCCTGCTTGGGATATCAAGCGGCTACTCTGGGGCTCCAGGCCGCTCCCTGTTCATCCAAAAACACCCAACGTGGTGAAGGGAGAGATCCCCAGCACTGGAAGGAGGGCAGCTCCATGCTAGAGTAGGAGAAAAGGGGCAGCGAAGAGGAGGTTTGGGGGCAGGAAAGCTCAGCAGAGCTGCATGCAGTTGGTTATAGGGCAATGGGAAGGAGGTATATCACTTAGTGTGAAGCACATTTTCCTCTAAGCCAAATGGGTACCCAAGGCAAGACAGAAAACAAAGTTATCTTGGGTAAGAAGGTTACCTGCCAAGTAGCAGAAATGACTACCAAAGCAACATTCCAAACACTTGCACTTCAAAAACCCTCCCTATTAGCCATAACCCCAGTGCCTTTCCACAAATACTCAAGCCCACCCTGAAACACCAGTATCCATGCCCTTTGAATATTTCCCACACTATTGTCCATCTCTCCCATCCCCACTGACCCCATATTAATCAGACCCGTCCCATGAGCCCTACACTGCCCTCCAGCCATTTCCAACAACCCACTTCTCTCCCCAAACACCTACCCCTCCCATCTGGTCCTTTTCTTACGTATTTCCAAACCCTCAGCGCAATTTCTGCAGAGACTGTTGCTGCTCCTCTCCTACCTCCACCACTGAGAAGAGAGAGCAATCCAGCCAAGGTAGCCCTCTCTGGAAGGTCTGTGGCATCCAGGCTCTGCTCTACTGCCGCTCTAGGTTGAGCCTCAACCACAGAACATTTTGCTGTTATGCAAGTAACCCCCCCATGAGTCTCATGTTGACTCCCATGGAACAGAAGGGGGGGAGAAGCCCCTCCTCTGTCAGTGAACTTAGAGACTCTTGATGCCACTACACAACAGCTTAGTTATCATAATTATTAATCCAGACCTTAACATGTGGTATTTATACCACTCATTGGAAGCACAGTTCCAATCTGTTATTCTGAATAGTTAACAATGACTGGGGAAACTCATGAGAACACACCCTTAGTTGCTATTGTTGTTGTTAAAATGTATATGCCGCCCATTCCTGCTACAAGCATCTCAGGGTGGCTAACAGCATTTTAAAAACACATAACAACTAAAACAATAAAATAACCTAAAAACCCAGATTAAAATAACCCACACCCAAACCCTCCCTAACCCAACCCATTTCCCCACCCCCTTCCCCGAAGGCCTGGACGAACAGCCAGGTCTTACAGGCCCGGCGGAAAGCCAGAAGACTCGGGGCTAGCTGAGCTTTCTCTGGAAGGGAGTTCCAGAGCCGCGGTATGGCCACCGAGAACGTCCTCTCTATTGTGTCCCCCCTGCTAACCTGGGGGACCTCTATGAAGGTGCCCCTAGCAGACCGCAAACATCACCCCAGGACCTGAGGAGTGAGGCAATCGCTCAGATAGGAGGGGCTCAAGCCGTTTAGGGCTTTAAAGGTTAAAATCAGCACCTTGAATTGGGCTCGGAATGCTATAGGCAACCAGTGCAGAGCTTGGAGAACTGGAGTTATGTACTCCTTACGGCCCGTCCCTGCCAAAAGATGGGCCGCCGCATTCTGCACCAGTTGCAGCTTCCAAACCATCACCTGGGGCAGCCCCACATAAAGTGCATTGCAATAATCCAACTTTGAGGTGATGAACGCATGGATAAGGGTGGCCAGGTCGGGAGTCCGAAACATATGGCCGGAGCTTTCATACAAGATGTAACTGGCAAAAGGCTCCCTTCACCACCACCTCTACCTGACAATCCAGCCAACGGCTGGGGTCCAACAGGACTCCCAAGCTCTGGACCCGGGGGGCCAGCAGGGGGGTGGAACCCCTCAACGAGGGGAGCCATCTCCCCCACTGCCCGACCCACCAACATCACCTCCGTCTTAGCAGGATTCAGCCTCAGTCTGCTCCACCACAGCAAATCAGCCACTGCCTCCAGGAACCAGGAAAGCACCGAGACTGCAAGGCCTAGGTCAGTTGAAAAGGAGAGGTATAGCTGGGTGTCATCCGCATATTGGTGGCAACGCACACCAAACCATCTCACAACCTCCCCCAGAGGTTACATATAGATGTTAAACAATAATGGAGACAAAACAGAACCTTGCAGTACGCTGCAAGAGAGGTCCTGGGGGCTAGATGTTTCAGCCCCCAACACTACCCGCTGGCTCCTTCTTGAGAGGAACAAGCAGAACCATCCAAGGAATGTTCCGTCCACACACCCCCAGGGACCGCAATCATCTCAGCAATAACCCATGGTCCACTGTATCAAAAGCAGCTGAGAGATCTAACAGGACGAGTAATGTTGAACACCCTGAATCCATCTCTCAGCAGAGGTTGTCCACCAAGGCCACCAACACAGTTTCGGTGCCATACCCTGGGCGAAACCTCGATTGAAAGGGGTCTAGAAAACTGATGCCATCCAGGTGACCTTGTCAGAGCTGCTGTGCCACAACCCATTCAATAACCTTCCCTAAAAAGGGAAGTTTAGAGATAGTGCAATAACTGACTGGCGCGTCAATGTCCAAAGATGGTTTCTTTAACAGAGGCTACACCACCGCCTCCTTGAGACAATCTGGCACCCTACCCTCCCAGAGGGAGGCATTGATAACCCCCACCAGCACTCCAGGTCTCCCTGGAGGCTTTCACCAACCAGGATGGGCATGGATCTCATTCACAAAAGGTGGCCCTAACAGATGCCAGGATTACCCATGGCATCAGTCGGTGTCACTTCCTGATACTGATCCCACAAAGATGGACCAGATGGGGCATCCATAACCCCAAGCTCTCCTTCCTCTGCATCAATCCCAGCTCCGAAATCATGCTGAATCTGAGCGATCTTCTTTGCAAAGTAGGTGACAAACTCCTCACAGTGGGCCTGGGATATCTCCCCCTCCAGGCCAGGGAGGCCGGACTGACCAGTCCCCTCCATCACCCGGAAGAGCTCCAGCGGACGTGGCTTTGCAGCAGCTATGAGAGCAGCAAAGAATTCCTTCTTTGCTGTCCTCATGGCTACAGCATAGGACTGCAAATGGGCCCGATGCTGTAGCCAATCGGATTGAGCGCGATAATGACGCCAGTTATAAACTCAGCTCATGGATGCTTCAAAATAAATAACTCCTAGAGTTACTTGCTTCAGATCACCTGTGCAATTGCTCCACAGCATTTGCACAATCCACAGCCCTGCAGCAGCAAGGGAACACAGAGGTGCTACTTACAGAATGTAATAAGTATTATGATACACTTTGTGCGGGAACTTTTTTTCAAGAAAATTCGTCATTGACTCGTTTACAAAAAGGTTTGCAGAACATCATTGGGATATTTGAAGCAGGTAAGGTCGTTTGTTTGCTTGTGTATTAAATTTTAAGCAAAAAGCTACTTGAAGGGTCTATCCCCAAATCCCATAAGAATGGTGATTACAGGTTATACTACTACTATTCCCCCTTCTATGTTACTTCTTAAACTGCTTAATCCCACTGTTCCAGTAAGGTCTAGGAGCGTGGCGACCTTTTGTGAGATAGAGATTCGTATTTGGAGGGGAATCATAGGTGGTAGTTGTTAAGTTCTGAGACGTATTGTCTAGATACAGCAGACAGATTTAATGAATGTTATATTAAGTCTTGCCCTTCACTAAAATTACTAACTATTGTTGTATTAAATGGTTGGGTATCCTTCTGTGGAAGGCTGGAATTTATTTATTTTATTTATGTTTTATTAAAATTGTAATAGCCTTTTGGCTGCACAATAAATCTATATACATACATACAGGTTAAAGATAGATTTTAACACCATTCCAAACCACAGTTATCTCTACCCCAGACTGAAACAAAAATAAAAATGGGTAACCTGATTTTTCCATTAAAATACATAATAAAAAAGCCACTTTCTTGGTAAAACCTCCTCTTAGACCTACAGTTATGCTGTTTTAACACCTTTTCCCTGGCCACACAATGAATATCTCAGCCTTGGAATTATTTTCCCTGTTCACCTGCATTGTGGTTTGACCTCTGTGGCTTGTTTAAATGGAACCAAAATCAAACCAAATCAGGGGTTTCTGGAGATGGAAACAGTCTGCTTGACAACTTTTAGGGTAAGACTTTCAGCTATGCAACTGTAGCTCCATCTTATCTATTAGGGGCGGGACCCCGGGCCCATTACTGGCTACCGGATTTACCGGTTACCGGTTTCACAAAAACCGGATTCCCGGATTAAATCCGGTATACCGGTGCCGGATTTATTGCATTGGTTTCAATGGGGCGCTGTGTCCCCATTGAAACCAATGCAATAAATTAAAATAAATTCCCTCCCCCTCCCAGGCTGCGC
>QEPC01000119.1:5040095-5099362 GCA_003113815.1 Sphenodon punctatus | reverse complement strand
TTTTTTTCTTTTAAACAGTTTGGCTGGGGCTTTAATTTTTTTGACATTGCAGCCATTTAAAAATGGCTGCAATGCAAAAAAACCGGCACACTGAAATCCGGTACCGGGGGCCGGATTACCGGGCCGAATCCGATAATGCCGGTACGCCCGATACCGGCATTATCAGATACCGGTAGATCCGGAATTCCCATCCCTATTATCTATATAGTCAGTTCAAATTATTTTCTTAGCTACATGACATGACTGTTACTAATACCTGCTAGTGCACATTGATGAACTTGTAATTTATGTACCAACCTAGGAGAGTTGGTGCATTGTAACAGAGATTCCTACAGAATTCAGAAAAGTGTGTAAACATTTTTTGCAGGTTTCATAGGTATCCTGGAAGTGCTAAAACTATGGAAGCACTGATCCTGGCTTAGCAATTATGTCATGTTGTGCCTCGGTTTCCCCAAAAGGAAAATGTGCTTAGTTGTCCAGGCCTGACAGGATCGGGTCTGGATATAGGGCGCTCTTTTCCAATATGTGGAATTCGAGTTTACACCTTGCTAATAAGCCAGCCAGCTCAGCAAACTATTGTAAAGACCAATTCATTTATATAAATGAGGCTATGAGACTTTAAGAATATTATAAAAATATGAAGCAATAGTTTACTTACGTTCAAATAAAGACATAGTACAAAAGAAATGGTGTCAGTTAAAAGTACATGATTTAGAAAGACATGTCTTGTTCAAAGAACAGCTCTGTTACAAATTCAAAGATCTTAACATCTATAAGATATAACATATGCTCTAAGTATTATTGCTATGGCTGAATCAATGCATCATATAGGATACAACATATTCATATTACCCAGTCCCTTACCCCATTCTGCCAGATGAAAGAAGTGAGAGAAGTTTCAGGAAAGGAAGCTCTCTGAAAAATCTATTTCTCCTCTCCCTTCTTATAGAATGAAAGATGCTTGGAGGTCAGCTAAAAATGACGTCAGGTCAAGACTGCTGACAGGGAGGGTTTTCTCAAAATACATAGTAAAAAGCCTGTTGATATATTCTAAACAGGTTGCTATCGTCTTAAGGTAGAATTAACAATGGGTAAACTCCAAACAAACAAGTCCTTTTCCTGCCCTGCTTGAGGGTCATGTATCTTGACTCTAGTCAACAGAAACTGTTAATTTCTTTAATAGGCAGACTTGATTGTATCTTATATTCCAGTATACAGGCTGATATTCCAGTATCTGGACAAGAGTTCAGTAGAAAAGTCACTATAGGACAGCTCTTTAGGAAGTCATCATACAGAGAGGCTAATTCTAATTTCCAATATATTGAAACACAAATGGTAAAAAATATATGCCTATATACAGGATATATGACAATTATGGATGAGAGAAATTTATTAATTATATGTAAATAAAACCAAGAATTTATTTTTGGGCAATGAAAAAATGTAAACTGGAAAAGCACAGAAATTCCTTGATCATATAATCCTTTGTTGCCATAATGGCACAATTAAAACAGAGCTGAGAAAAACCATGGGCTGGGGAAGGTAATTGATTGACCAGAACAGACATTTCTGCAGCCATAGACACAAAGATACAAGGAGATTATTCATGGATAAATTTAACACACTTAATGAAGTTATTTCTCAATTATACAGAGGCAATTCAATTTACGTGCAGTATTTTGTGCATTCAGATTAATTTGATTTTCTAAATACAAAGAAAATAATCAGGAACTAAGAGAACAGCACAATTCAGCTCCCACTGAAGTCAATGACTAAACTCCCATTGGCTTCAATAGGAGATGGATTGCACCGCAGTAAGGTAATCAGAATTCAGTAACACAAGGAAAGAAATATCAATATTACATGCAACTGACCGGGGGAGGGGGAGGAATGTTTGAACCAGGTGAGTAGAAGCTTTACTACATACATTTTTTTATATTATTACTTTCATTTAAATTTAAATAAATTTAAAGTGAATACAAACAATTCCTGTTTTGCAAGAAAACAAGAATACTACCAATGTTAGGACTTCCTCCCCACAATACTTTATCCTCATTTGTTATCTGTTCAGGATTCATTATTACGCCTTCAAAAAAAAAAGACTTTTGTTAAAATTTAGCACACTATATATGGTATTTAGCACACTATATATGGTATTTTGAAGAAAAAATAAATGAATACCTGTAATGCATATCCCGGCTCACACTTAAATGACAAAACATCATTCACCATATATCTATCGCCTGTTTTGATGCCATTGCTAGGAATTATTGGTTCAGGGCAAGCAGCAAGGCCTACAGGTGAAAAAAGTAAACACAAAAAATGAGAAAGGATAAGTAATGTGTCATTTCCTCTCCTTCTAAGTTCTCCTTCTAAATTCTCCTTCCAAGTTTTTTACAACAGCTGGCAATCTTTTATTTTCACTAAATATGTTTTTAAAAAATAAAGTCACATTTCATTTATTCAATTCAGTATTAAGTTAAATTACTTTTTTTTAAATGAAGGAGTTCTGCACATTTACAAATTTGCAGACACAAATAAAATGACATGATTTATACACAAAGATTCAAAATTGCATAGATTACTCACATCCTTTTTTTCTGTTTCTATATGCTTCAAACAGAGTAATTTTGCCATTGATTAATCTAAGCAAGTTTTCTGTATCTGTGTCCAAATATTCCTCAACTTGGCAAAGGTTTATAAACAATATCCATAATCCTAGTTTTATGACTAATTTTATTTATATCCTACATTCTCGAACAATAATACCAAAAGTGTAAATTATGTCATACGCATGGGAGAATTAAAAAGTAGTCAGAATGTTCCTCGGAGATCTCGTCAACAGCAAATTGTCTGGGTACATGTCGATTTCCACACCTTATTTAAATCATACGTAATTTGGACAGCCCAATTTTCAAAGCCCTCGGATGCTCAAACCCTTATTGCGGAAAATGGCGCTTGCACTGTTGGCGCTCTTACAGAATGAGAATCATAGGGTAATTTCAGACGCGACGAGATCACAGTCAACCACCCTGAATCACAGTGGTGGCTGTGATCTCATGCACATCTGTTTGAGCCCCGCCAGATGTTCACCACAGTGAATCTCTGGCGGGGGTCAAAGCTAACCATGGTTCTGAGGATGGTGCCAGCCCCATCCCCAGAACCGTGGTTAGCTTGACCATGATCCATGATGGGCCAAAAGTAACATCTGTTAAATTGGCCCATCATGGATCGTGGCCACCGACCTTGGTATGGGCTCGGGTGCAGTGGCCCCATTGGCTGTTGCACCCACCTGTCTTGCCAAGGGCGGGTGGCCGGGGGAGCGGAGGGGGGGGAGCCGTGCGGCCGCATGTTGCGCCATGCAGCCCCACCCCCTCTGAGATTCCTCAGCGTGATGGAAGCCGGCATGTCTAAAGGACGGCCGGCTTCATTACTGACCAGGATCTGAGACAGATCCCGGAGCAGGGTTCAGCGTCTTGGGCCTCCAGGCCCGACACATCTGAAATTACCCATAGCTAATATTCATGTTGATGTTATCTCTATATAATGAAACCAAGTTATTAACTGAAAATGTAAAACGTTAATTTGATTTAAATTGCATTAATATTCTCTGTGGGAGAATTAAAAAAATTAATTCTCCATGGTGGGAGTGCGGGGGTTACGAGGGGAAGGGGCAGCGGGGGGCACATGGTGGGGGAGTGGGGGCACACAGGGGGAGGGGACAGTGGGGGCACATGCTGGGGGAGTTGGAATGTGGTTTTTGTTCACTTGCTGTGGAGTGTTTGTTTAGCTGCTGCATTGGGGGATCTGTGGGGTCTTGTGGGAACGGTTTGGTTTAAGTTTCTGGTTTCTGGGCCCACGGGGGGAGGGGAGAGTGGGTGGAGGCACATGGTGTGGAAGTTGGAATGTGGTTTTTGTTCACTTGATGTAGAGTGTTTGTTTCGCTGCTGCATTTGAGGGATCTATGGGGCCTTGTGGGAACGTTTTGGTTTATGGGTACACGGGGGAGGGGGAGCAGGTGGGGTAGCATGGTGGGGGAATTGAAATGTGGTTTTGTTCACTTGATGTAGAGTGTTTGTTTTCTGTGGGGGCTTGTGGAAATGGTTTGGTTTATGGTTTTCCTCTTATATATGGGTTTTGTTCACTTGATGATGTGGAGTGTTAAATACTAATTCCTCCCCCCTATGTACATGCATCAGAGGGTGAGGAGGAATTAGTATTTAATGCCCCGTGATTCAATTGAGGTTTTGAAATCCTGAGATTTAACTGGTTAGTTAGTCCTGTGATTTCAGGGTTTTTCAGAATGCTGGAAATGTGATGGTTGTGATAAAACTGAGGTTTTAAAATACTGAGAATTAACTGTTATTCTGCTGATTCATGAGCCTTAAAATCCCGCGGGCCCCGCACACACATGCAGCAGAGGGCAAGAATATTGCTTCAGAAGGGACTTCTGAAGCAGGGATTGGGGTCCCTCCAACACACATGTAGCAAGTCCCTTCTTTCTGAAGTAGTATTCTTGCCCTCTGCTCTGTGTTCATGTGCGTGTTTCTCTGTTGGGGAGAAATTTTAAAGAACAATGAATCACATTTTAAAAAAAAAAAACACCCAGAAACCACATGCAAACTGTGTTTTGTTGCAAACCTTGATTTAAATGGGATGAATGATAATCTTGCATGGTTATGTAGAATGCATCGCATTGTCAGTCCTCCTCAGTATCATGAACTACTGGACTCAAGCTGTGTTTTACAAGGACGGGTGCCTGTATTTTGGGTTTCTAAATTATTTATTTTAAGCTTGATGTGCATGCAAACTATGTTTTGTATGTTAACCCTGGGAACTCCTTGCTGCTGGGTTATGCCGCCTACCATTGCCCTGGCTCCGCCTACTGTTTCCCCGGCTCCGCCTACTGTTGCCCTGTCTCCATCCCTAGACTCACTGGCCTTACTGCCCCTCCAAGCTCAAAACCCACCAGCCGCACCTGTGTGCCATCTAACCCCTTTGGTGACAGTAAGCATAACTTGACAGTATTCTACAAATAAATTACATAATATTTGGCCTTTCTGTGATACGTGACACTTTTTTTAACCACATCATTTCTTTAATGCTGCTAGACAAGCACAAAATATATGTAAGGCAAAATTCTGTGGGACATCTCCCCCGGAATTCTTCTACTTGTTTTCTGGCAGGTGGCTAGCTGCTATCATATGAGGTCACCAAATGGGTGAACATAGGTCAGGGTATAGCTTGACAGTTAACTCTGGGAACACTACAGGAAAATGTGATCTTCAAGTACTTCTGATTTTTTATTTTTTTTTCAATTGAGACTAAATTTATAAAGAACTGATCAATAGTAACCTCTTGCTATATTTCACCCTAGAGTTGCAATACTCACAACCATCTACATAAATAGCCCCTTAGTTGTAACACTGCTCTTCTAGAAATGGAAGGCACCACTGTAACATTGGTAATAATAACTGTAGCAGGGCACAGCCTCATTGGTATGTTGCCCATTTAAGGAAGATAGCACCAGCAAGAGTGAAGGTTGTTCAGGGATGAGAGAACAGAAGCTGATGTCTCCCACCTGCGCTTGGGCGTGCCAGAGCCAGCCCCAAGGCTAAAAGCCTGAGCAAGGATCAGTACTAGGAGGTGGTTGGAAGAGGTGGAAGCCAGTGAGGACTCTGCCTCTTTGATGAGGCAGATCAAAACTGAGAGCTGAATAAATAAGGACTTTGGGAAAGTGCTTGGGACAGGGAGGAGCATGAGTGATACTCTGTCTCCACCATAACCCTGCATGGGGGTGTGTGGTCTAAGCCAAAGGGTTTGGCAGGCTTCAGGAGGAACTGTACTTGGCCTGCAGAGCATAGGATGAGACTCTGACCCAGAAAAGAGACTGGAGGAAGGCTTATCTCTGGTCTGAGAGGGACTGTGCCCTGGTCCGAGGTGCTTACAATGGGAAGCCCTACGCTTCCAGGTCTGAACTCTGTAAACTATGTATATAGTACTGTATGATAAGGGGACTGTATGTTTGATATGGACATTTTCAACAGGAACTTTATCGTGGAAAACTACATTTGATAAGGAAATGACATCTGAGTGAAGGTTCTGCTAAGAGAATGATTCTGTGGACAGCATCCTGCAAGGACTTACACCAGGCACCCTTGACCCGGTTACGTAAGTGGAGGAGAATGGGGGCATCCCTAACATCAGTCATCAAACTGGCTACCTGAAGGAGGGTGACCTGATAGAGGGAAGAAGGTACACCTGAAAGAAGGTGGAAGATTGTGCCCAGAAGTGCTCTGAGGCAAGAATGAGCTACATGGGGAGTACAACCTTACAGTTCACTGGAGAGAGCTGAGCTGAGGACGAGAAGAGAAGAACTGCACCTGCCGGAGCCCTTGAAAGGGATCTAGCCATATGCTAGAAAGCAAAAGAGGACTGAACCCAAAAGCTCCCTTTAAAAGTCAATCTCTAGGAGCAGTGTGCCTGAACAGGTCCCTGAGAGAGGTGGAGCTGACAGAAGGTCTCGAGATCATATAAAATGGGGATATCACAAAAAGGGCAAGGAGAAAGGACGAAGGAAGATGGTGCAATCTCTGAGGACATAGAGGCACTTAAGCAAAAATGGAATCCTGGAGAAGATGTGTGAAAGGAATGAGATAATAGTGGTGGATGAAAGTCCCACCTGAAAAGGTCCCAGGACTGAGAGGCTGGGAGGGCCATAGATATTGGGGTAAGCTATAGCCAGAGAGTATCGGCCTGTGTATTATTCAGTTAAAGAGTTAGCATTTTGCTAATTACATCTAAAACTAGTTTTGAGATTATAGCAATCACTTTACAGTATAATAATATTGCTATATTGTCATATAAATTTGTCATTAAGTAAAAATTGCACAATATTTTGAAATTATATTGTGCCCATTCGAAAAGTCAACTTATGCTATTTAAAGCAGTGTTATGCATTTTATCAAGGCCTGTTTGTATTTAAATATCAAATAAATAGAAAAAAGTTTTCCCCTTCCCATATTTACTTTTTCTTTCACTTTTCCAAAAACTACTAAAGCTCTGCACCTCAATACCATTATTTATCCTAATTTTATTACAAATAAAAATAAATAAATAAATAAATTACAAATAATAGTGCCTGCCTTGGAAGTGTTACGATTAAAGACAAGTCTCTACCTCAAGAGGCTTACAATATAAAATGGACCACAGAGAGGAGATGACAAGGGAAGGGGCACATAGAGAGGGACAGGGATACATTTGAGAGATTAAGAAGTTGCAGGTACACATGCTTAGCTTAATTGCAAGGGAGGAGTAGAATCCTGAAAGATATGAGAGTGTAAAAGGAAGCGTAAATGAGTAATCAATGTGGGCGAGGAGTTGGAGAAGCAAAGAAAGTAAGTATTATCTCTGCCATAAAGGAGAACATACACAACAAGTTAAAATGATATTCCTAGGGAAAAACAACAATGGCTCCAGGAATAATTTCCATTGACATTATACTGCCTTCCAATTTGCAATAAGGAAAACAAAACTTAAATGCCCATACAATTTCTCTAAGCAATAGATTTCTATTTTTTTAATGCAAAATTATAAAATGAAGTCAGTGAAATAATACTAATACTAATAATTTATTTACGGAATTCAGCCAAATATGAAAGAATACAAAAAAATCTCCATACAAAATGATGGTGAAATTAGACACAACTATCATAAAAAAATACATACATAAGACATCTCCATAAAGGATTATATTAAGAATTGCAAGTGCGACACATAGCAAATAAGCTAAATCTAAGTATATTAGGAGGCAAAACATAATCTAGTATCATACTATCTCCATACAAGTCATAAATACAAGGCAATGGATTACCACAAAGTAAAATATAATATAGAACCTTAACAATATAAAGAGGCCTTAGTTCATCATCAAGAATTTAAATCAATATCCTGCTGTGGATTTTCCTTGCTGCAATAATGTATCTTGCCAGAAAATTTAGTACCTGTAATGACTCATTTTGTAAAATCCATATGACACGCTCATATGGACTGAAGTGATGAGATAGGTTGACCACTGGAAACAGAAACTTCTTCCTAATTAGGGTGATTTCAGACGTTACGCGGTCCAGAGTCACCACGGTGGATTTCCAGCGGTGGTGAACCGTTCAACCACCCCCTGCGGGGCAGCGCAACAGACGTTACACTGACCCAGGGCCGGGCCGTGGTCAAAGCACCCAGAAGGCGCCGGGGCGGCTCATCCTGCCTGCTGCCGTGTGCCCTTTAAATCTCCCTCCATGGCCTGTGTTGTTTCTGGTTGCCTGGCAGCGACGCTGCGTGCTGTGTCCCCGGCTGGGAATTATTTTGATTGACTCCGGCTGGTGATTGCCATCCAGACGTTACTTTTTATTGTTTCCCAGTGGGAATCTCTTTGACCATGCTTTCAGAGATGGGGTATTTTCAGACGTTACGAGATCACAGTGAACCACGGTGAATATGCACTTGTGGTCAATGTGTTTCGAACGTCTGTTTGGTGGCCGCCAGATGTTTGCCACGGTCAATACCCGCATGGGGTCAATTTGAACCACGCTTCCCGGGCTAGCGGGGGGAATGTCCTGGGAAGCGTGGTCAAAGAGATCCCCAGCGGGGACCAAAAAAAAGTAACGTCTGGCCGGGCACCACGGCCCGGAATCCCCGGCGGGATCCCAGGCCGTGGCGAATCCGGCCCAACGCAGCCGCCGCATTGGCCCCGCCGCCCGCCCGCCTCCCCGGAGGGTGGGCTGTGGGAGCGTGGAGGGGACGGGGCCGTGCGGCCGCACGTTGCACCGCATGGCCCCGCCCCCTCCCAGATTCCCCGCCAGGATCCCCTCGGCACGTCTGTTGCGGCGTGATGGGGTGACCCCGGCGGGGAACAAATAGGGTGATTTCAGTACAGGGCCAACGGGCCCCGTAACATCTGAAATCACCCATGGTCCGGCCCGGAGGTCCGGAAGCATGGTTGAATTTGACCCCATATGGGTATTGACTGTGGTGAACATCTGGCGGCCGCTGAACAGATGTTTAGGGCGCTTTGACCCCACTGCGGGATTGACCGTGGTTCACTGTGGTTGAGCGTGATTTCATAATGTCTGAAAATACCCAAGGTCACAAGACCATAAAAATGAACAATACCCTCAACCTCATCACTTCCAGAAGGACAAGCTCTTAAACGATAAGGAGTCTTTGACCATCTTCCCACAAGTACTACAGATTTAATCTGACCAAAATGAAGTCTAGTAAGGACTTCTTTATGATGTGCTAAAGGGATCACAGAAAGATATTTTGACAAGGAATTGTCAAATTTGATCAGCTTATAGAAGGGTGTTCTAACTGAAGGCATATCCTCCTGTAAGGCAATGTCTCTGAGGTAACATTCAATAACTTTAGTCTCATTTGAGAGAGGAAATCAGTTCTGAGATGTCCAATTTCCCCCCAAACCAATAGTAAATATTTCCCCCTGGATATTATTTAGCCAAGCAAAGGACAAGATGGGCCTAATTCAGCATTGAGTAATATCATCTTTGGAGGTCTGGAGGGGGGATACATCCTGATGTGAAACCAGTATTTAATCACTCTCATTATAGCCAAGATGACAACACTGGTAAACCCTGCCTCTGTTCTCAACAAACAGGCAGGTGTGCCTCGCTGTACATTAAGCATCCTCTTTAAAAAGGAGCTTTATGCTTTCTCAACCATTGCCAAAGCTTTGGCATCTAACCCCCAGAGCTCTGCTCCATATAGAAGAGCAGCCTCCAGCTTCATTTCCCCTGCCTTCAGAGCCTCTGACAGAACCTTTTGACCAAATCCATTATAAAAACACACAATAGCAGAAGTTATTTGGGTAGCCCTGATCAGGGTCTTCTGGGCATGCACTTCCTAATGCAGGGAGTTAGTAAATGTGATCCCCTAAATAACAAAAAATATTTACAGTTTCTAAAGGGGTCTTATTCACAAACCATTTATATTTCTTCCTGGTACCAAATGGCATAACCTTACATTTACCAGCATTAAATTTGAGATTATTTATGGAGCAATACATTTCGAACAAACCAATAAGCCGCTGAAGGCCAACCTTAGAGAAGGATAGAAGGACTGCATCGTCTGCATATAAAAGTAGCAGAAACTCTTCCCCCAGAACCTTCAGGGACATTGAAACACACAAGTTTTACCATATGCAAAATGTACTTGGTTAGTGCTTCTAATGACTACGAATAATATATTCTAATTCATGACATTTACACCTCAGGAAGAGTCATAGGGTCTCAAAGCAATTAACCATAAGCATTAATATTAAAAAACAAAGACATTTTGAGAAATTGTATTTACATTAAATTATAGATGTGAAATAATTAGATAGCAATTTAAACCAATTAATTTTCTATCAGATGCTTAGGAAAAATATACTTGTGAGATTATTGGAAAAGACAGCAAGTCTAAATTCCAATATCTGTGAAACAAAAAGGTAAATGCAAAAATCAAAAGAACCTGAAACTTGTGTGGGAATGGGGGGGGGGGGGCACTGTATGACCAGTGCGGCCAGTGGGTGGAGGTGAGTGCGCGCTCCCACGCTTCACCCATCGGCCACACACGGAGCAACTGGCCAGTTGGCAGTTGTTCTGTGCGTGGAGATAGGTGGAAGTTGGTGTGTGCAGCGTACATACACACACACCTCAGGCCATGTGAAAAAGGCCTATGTTTTTAAACCTTTGCTCATACAAAATAGTCATTTTTCATAAATATTTTCACTCAGATTATATTAACAATATTATTAATATATTCTTGCATGTCATTACTCACGGATATATATGGTCCAAATAGCCATGCTTTTACTCATTTTTAATCCAGTATTTATTAAAACAGAAATGCCACTGACCTCAATAATAGAACCAATGGGAAATTTGCATGCGTAAAAACTGATACGACTTCAAAATTTGGGCCTGATTTATACTCACTTCTACGTTAGGGAAAGTTTTTTAAAATTGCTTTTAAACAAAGTACATTTCAGCAAATGAGTTTCTACAAATAGATTTGAATATTTAATGCTCACAAGTGCAAATGAAACAGAGTTAGATGCTTCTTTGTTTACATGCTGTGTTTGTCCATTACAAATGAAAGATAATCCAACCAAATAGTAGCAATTTTCATTCTTCCTACTTCTATAATACATATTAGAGATATAATACAAAAATTGTTTGGTTAGGTTCTCAGGCTGTTGTGAGAAATAATTATGCTATTTGTTTTATCAGAGTTTGGGGAAAAACAAATATGCATGTGAAACAATTTAAAAGTCTAATCTCTCTCTTTTAATTATCTCTTGTCTATTTTTATTGCTCCACTCCTCATAACAGTTTACGGAACCTGGAGTCTGGATTAGCACCTTCAGTACTCATGAAATAATAAGAAAGGATTCCACACAGTGGATTATCATAATACTTACAATTGCTTTATGACTAGGAGAAAATTACTTAAAGGCACTGGCTATTTACGTCACTCAACTTGAACAACTATTTATCAAATTAAATATGGCACTTATGTAAGTTTTTCAAAAAGGCGAAGTCATGATCCTGACCCTAAAGAAAAGATAATGCCCTATGCCACTAAACCTCCTTGAAATCTTGGATTATATATTAATGTACTTGACTGATATGCAAACTGCTGAATGTGCTTTACAAGGACAATTTCACTTTAATCTATGTATGTGAGATTGTTGATGGGAGATTGTTTCCCTGATGTGACTACTGCTGTGGTCCAATTTCTGCGACTGGTTCTTTCCTGCAACAGTTAATGGAGGGGCTGGGTGGGATCTGGATTGGACCTTTTCCCTGGTTTTCGAACTATACCCTAGGTTATTAAGCTACGGGAATAGAGCCCGCCTTATTATTGCTCGAGAAGTGATATAAAACCTTAAAACGAAGGAAGTATTTCCTGATTTGTACTTAGTTAATATGTGTATTACTGTTGATTAACTGCTTATTTGTGGATTATTTTAAATTGTATATATATGTTTATTATTTTGTGTTCTGCAATGACCCCGGTCACGCAGAAGTAAAGCTTACCTTACCTTACCTTTAATCTATGTTTGGTCAAGGAATTATGATTTATATCCACAACAGCAAGTGTATTTCCTTAATTTAAGACATATTGAATGCTATCTAGAGTCCTTTATCTAATCTTTTTGGAATTTGGTACACTTAATGCCTTCCATTAGAGGTACAATCCCTCCACGTTTCAGCGAAATATAATGAAAAACAAAGGTTACAGCTGAAAATGTGTTTTCCATTGAAACCAATGGAAAACGAAAATGAAAGCAAAAACAAAAACAAAAAATGGATATTTCTGAAATAGAAAATGACAGATTTAAACAACAAAAACAAAAAATAAAAATGAAAAACGACAGGGGCCCCTGGTGCACACCTCTAAATTCTAGGCAGTTCAATAAAATTACATTCCATTTTATCTCAAGATTACAAGAGTCCTCAAAAACCAAACTGAAAATAAGATTGCCAGCTATTTCCATTAGAAGAAAAAAATGCCACTGGAATACTGGGATAGGGAATAATCTTAGTCATCAATCTAGCACCTTCATGTAACACACTTTTTCCAGAAGGTAGTGGAAGAGATTAATTCAGAATGTAAAATGGTCCAGCAGCTTCCTTCCCACATGTACCTAGAGATGGAGACCCTGAATGCAACAGGAATAGACTCATTTTCATTCTTCTGGTGATCATTCCAGTTTGGGAGTTCAGGGTTTGTCTAGAATCTTCAAAGGTCCCCTTGTGTCAAATAGCACTTTTTGCAGACTTTTCACCATGGCTAAATTACACTTTCTATGCTGCCACCTAGGGCTCCTTAGCCGAACAGGTCCCCTGTGCTCAGATCCAGGTAAATCCGTGGCAGCAGCAGGAGCTGTCACGTTAGTTATCACACCGTATTGTTAGGGATACTTAGTACAGGTTTAGTTCCAGGTTTTGTATTCCCTTGTGACATTCATGTGAGGGGTATAATAAATAGTTACAATTAACAAAAACTAACCATTACAGTTAGGACTCCGTTCTTAAAATGTCACAGCCTTGGTAGAAAATGTCTCCCTAATAGGTATTTAAAAATTAGTAACATGCAAGCAAAAAGAAATCTGTTCAAATGCAAAAATATAAAGCATGAACATTGAATAGGATGTTTTAAACTTAGAACATGCCAAAAGGATTTATATTCTAACATTCATAGAGGGAAAGGTTTTTCTTTCTAAATCACTTAAACCTAGAGCCAGACTAAAGCATCCATTCTCCTCTTGAGGCACACATAAAAATCCTATTAATGTTAATGGGAGTTATGTATGAACATCAGGAGAACAGACCCTTAAGGCTCTGTAACAGAAGGGGTGTACTTAGTCATGAGGTTGAAAATTATGGTATTTTGTTCTGACAAATAAAAATTAATAGAGTACCCTGTGGTTTTCTTTAAAATTCTCTGATGAATAGGAGTAACTCGTCTGTTTTTATTGTTTGTTTTGGCTGACAGCTAATGATTATATAAGACAGCAACCACATCAGCAGATCAAGTCATCTGCCACAAGGAAATATGAGCTCTAGAAGAACCCATTTAATTTAATGGAAAAATTAATCAAATACTAAATTCAGAACAGCTAAAAATTCTCCAAGAAAGCTTCAGTCAAGTCATTCTCAAATTTCCATCACCTGAATGAAAAATAAGCTAAAACAAACAATGAACTAACCGAAACAATCACAAAGTACACTGTGCATATTTATACCAGTTTTGTAGTCGAAGTCCAAGTACATTTTATTGTTGTAGTGAAACCATAATAATATTTTTAAACAATGACAACAAACAATAAAATCAATAAAAACCCCAGAAATCTCTGATTAGTAATAAACTGAACCAAAACCCACAAATTTACAGGTCTACATTAATTGTCCAAAGTGGCTTGCCTTTTGATCCACAAAACATTGGCAAAAAATTTAGCCAGTGTTACAGTGTCATCATAATCTAAACAACCCAGAAACTTTACTAAAAGTTCCTCCTGTGACAGGTTAGAATATTTCTCTACAAGGACATCCAGAAACATCATACAAATACCCGCATACACAGGACATAGAAAAAATATATGAGAACTATCTTCAACTGCTAGAATATTACAACTTTGGCATAAATGCATATATCTGGGAATACCCTTGTAACGGCCCTCAAGGACTGCAGATGGAAATTCATCTAATCGGAACAGAGTCAGAGCTTGCCGGAGACACCAATTATCCCACTGAACCAAATACTTTGGCTGTATCATCATTGGTTTAATTAGGGGATAGCTCGGTGCTATCTTTTGAGAACGTATAGCAGCGTCCTTATGCTGTACTTCCTGATCCTTTATTCTCTTCTTAGTAAGTGACAGCGGCCCATTCAGCCCCAGGGATAGCAAAGATTCTTTGGAAAAACCCAGTTTTTGTATCTCGATCTCAATCAACTGGGCCCAGGGATTAAATAATTCAATGCCCCAAACTAATTCAAGCAGAGAATTTGCTACAGGGGGGATAACACAAACTTTATCCAAAATTGGACAATAGCTGTCAGAGCTCGAGATTTCAGAGAGGGGGACAAAGTTTCAGCCCTCAGAAGGCCTGTGGGGTTTCCCTGGGGACTCGATAATCACTCTGAGAAAAACATTTTGTATTGTCTCCATGCGGTTCAAATACTGCACTCCCCAGATGGGGACAGCATATAAGAAGTGCGATACCACCTTAGCCTGAAATAGGCGAAGTGCAGGACCCACTAGCTATCCTCCCCGAGCAAAAAAGTGACTCTGTATCATGCCAGAAGTTCTTCACATTTGATTTATTGCTGCATCCAAATGATATATCCAGCTTGCTGATGCAGCAAAAAGAACCCCAAGGTATTTGTAATGTCGCACTTGCTCAACCTCTTGTCTACCCATAAGCCAGCGATAAATTTTACGGCTTTTACCCATGACCATCACTTTGGTCTTGGAATAGTTTATAACTAAGTTTTCTTGTGAACAGTACAAATTAAACCTATCAATTCCTCTACGAATCCCCACTTGTGTGCGAGAAATTAAAACAGTGTCATCTGCACATAACATAATTTGAATAAATCTATCTCCAAGAAGGGGTGGATGCAATCCTTCTACATTCATGAAATTAACAACATCATTAAGATAAAAAATGAAAAGGGCTGGTGTCAAAATACAGCCCTGCCTTGGACCCTAAGATACAACAATCTCTCTAGTAAGTTGATGTTTTCAGTTATATCTAACCTGCAAAGTATTTTTAGAATGTAGCTTAATTAACAGGAACAACAATCTTGGGTCAATTGTTGATTGGTTCAAGTTTATGCCATAATTTCTCTTTATTTATCAAATCAAAAGCCAAAGATAGGTCTATGAAGCATAAATAAAGAGAAAAGTTGTTCCGACCCTGGGTATATGTAGTTACTAGATGGCTTAGTATGAAGGCATGGTTTATAGTGGACTTACCCTCTTGAAACCCCACCTGCTCTAGGTTCAAGAGATTATTTTCCTGCTGCCATTGCTGGAATCTCATAAGAATAAATTTTGCGTAAAGTTTTCCAATTACAGAAAGGAAGCTAATCGGCCTATAATTTTGTGGGAGATGAACATCCCCTTTCTTATAAATTGGGAATACAATACTTTTGAGCCAGCATAACAGAATATTCCCTAATCGGTTAATAGATGTGAATAAAGGGGCCAAAATTTCTTCCCACCAGTCTGGATTATGTTTGAGCATATCTAGTGTAACAAAAACTCCACCAGGTGCTTTTCCACTCTTAAGCTGCACGATCAGTTCTTTAATTTCTGAATGGGTAACAGGGGGCCATTCTTGGAATCTCTCCATTGGGGGATGTGAATTTCATTGATCCCAGATTTAACTTATATTTTATTTATTTATTTAGTTAGTTAGTTAGTTAGTTAGTTATATTTATTCGCCGCCCCCTCATGCCTATGGCATCCTGGGGCGGCTTACAACACTAAAAACAATCACAATAATAACATATTAATTTTTAAACATTTTTTAAATAAAAAAGCATCTCCCCCCACCTACCCCTCCCCTCCAAAGGCCTGGGTGAACAGCCAGGTCTTGCAGGCTCGGCGGAACGCCAGCAGACCCGGGGCCAGGCGAGCCTCCTCCAGGAGGGAATTCCAGAGTCGCATCCCAGCCTCCGAGAACGCCCGTTCCATTGTGACACCCGCCTAACACGGGGGACTTCCAGGAAGGTGCCCCCGGTAGACCTCAGGGATCGCTCTGAGACGTGGAGGGCGAGGCAGTCCCCGAGGTATGAGGGGCTGAGACCGTGGAGGGCTTTATAGATCAAAACTAACACCTTGAATCTGGCCCGGAATGGTATAGGAAACGAGTGCAGAGTGCAGAGCACAGGTGTTATGTGCTCCCACCGACCCATCCCTGTAAGGAGACAGGCCGCTGCATTCTGCACTAGCTGCAGCCTCCAGACCAGAAACAAGTGAAGCCCCACGTAGCACGCGTTGCAGTAGTCCAGCCTCGAGGTGATGAAGGCATGGATGAGAGTGGCCAGGACGGGCCCAGAGATGTACGGATGGAGCCTCCATGCTAGATACAACTGGCGGAAAGCGGCTTTAGCCACCGCCTCCACCTGCCAATCCAGACGGAGGTCCCAATCCAACACCAGTCCCAGACTCCAAACCTGCTGGGCTACAGGAGGGCAGACACCCCCCCACACCAGAGGAGCCAGCACCCCCCTCGCCCTTCCCACCACCATCACCTCTGTCTTATTGGGATTAAGTTTCAGTCTGCTCTGCCGCATCCAATCTGTCATGGCCTCCAAATATTGGGAAAGTATCGAGACAACAGGACCTGGGTCAGTTGAAAACGAGAGGTACAGCTGAGTGTCATCAGCATATTGGTGATATCGCACCCCGAACCCTCTCACTATCTCCCCCAAGGGCTGTATATATACATTAAATAGTAACGGAGACAGGATAAAACCCTGCGGAACGCCACAGGTCAAGAACCGGGGGCTTGATGTTTCAGCCCCCAGCACCACCCGCTGGCTTCTCTCCGAGAGGAATGAGCAGAACCACCTGAGGACGGTCTCGTCCAGACTCCCCAGGTCTCGCAGCCGTCTCAGCAGCAGCACGTGGTCCACGGTGTCAAAAGCGGCCAAGAGATCTAGGAGGATCAGAAATGTTGAACATCCTGCGTCCATCTCCCGGAGGAGATTGTCCACCAAAGCCACCAACGCCGTCTCAGTACCATCGCCAGGGCGGAACCCAGACTGAAAAGGGTCAAGGAAACCGATACCATCCAGATGCGCTGGGAGCTGCAGTGCCACTGCCTGTTCAATAACCTTCCCTAAAAAGGGAAGATTAGAGACAGGGTGGTACCTGGTGAGTGCACCCACATCCAGAGATGGCTTCTTCAGAAGGGGGCTCCTTGAGACTGGGCGACAACCTCCCCTGCTGGAGGGATGCATTAACCACCCTCGCCAGCACCGTCCCCAATGTCTCCCTGGAGGCTTTCACCAACCAGGACGGGCATGGGTCTAATTCACAACTCATGGCTCTAAAAGACCCCAGGACATCCACCTGCATCACTTCCTGAAACTCCTCCCAGAAAGATCAACCAGACGGTGCCTCCAGAACCTCGTGCTCCTCACCTACTGCTTCCAACCCGATGTCAAAGTTACTTCGGATCTGAGCGATCTTGTCTGAAAAGTAGATGGCAAACTCATCATAGCGGGCTTGGGACAAGTCCCTGTCCAGGCGGAGGGAGGCCGGACTGACCAGCCCCCGCACCACCCGAAACAGCTCCGCTGGATACGACTTTGCAGATGCAGATGCCCTCACAGCCTCAACATAGGACCGCAAATGGGTCCTATGGAGAAGTCGATCAGATTCAGAGCAAGTCTGACGCCAGCGTCACTCCAGTCTCCTGCCTACCTGTTTCATACACCGCAGCCCCTCAGTAAACCATGGGGCCCTGCGTTGATGAGACGGAGGCAGAGGACGTTTCGGAGTCACCCTGTCAATGGCCTCCCCCAGCAAGGTGTTCCAAAGCTGGACCAGCAAATCAGCAGAGTGGCCGTCGGGGTCTAGGGTTAACTCCCTCAGAGTCTCCTGGAACAGCTACGGTTCCATCAGCCTCCGAGGACGGACCAACCTAACTGGTCCATTCCCCTTCTGGAGGGGGTGCGCTGAGAGGCTGGCCTGTAGGAGCTAATGGAGGGTCTCAATACCTTAAATCTCCTGAACCGGATATCTCCTAACTGGCCATTCCTCTCTAAAAATAATAGGTACACCTCCTCCCCGGGCCCCCGTGCGGGGCTGGTGCTACAGCATACCCGGCCGGGACGAGGTCCACCAAAACAGGTCCCGCCCCNCCAGCGTCGGCATGGGCGTTGAAGTCCCCCAGGACCAAAGTCCTGGAGGAGTTCAGTGCCACCTCCGAGGCCAGCTCTGCTAGAGTGGCAAGGGAAGCTGCCGGACAGGAAGGGGCATGGTATACCAGCAGCACCCAGACCATAGTCAGAAGATCAGGTGTTTGAGTGGTTGACTTCCCCCCCATACGTACTTCTTATGAGATTTCAGAACTGCTTGGAATCTCTCTCAGTTGCTGCCCATAATAGCCTGTCCCATAGCCACTTCTGATGTTCTAAATTTTGAGATTTTAGTAGATCTTTATATTGCCTTCTAGCAAGGATTACAGCTTCCCTGTTTTCCCTAGATGGATTAAGCTTCCGGTTTCTAGCTGATTTCTGGCATTTTGCCCTTAAATTATGACATTCCTTATCGAACCAATTCAACCGAGTCTCACCAGGCAAAGAGGCTTTCTTATAGTCAGTAATCAAAGGGTGCAGAAGTTCAATAAGATGTTCATATAAAGGAACTACATCCACCACATCACCCTTATACTCCTCGACTAAACTGACTATTTCCTGAGTCTCCGTAAACACCTGAAAGGATTTTCCCATCTCATCTGACCATTTATTGTATATCATGTACCCCCCTTGACCCTCAGGCATTTGATCATTATTCCAAGCATCTCTATTTAGATCTGATGGGTCATAAAAAGTCAGGACGAAGGGTAAATGGTCTGTCAAGAAATTAGGGATAACCCGGAGTTCCGGCACATTACACCAGACGGGTATAGAGATCATCAAAAGATCAACGACACTGGCACCTCGTGGGGAATAATAGGTGAAATCACCAACAAGATCACCAGGCAAAAGACCATTTAAAACTACCATATTTAATTCATCTATAATGTTTAGTATCAAGGGGGTTCTAGAGCAAACATAATTATCATCGGAAGAGCGTACAGAATTATGTAGAGATGCAGCAATTTCATCAGAATCGTTTAGAAGATTCTCTTTCGATGGATTGTCCAGTCTGGTGTTTAAGTCTCCACCCAGTAAAACAACGACCTGAGGGAATATACACTGGGCATCAGAGATCCGTTTTCCAAGAACAGTCCACAGTTCTTCAAGGTAATAGGGTGAGGAGGTTGGAGGAACATACACATTTACTAGAAGCATTTCATAGTCACCATGAAATACACAGTGAACTATTAAAAAATAGGCAGAGAAAGAGCTAACTAGCTGGAATCTAACAGTTAACGAATCCTTAATAAAGATAACCAGCCCACTGCTCAATCGGCCCCGAGATTGTAAGGTTGTTGCATTAGCACTTAATGAAATAAATCTCTGGCAGTGTAAGTCTGTATCTGCCCAGGTCTCCTGAAGCATAACTATATCATGATCACTAAGAAAGGCCACAAAGTCCAGATCTGCAAGCCGCTGAGACCAGCCGGCAATATTCCAGCTTAAAATGCTCCTCGGGTGAACTGAAGGTAGTGCATGTCATTGTGAGACAGGATCTTGCACAACCGAACATTCTCTATTAGAACTCAAAGGACTATTCCTTACTGGTACCTGATGAGTCTCCAGCAATAAACTAGACTCCAATTGCACTACTCTAATGGGGTCCCTGATTTGATTCTTTATCAAGGTGTTTCTACAATCATCAACATTAAGCCCGCATTTAGGGGTATCCGGGATTTTGATTTCTTGTGTAGTCTCCACCGTCACCCTTTGAATTAATACAGATTCATCAAAGGGGGAATTCAATGAAACTCTAGTATTCAGAGCATCCCCAGCTATAAATTGACCCGATTTTCCCAAACATTCTGTTACCACCTGCTGGGTATCCCCCACGGATTTAAATCCTGCGAGAATACCATTCCTATGGGAGCATCCTATAGCTAATAGCAGGGGGTAGAACCTAGATACTATGTCTGTATTCTTATGTCTATCCAGGGATTTCCCATTTTGGGTACACTCATCTGCTACGGAACAAATTTTCCCTAATTGGACATATAAAAGATCCATACGGCCTAAAAACTCAAACTGGCCCGGCACCTGATTCTGGGCAGACCAAACTACCTCATCCCCAGAGCCACCTTGCTTCGTCTTAAGATAGACGTTCTGTATTTCAATGTCCATCTCACCATCATCAGGGAGAACAATTGGGGTGTTTCCTGCCCCTCCATCAATTACCCCAAAATGGAAATTACTCCCTTTCAGGACATTTCCATTTCTTTCTAATTTTTCCTGATTCAGGGATCTTAAGCTAACCTTCCCTATACCACCCTCCACTAAGTGAGGGGAACTCTATTAGGTAGCTGTAAAGTTCCATGTTCATCCCTATAAACCCCCGAGATGAAGATGGTCTTAGAGGCTAAAAGCCTCTCTTTCTCAAAAATCTGCTCCATTAATTCCATAGAGTCAAAGGTGATATTTAGCATCCATCAACCTCTTATAGGGTTTAGCTGATCAATAAGCCAGATGTTACGCCTTGTAATAGGGACCCTAAGTTTTAATCGAAGATGTTCTGCCACATCTAATGGAGTATTCCAGAGACGTAATTTACCTGAGGGGAGAGGGAGAATTGTAAAAATAGCAGAGCATGAGAGAGGTCTAAACCCTTTTGCAGTTTTGTAGTCCAGAAAGGTTAAATACCAATAGCCTACAGGTAGCTATGGTGATATGCTTTTTTTTTTTTTTTAAGTTTATCCTATCTGAACCTCAGACTTTGCTGCCCGTCCCTATCCAACACAATCATAAAGTTCAATCTTTGCCCCCAGTCTACGTTAGGGCTTGTAAGTAGAGCAGAAGCAGGTAGCATTTTGTATCCATGGGCAATACCTGAAATTTTAGGCAGCCTATCAGGTGCCCAAGGGGTGCTCACACATATGTGGGCACTCAACAGGCTGTTGAAACTTGTGGGAATTGCCAATGCCCACAGGTAGAAAATACCCTCCCCCATTACTTGATGGCAGCTCTGGGCAGAGGTTGGGGCACACTCTGGGAGGAGCAGCCAGCGGCAACCAGGAAGCATGAGCGGGGCTTCCAGCCGGCCACCTATCTCACTACACATGCTTGACAAGTCAGGCACCATGTAGGCATCAATGGGTTTTTATCCAATTGCTCGGGTGCTTGCTTCAACTCTGCTTGTAAACAAAATTCTGAAATGGATTCTGCTTGCATGATTGAGCCACAACTGTGTTGTAAGTGTAACATTATATTATTATATACATATACTATTATAACATTATATTATATATTATGTACATATTATGATAATATTATATACAATTTAAAAACAACCACCACCACCAAAACAAAAACCCAGTCCTCATTTGAGACCAACAGCTGTCTCTTCAGTTGGTGCAAATTGACAAAGCTTTCTTGACTACATTGGATTGACACCAACTGAGGAGTTGGCACTCAGTTATTGCCTATGATAACAAGCTTCCCAGCTGTTTCCTTTCATTTCATTCTTTGCCCTGTCAATTCCTTCTGAAGGATGCCTTCTTTTAGGAAAAGGAAAATAATTGGGAGACTATTGAGCTTTGGAGAGTATGTCTTTCCTTCGTCCCCCACCCAGCAGATGATACAAAGAGTATCTGAATGCCTGCATCAATGTATAATTATTTGGGGTGGGTGTCTGGAGGAAATTGTGGATTTGAATTAGTTACAGATTCAAGATCTGCAATTTCTGGATGCATATTTAATTCTATAAAAATAATTTTAAAAAAAATATTGCACATGGGCAAAACAACTGTCAAACCATTCTGCACGCGCACAACCTTTTCCAAAATGGTGGCGGCAGCATTGCTGCTGTTTTGGAAAAGGGTAGCCGGGCTGCACATGCACAAAATGGCCACTTTGCATGTGTGGACTGGATGCTTTTTTCCAAAACAGTGGTGATGCTGCCGCCATCATTTTAAAAAAGGGTGGACATATGCTGAACAGTTTGGCAGCCGTTTTTCACATATGCAATGGTTTTTTGGGTGGGTTTTTTATAGACTTAAACAAATGAATCTGCAACAGGAGTCTTGCCACTGTTTCGATTCGGTACAGATTAATCCGTAACAGTCTGTTGTAAGTAGTTACTGATTAATCTGAATCCATAATGCCCACCCGTAATAATTATATGATATACTGTGGGAAAAGGTCCACATGCTTAGTCGTAGGATTGATGTGCTTAGGAAGCACAAAGCAGGTCTGGGGGCAAAGACCCTATTCTTTGTGAGGCTCAAGAACCAATGTCCCTCTTCCTAAAACACAGGGAGAACTAGGTGAAGACAATAAAGTCAATTGCTAACTGAGTTAATTAGAACTCAACAAGAGCAGGGTGAAAGCCCTAGTTCAGCACACTGGACTCATGCCTTTTCTCTGGAGTGGCTGATGCTGAGCTACTAGTAGCAGGGATATGTGTTTGTTTGAGTGAGAGAGAGGAGGAGGAGGGTATAAAGTTAAGACAAGTCAACGCACTGCTCTCTCATGAATAGCTAAATAGCAAAAAAACTAAACAGCCAGCAGCTTACATTAGCCATAGCCAAGACCATAGATAAAGACGGCCATTGGAGGCACTGCTCTGTATTCCCCACATCCCCTAGAAACAAGATGTAGTCCAGGTTTTCCTCTCAGCTTCTTAGTCTAAAGAAATATAACTCTCTTGTCATGCAGTCTACCTCCCACACCACTACCACTCCATGTCAGTGTTGCAGCTAGGGGACTGGGTGCCAGGTACTCTCTAGGCAAGATGGATTGCTTTATTTCTTCACTGGGTTGCTCTCTCAGATACCATTGTGTGATACTAGCATGATTTTGCCTCTTGCTATATCGGGAAGGTACGAAACGTGTAATTTTACTTCAGATTTCCTGTTGCATTACTGGGCCTTTTGTACAGCTGCATAATTGTTAGAAATAAAGTATAGATAAGTTCAAAATGGCTGTTTTATGTAGAAATGGTGACATCAGACACTGCACGATCTATTCACTTTGTATATTCATAGTCATACCTGCCTCTGTTACTGGCAAAACATTAAACTTCTGTTACTCATGCAGAGACAATACAGCCGCAGGAAAAAGAAAATGATTCCTTCCTGGCTTGCTTGTCAACAGAAATATTATCTACATTGAAACTGCAGATTCGTTACCTGTTCTTCCACATCTCAGTGCACCAAACGTATTGTTCTAAATCAACTTTATTGGATGCTAGACATTGGGGATGGTGTGTAAGCCAGACAAAGCACAGCTTGATTTCAAGTTCCCAGACAGAATTTCAAGGATTAAATGGGGGTGGGAATCCTTGCACTTGTGAACTTAACACATTTGATCTGCAGTCACTGAGACAAAATTGAATCTCTTGGTGCCATCTTTACTTTTGAGAGAAAAACTGAACTTTCAGAACTTCTTGACTGCATTGTAATGGTGCACAGTAGTCACCATCTCTTGGAAGTACATTTTCCTAGAGCCAATATTCATTATAATATAGAAATACAAACAAGGGTAGTTTGTAAGGAAAGCTGATAATAAAAGTGGTAGAATTTCTGTTATTTAGTTAACAGCCTAAGCCTGATTCAATCTGATTTGCATCTTCTTTATCCCGATTTTATGTTTGGATAGCTTCAGTGATCTCAGGCTGAGAGCATTTTGAGCACCAGGGTAGACTGGATGCCGGGAAGTCAGAAATATATAAGAACTTTGGGAGTGGGTCAGGCCAGGTCAGGTCAAGAACTAGGAGGTGAGGAAGCTGGAGAACCAAAGCCAAATCAAGAACCTGAAAGCAAGAGCCACCAGGAGACTAAAGCCACATCAGGAGCCATGTAGTCCAAGATGATCAGGAGGTGAGGATCCAGGCAGAGCTCAGGTGGCAGGGTCCAAGGCATGAGATGGGCTGGGCTTCTGAGGCAGGTGGGGGCTAGCTGGTCTTACCCCTGGCTTGGGTTTTGTCCACTCCCCTGGTGTGGGAATGACCCTAGGTCCCTTCTGTGGTGGCAGCTGGGGTCTGGACCACTCAGGCTGGGGCTGTTTGTTCAAACTGTTCCATGTATTTGGAACCTGACCTGACCTAGTGTGGTCCTTGTCCATGAGCCACATTTTCAGAGCGGGGTGGAGGGGGGTACAGGCTAAAGTATTGCTTTAGCCCAATCAGTTCATATAGGTCATCCAGGCTCTGCATGGTCCACTGGGCTGCGCACTTCCGAATATACCTCCCCAGTAGTGTCAGAGTCTCTTTATGTGTCTTCCCCCATTCCAATCTTAGTTCACAGAACCGCTTGCGATAAGCCTCTGGGGTCACCTGGTAAAGGTGGGGAAGGACTTCTTTAAAATCCTCATATGAACAGCTAGTGTCCCCTGGTTCCTGCATACAGGCTTCCAGGCCTTTACTGAGGAGCAGGGTGGGCAGGGTCAGGTACTGCACCCAGTCCTGAGAGGGAATGCCATTAAGCTGGTACAGCCCTTCAAACGTGGTGAGGAAAACATCTATGTCCTCCTTCACCTTGAATGTTGGGGGGGCTTGGGCTGACCCCACCAGGATTCTGTAATCTCAGGGTGGCTAGCTCGATCTTATGCTGGTGTTGGCTCTCTGCTTGCTCCTTCTCATGCTGACACTCTCTCTCTGCCTGCTCCCTCTCTACTGCCAGTCCTTTCTCCTCTAGGTGGATCCTCATCACCTACAGATGGTGTACCTCATCTTCTGAGGTTGCTGGTCCCCTTCTTGACAATGCTGTTCTGTCCATTCTGCCCATGCTGCTCGCCTCCTCCACTTACTCCTCATCCGAAGTAGGCTGGGAGTGGGTTGCCTCCCCCTGGTCATGATCCTGGGCTGCACAGGCTGCTCTTCTTTCTGCCCTGCAGCGCCTGGGATGCTATGTGGTGGCAGGTCCAGCATACCAAGGTTCCTCAGGTGATCAATCAGCTCCTCTTTCTGCTTGAGTGCATAGCGGAGACCCTTCTCCCTACACAACTCCACCAACTGGGACTTTGTTAGGCTGGCGAGCCCAGCACGACCAGCCCCTGCCATTTCAGACTGCTTGTGTTTCTCTATCCTGAGGTCTCTACTTCTCCAGAATCTCTCCCAATAGCATCTGCGATCCCACTGCTGACACCAGTATCTCACAGTCTACGCTGATCCTCTGCCCAGACCTGGAATGCTGGCAGAGAGCTGAACTCCTGCCTGACCTTGCCAGCTGCTAGGGCTCGTTTTACACAGGGGCTCCTGGAGATGGCTGCCCACCAACAGATCCAGAGATGAAACTTCAGGGCAATCTAGGGCCAAGATCCCCAGAGCTGAACATTCATGTGACAGCTGCTACCCTAGACTGTGGCCAGATGAAGACCCTTTGCTCCTTCCCTTGGATTACCTCACCTGTCTGGGTGGCACCTCCTTTTCTAGAAAAGCCCCTGGGAGTGAATCCACACAAAGGATTGTCCCTTCGGTTAGCAGGCACTGGTTACAAGAGGTCACCCCTTCCCTGGGAATAACCCCCCTGGAGCAATAATTCAGGCCAACCTGGGGTCAGCTTAAACAAGCATATTTTACTAAGGAAAGGGAATGCCACAGGACAGTCTAGGGACAGAGAAACACAAGGCAGGTCACACAACGAGGCTCACAGTTCTCAGTCTCTGGGTGGGTGGCTCCAAGTTCTTCTACCCAGCATTCTCAGTTTACCTGACAAGAAGTCCATTCCAGGGATGATACAGGTCCTCCCAAGCTTCACACCAGCCCTCTCTTCCAGTTTGAGACCCCAACTGCCTCACGTCAGCTGACTGCTTCACCTAACCGTAGTTCTCTCCACTCAGGTCTAAACCTGCTGAACGGGTTTTGACGACATCCCAAAGGCAGATTCACATGAGTCCCACCCTCCAGACAAAAGAGATATTAACAAACCAGACTCACTGGCTCCTGGGTGGGCTTTGTTCACATGTGCGAGGAGACACCCAACCATCACACCAACCATTTGGGAGTACTTGTGAATGTCTGTCGGTATTTCATCAGTTTCTGGTGATTCTGTGCTTCTGTCATTTTTTTTTTGTTACTGTTGTCATATTTGTCACTTTCCAGGACTTTCCGGGGCTGTTCATCACTTTCTGGAACTTTTTTGTCACTTTCCTGGAATTTTAAACATTTTTATGGTAGTTGTACGGCACACTTATGGCAATTTCCAGAACTTCCCCAGTGCTTAGTCGGAAAGTATTTGTCTCCAGAGCCCCCAGGGGTGCAAGCAGGGCATACTCTGGGCTTGGTTGGGACTCGCTCATGGTAGCCCCATTCAACTTGCAAAAAATAACAGAAAGTGGTGAAAGCAGCGGGCAAGCCGGTAAGCATCACATGAAACTCGGTGAATGCCCTACTTTCAATGAAACAGCACTTGCCGAGATTTTTCATTTCAGGCCTTAGCCTGGTTGTAGGTTGTAACCATGCTGTAAGCCTCAGCCTAATATTGGAAGTAATAACTAAAACCATTCATCAACCACTTATATTAGCAATTATATCAGGTTCTGGTATAAAATAAAACTCTTTTTTAATATCTACAGATGATTGCAAAATGAGTCAAAGTGGAAGGTTCTCAAAACACATCCTACATAAACAACATCTATGAGTTCATTTTGCACCATCATTAAAACAGTCAAATTAATATTAATTGCCGCAAACATGAACACAAATGGTAGTAAAAAGAAGGGGAATTGAACCAGCATCAGAGGCTGCCCTGTGGTTAGTGTCTGGTTCAGAATATTTATCAGCAGCTGGAAATCTGGCCTTTCAAAAACTGTGCACACATTTACATTCTAGAAAATTGTCTCAGTTCTAAAGATTACTTATTAAAGCTTATCCATGTTTTGGCTTGTTTGCAACTGCTTATTAAAGGAGATGAATATCAACATTAAGTATTTTAAGTACTTGAATCCAAGGTGTATAATAAGACTCGATCTTATTGAAAATCCGTATTTCTCTTTCGTGAGAGAACGTAATGCCTGCATAATCAAACACCAAAGATGATTTGTGAATTTGACCTTTGTCAGCCATTTATCAGACTATTAACTCATCCCACATTCATTTTTAAAAGGTTAGAGTCTCCTTTGCAATGTCTACCCCCAATTAAAATGAATAATTTACAAACTTTATGCAATGAAATTACTACTCTTATGCCAAGGATTCTAAAAAGGTTTTTAGGAGGGAAAATACAGAAATAATGTAAGCAGAAATAGAAAAAGAGTACAAATGCTTCTCCATCTGAATTTTATACAATATCAAACAAAGTCAAGTTAACGAGAGCCTTAGTAGTACAGATTCTCATAAGGAATGCATTTTATTGTTATGTTAAGGCACTAGCTCTCGCCTTGGTCCCAAAACACATACCTAAACCAATTACAAAACAACATATAAAATAAGCATCAGAAAGCCACAATTATCCCAATTCAAGCGGAACAATTACCAAAAATATCTACAATACTCATATTGAGTTAGATAACAGATCATTCCATCCTCCTCCCCAATAGCAGTTAATACCTCTAAAACAGATCTTCCCACAGTCTTTAGCCTCTCAGACTTCTGCTAACATCTTATCCCTCATCCTCATGGCTAAAAAAATAAATGAGGCAACAGCTCTCCTTGTGCCTACCTCCTTGGTAGCAAGCATAAATCTCAATTTGCCCACCTCTGTCCCTTGAGCATTTCCCTCAAATAGTGGATCTATCCACGTAGCTCTTAATTCTTGGTGCAACGGACAATCTAGCAAGACATGCCTTAGGTCCTCTATTTCCCGATTCCCACAGGGGCAAAATCGTCGCCTCTGTGCGATATTATTATATCTCCCTGATACCATGGCCAATGGAAAAAGGTGGAAGCGTAGCAATGTAAAATTCCGCCTAGAATTGAGGTCTCCCAATTTATCCAAATAGCTCTCGAAACCGTGCTGCAGTTTAAACTGCTGCAGCCAGGGGGCTACTTTCCAAGTAGGGATCACTGTCCTCTTTTTTGGCAACGTCCCTCATTCTGCCCCTTAGCAGGTTCTCATAAGATATAATCTCTCAAACTAACTACTGCAACTGTCTCAAGTGATGGCTCCCTTCTATATGGCACTGAATATTCAAGGGTCTGCATCCCTGGTGATGTAAATGCAATTTAGGCGAGAAATACAGTTGTGTCCATTTGTAACTATACTTTTAGTGCTTATTATAACAATTTTTAGACAATCAAGAAAATAATTTCAAGAGTAGTGGTGAAGAAAATATATGCACATATACATGGACTAAAGCATTTAGGGTTCTACATTTGACATATTATTGGAAAATAGGTAAGAATATTGTATGAACTTTTGTAAAATTCAGAATTGTTAAGTTATTCAGAAATTTCCAGAATAAAAATGTAAAACACATGTAGATTATCGAGGGTTCTATGTAATGGACCTGAAATCACTTTTGAAAATGGAATTTAGAATCCTAAATCACGTAGACACTTTTGATGTTTTTTCTGTAGCCCTTAAAACTCACCAAACATTTGAAATATGACACATTTTTATAACTACTAACCAGAAAATTATTCTAATCTGCACACCATAAAAATTTATATCAAGGTTACTTTCTTCAAGAGGCTATTGTTTCAAGGTTGTTGAATTTTTGTTTTTGTTTTCTTTTTTCTTTTTCTTTTCACAATTTTGTGTTTATTTCTATTTTGTGAAGAAATATTTTGTGAAGGCTGGATTTCTACTAGTTCCCAAGTTGACTGCTACATAAAGATGTAACAATGGGTGAAAACATATGTGATGGTGGAGGACCACCATCACGAACTGACCTGGTCAGGATCGGGTCCAACCACAGAACAAACGTTCACATGGCTGGGGTGGCCACACAAACATGCAGTTGGCCAATCCAACACTGCGCCCTGCTGTCCTCCCCCCTGCCCCCCCGATGGGCACCATGGCCACCTGTCATGGGGGCCACTCCAGAGGCAGAGAACATCAGGCTACCACATGAGACAACATGTATTAGCATGGCCTAGCCATCACCACACCTGGGGAAGCTCCAGGGAAAACATCTGGATGTCCTTTAGCAAACGTGACAGTGGCATAGGCCAAAACGGCCACAACCAACAAGAACTGTAGTTTCCCTCTAAATTGCTAACACCCAAAGTTTATATCACTTTGGGCCTTTTCAAACAGACCCCAAAGGCACCACCGTTTGGAGGGAGGATGGACGGAGGTGGTGGCGGGTGTACTGACGGACGCACACTCATCTCAACCGATCCTCACACAGAGAGCCACTTCCATTTCCCCCAATGCATCCATGTGTGGGGGATTGGTGGAGATGGGTGGAGCAGGAGAGCAAGCATGCACCCCCACTCATCCCCACCAGTGGTCAGACGGATGTCTCCCCCCCACCCCCGCCCAACACAGTTGCTCATGTGGGTGAGAGGGTGGGCGGGGGTGGGAGTGGCATCCATGTAAAAAGGGCATTTATGTGTATTTAAGGGTGGTTAATTGAACCACGGCCCGAAATCGGTAGCCGGTAACGTCTGTTACTGCCGCCGATTCTGGGCCATGGCCAAGAGCCCGGGACGGAATCAGGCAGAGCAGCCGGATTGGCCACTGCGCCCACCTGTCTCCTGGAGGGTGGGAGACCCTGGGAGTGTGGGGGGGGAGGAGCTGTGTGGCCACACGTTGCGCCGCACAGCCCCGCCACCTCCCCAGATTCCCCACCGGAATCAGCCGGCTCGTCTGTTGAGGGGCCCTTTTGATTCCAGCGGGGATTCAAAAGGTGATTCCATGATGGGCCCAATAGGCGCCCCGTCACGTCTGAAATCACCCTATGTTTACATTGTGCTATACCAGGTCTGATGATAAGACTGTTCGTTTGTTTAAAGAAAAAACGTGGGTTTTTTTCTCCAGAAAAAATAAACAGCAGATAATCTTACTTTTGTACTCCAGGTGAAATCCAGCTGCAGCCACACTAATATCCGAGTGAAAGTGCAGGTAAAGTTGATTAGAGGTGCTGTTCAACAGTGCTGGAACTGTAGTACCTGACAAGAATAATGCAATTTAATTTGTGGTATGATTTCTTAAATAATTTTTTATTAATTTATATTTTAAATAATTTTTATAAAGTTCTAGTTAAAGTTTGACACCAGAGAACCAATAAAGCACAAGAAGAGTTAAATTCAACCCTATTTCCTTACAATGAATACACTCATTGACTTCAGTGGGTTTATTCACATGAAGAAGGTGAGCAAGATTTGACTCTGAATAAGGGAGAAGTTGCTTAAACATCTGATTTCCTTTCTTCTGCGTATACGATTTAAAAACTTGAAAAGAACCAGGAGGAAGATTCATTCATCTTGTTGTGAAGCACTTTTCCTCCCATATATGTTGTCCTGCCCTCACTTCATATATAGTATGAAGCATAATTCTAAGTGCAAGAATGACCTGTGATCTAAAATGATAACTATGCCAAAAAGGTTCACTCTTTTGTTAGGACCAAAAACTTGTGAGAAAACTGAGGCTATGAATTAGTCTAAAGGCATTCAGCTACGTTGTTCTATTTGAATACAAATTTGCCAGCTTATCTCACTTAGGGCTAGTTTTAAAGAGCTTCAGAACTGCGACCAGAATCCCCCATATTGAAAATGGTGGCAACACTGCTGTGTTTTTAAATAAGGGTGGTGGTGCCCATTTTGCCCATGTGCATAGTTTTTAATTTTGTAAAAATTTTAATATTTTGTTCCATTTCATTCGAATGAAATATTGATTGTTCCAGTTTTTAACTGGAATGGGCAAACTGACCTGTTCTGATAAAAAATCAGAACAATCGAAATTCTGGATTCACCCATAATCTCACTCCAGTAAAAAAACCATTCACAGGAAAAAGAAAGGCTGCTCAAGAATTAATGAATATACAAAAGAAATTCCCATGAACCCAACTACAGTCTAGATTGTACATCACAAAGCCCCTTCTTCTGTTCCCCTAGTCCTGATCCCGTGTCGAAAAAATACTCATCTATTCATCTTTGTTTATAATATTGTAATTCTGTTTGTAATAATCTTTTTTGTAAGCTGCTCTGAGTCATTTTGGAGAAGGGCGGGATATAAATAATTTGTCATCATCATCATCTTCATCATCATCATTGGATAATTACTTATTAATTCAATTTGTGGATATTATTTGGCTAGCATTGTTCATTGTTCAATCAATGTCTTTTAAGGTGGCAAGCAGGAATTTGCAAACAAGTGTGAACCAGTAACTAGAAAGCAGGGATGGCCAAAGTTTCTAGCTCAAGAGCTCCAGTCCAAAATTTCATATCGCAAAGAGAGAGAGTCAAAAGGCACTTTACACTGATTGTGGCTTCCCCCAATGTTGGGGACAGGTCAGCATTGCTTCTGCTAACCCATCCCCCTCTCATCAAAGCTATGGTTCCTGGGCAATCCAGCAGATTCAGGCAGCAGCAATAGTGGCTTCAGGGCATGCTGCTCCTGCTCCCATGGCCCACAAGAGACTCTGGCAGTAGCAGCAATGGAAATGGCATCTCAGTTTATCTTGCTCCTGAGGAAGCTTCTTGGCCATGCCCCCAGGCAGCCAGAGCTGCAGTACAGATGCATGAGAGCCACATGTGGCTCCTGAGGAACCATTTGTCCACCTCTGCTACAGAGCGACTTTACACATTGGGTATTTTCAGACGTGACGGGGCCAACTGGTCCCGGCACGGAAACAACCCTTTGATTCCCCACCAGGGCCACTGCGTCACGGGTAAACAGATGCGGTGGCCGATCCCGGCGGGGAATCCGGGGAGGGGGCGGGGCTGCGCAGTGCAATGTGCGGCCGCACAGCCCCGCCCCCCCCATGCTGCCCCAGCTGCCCGCCCTCCAGGAGACAGGCGGGCGCCGCAGCCAATGCAGCTGCAGCGCCCGGCCGCCGCCCCCCCAGCACTGACCACGGCCCGGAATCCCGCCACGGATTCCGGGCCGTGGTCAGGGGACATCCGTTACTGTCCTCATCACGGGGGGGGGGGGATTTCATTCACCACGTGATCGGGGATGGTTCGGGCAGAACCTCTGATCGCGTGGTAAATCTGATTCCACCCCGTGATTCACGGGGTTGAACATCTGGCGTAACACTGACCAGACGTGCCGAGATCACGCTCCCCATATGGGAATTGACCGTGGTTGAGCATGATCTCGTAACATCTGAAAATACCTATTGTTGGTTGCTAAAATTCCTTTTCACTCTCATTGATAACATTAAAAAATCAAATAAATACATATCAATATAAAGAGGCAGTAAATATTGATCCTTCTCTGAAATCCAAAGCTGTGTTAGGGACATCATGGTTAAACTAGCTTTCTTTAGTCTTCTCCCTTGAATTTTCCAGCTAAAATCCTATTCTGAGAGCCTAACTTTTTTGGTCTCTGTATTAACAGAGCAAATATTTTAAATGTTAAAAGCCAATCTCCGTGGTTGATCACAAACTGAACATGCGACAGCAATGTGATCTGGCTGCAAAAATGGATAAGGAAACATTTTGACTGTATTAACAGAAACACGGTGATTTCAGACGTTACGAGATCACAGTGAACCATGGTGAATACCCACTGTGCCTCGAACGTCTGTTTGGCGGCTACTAGATGTTTGCCACCATCAATCCGCACATGGGGTCAATTTCAACCACGCTTCCCGGGCTCCCCGGGGGACTTTCCCGGGAAGCGTGGTGAAAATGATCCCCGGCGGGGACAAAAAAAAAAGCACGTCTGGTCGGGCGCCACGGCCCGGGATCACCGGCGGGATCCCAGGCCATGGCGAATTCGACCAGATGCTGCGGCCGCATTGGCCCTGCCGCCCACCCGTCTCCCCAGAAGGCGGGCAGCAGGGAGGGGGCAGGGCCGTGCGGCCGCACGTTTCGCCGCACAGCCCCGCCCCCTCCCAGATTCCCCGCCGGAATCCCCCGGCATGTCTGATACGGCGTGACAGGGTCATCCCGGCGGGGGATGAATGGATTGTTTTCTGTACGGGGCCAACTGGCCTCGTAACATCTGAAAACACCCCTAGTCTCCAAGTCAATAAAGGTAATAATTTCACTCTGTTCAGCGCTGACCAGACTTCACTTGGAGTACTGTGTCCACTTTCAGACACCTCATTTTAAGAAGAACATTGGGTAACAGGAGTGAGTTCAAATGAGGGCAAACAAGATGATAAAGGGTCTGGAAAGCTAGCCCTTATGAGGAAAGAGTGAAGGAATTGGGTACGTTTTCTCTAGGAAACAGTCAATTAAGGGGTGACATGATAGCAGGTTTGAAATATACGACGGGATGTCACCAAGATGATGACAAGAAACTGTTCTTTATTGCTACAGAAGGTAGGACTAGAAATACTGGACTCAAAGCACAAGAAGGTAGATTTCAGTTACATCTACGGAAAAATGTCCTAACGGTAATAACTGTTTGACGATGCACACGTTGCCTAGGCAGCTCATAAGCTCTCTGTCACTGAGGGTTTTTTTGTTTGTTTGTTTGTTTGTTTGTTAAAAATCTGTTGGGGATACTGTAGCCATCCTGCATCCAAGCAGGGGCTAGTTTATATGACCTTCAAGGTCCCTTCCAAATCTGACATTCTGTGACTATGATTAGGAAAAACACAGCTCTATTTTTAGCTAGCCTCACTTCTGATGTAACCATCTTGCAACCTGAAATATTTTTTTCATTAAAAAACAAATCAAACAGTCTCCACCCTCACTTATTCCCATAATTGGCATGACCTATTCAAATGTTCTCAGAGAATAACTGCACTCTGTTCATTCATAAAATGAAGTCCTAAATTACCTATACATTTGCATATGCGATCAATTGCGCGTGTGTATTTTGTTGATTTTTTTCAAAGCTCAGTGGCATTTTCACATCACCGTGAAGGTCAGTCAAAAGTAATTAAAATAAAAACAAACCGAATGGTTCTCTGATGTCACTGAATTCTTTTGCGCACCTGAAAAGGATGTGGAACAGTGTAATCCAATGGTTCCCAAGCTTTTCTGCTTGTGTGACCCCTCATTGAACTTTAAATAAAAGTCTCAGACCCTTATAGCACAAAAGCTAGGTACGGTATATGAAATATTAATTAGGATTCTTACTCCATCCACAGATAGTGTGGTCCTACTTGGGATCATGACTCACAGTCTGAGAGACTTTGATGTAACCTGAGATTCAGGCCACTTTCAGGCATGGCCACCCACACATATTTGGGCTGTGTGGGGGAACGCGCAGCCCGAACATGCGCAGGGATCAGCCGGTCTGAAAGACCTCCCCGGTGGCTTTGCCAGCAGAGACGCACAGGGATGCAGAGCTCGATTTCCTGCTCTGCATCCCACGCGTTTCTGCCAACAATGCTGCACCGGGGGGGGGAGGGCTTTCAGACCGGCCGATCTCCATGCATATTTGGGCTGCGCGTCCTGCCCCGCACCCCAAATATGCGCCGGGGGAGAGGAAGGGGGGGCATGTCTGAAAGTGGTCTTAGTTTTAAAAACGCCATTTATCCAGAAAATTTTCAATCACTAGGACCAGGCAGATGTAAGAGAAGGTGAGTAAACTCATCTGCTTTACATCCCTCTTCTCCATGCTTCAGGGGCATCCTGACACCCTTCCTCTTCCTGTTTTCATGTGTCTCTGCACCTAACCACTATTGAAAAGCAGCAGTAGGTCTCTTTTGGGTGTGACTTTTTAATAGTCCTCGCATCTTCCTCATGTAAGGACTCAAAACAACAGTCCCAGCTATCTAGCTATCCTTTGTCATAATCATTACATAAAGGAGAATTCCTTTACCAAAAATTTTGTTACTAGAGAATAAGCATATGTTAACCTGAACATTAGTGTGTATAGAAGCAAGATAGCAGGACCATTTACTTTCAAATGTAACATAGTCTAATATGGCAATCATTCACGGCAGTATTAGATCCACTTCCTTTTCAGTAGCCCAGAAGCAAAATTTCTTTTATTACCTTCAGTAGTTTTCACTAGTGAAATGCTTTGTGTTCTTGAACTGGAATCTTTAAAGCTCAAAGAGCATTCACTTCCTAGCGCTTTCAGCAATCCAAAAATAGATTGAGGCTGAGATATCTCCAGATAGAGTGAAGAGCCTTACCCCAGCGTGGAGGTAAGATATACAGATACATTTTGAAGCAAGGCTGGTGCTATCAAGATTAGTTCCATTAAGAAGAAATTTTAAACCTCAAAGAGCATTCATTCAGCAATCCAAAAATAGATTGAGGCTGAGGTAACTTCAGGTAGAGTGAAGAGCCTTACTCCAGCCTGGAGGTAAGATATTCAGATACATTTTGAAGCAAGGCTGGTGCTATCAACATTAGTTCCATTAAGAAGAAATTTTAAACCTCAAAGAGCATTCATTCGGCAATCTAAAAATAGATTGAGGCTGAGGTAACTTCAGGTAGAGTGAAGAGCCTTACTCCAGCCTGGAGGTAAGATATTCAGATACATTTTGAAGCAAGGCTGGTGGTATCAATATTAGTTCCATTAAGAAAAAAAGCTATTATAGGCTAGGGCTAGCAACAGAATCTTTGGCTCATCTTTATGTGACTTTAAAAATGGCCTTCATGATCAATACACTTAGAAGGCACATACAGAGGAACTCACAAACCTGGTTCAGGAGAAAGGCATCTGCCAGTGATGCTGTATGCCAATATAGAAGAATCAGAACTGGCACATTCTTTGGGGGTTAAGGGATTTAGCTGAGGACTATTTCATCTAGAAAACAGGTAATGCCAAGGAATCCAGTTAAGAGGCCCCTTTGTGTTACTGACAGTAAACTCTGTTCAAGGGAATTGCCAAGAAACGGTCACCAGAGAAACTGACACAATATATCTGGTCTGTTGCCTTACAGCCCTAATGTTCAGACACTGAATTTAGGTTGAACTGGCTGCAGATAGTTCATCACATTTTATATAAAGCTTTGTTTGTGTTTGTGGTCTTTACACAACACATTCCTTCCATAGAAAACATCTATATAGAAAGGGTGTGAAGTCAGATATATCTATATGTCTGAAACAATAAACGTCATGCGTTGTTAGGTCTCCAGTTTACCAATTTGTTCTGCTCTCAGAGGTCTAGTGAGTTGACATGAATACCAAATTACTTCACCTCTTCCCAAAAGTAGTAAAACCAAACAAGGGTAACTTTAAATGTAAATGGCCAAAGTAAATTGTGCCAGCTTCATTCCTACTGTTTATCAGTGCAACCTCTCCTATCTTAAGGAGTTTGCACTGGTGCTGAAATGTACATGTGTTCCAAACACCAAATTAAAAAAATCCAGCATATTCAAATTCACTTTTGAAAAGATGATAAAGAACAGTATTCTCTTATGCATCCACCTAGCTTGTTGAATATTCATTTGTGTCTTCATTAGATTTTACAGGCTCTAAGCCCATCTATTTTTAACCACTGGAAGGAAAGATCAAAAGCCTTCCCTCTAAAGAAGCAAAAACCAAAAGGGCCTAGACATCTCTAATACAACATTTTACTACTGTCATGAGAAGACAGCAAGTATTTGCTTTGCCATATGGCAAAGGTCTCTAGCAAATAGAATTTAAATACGCAAAAATCCTAAGTGCCCCAAACCTTTGCTTTATTGGATAGCTGAAAGACATTTCCTCAGGAGGTGCAAAGGCCACACAGACACTCAAGAGGTGTCTGCCTACCGAGTAGTACATGGAATAAAGTCAGAAATCTCTCCATATATCTTACATTATACCTGGTCTTGAAGCTCCAACCTCCAGTACAACAGTCTATTAATTTTATTGTAAACACAAGGAAACTAATATCCAGCAGAGTGAAAATGGGGATTGGGGAAGCTTAAGGGGAGTACAGTATTAAGTTAAAAGCGTATTAAGGTAAACATATTCAGTGAAAAATGCAAAATGTAATTAATAGTTAAAGATATTAGATTAATTAAAAACACAGATTTCACTTCCTTAAGTCTTCAAATGGCAAAGAAAGACCTTCAGAACAAGGCAAGTGCTGCTGATATGCATAGGGGGTGTACAAACTCAGGGCCTTTTTAAATGTGTGGGATTTCTCCCGCAGTTTAAAAACCCAGCTCGGGGAAATCCCCGCGGAGGTGATTTATACTCACCTTGCTAGACCGGAAATCGCCTGGGTGCCATTGGAAACAATGTCGTGTGACTCATAGAAGTTTTGAGATGCTATCAGGGTCTTACCTACTCTGCGTCTCAAAACACATGAAAGTCACCCGATGCTGCTCTTTCTAATGGCACCTGGGCGACTTCCAGTTTGCGGAGGAGTGTCTACCCCCACTCCCATGCAGGGGTTTCCCTGAGCTGCAGTTTTAAACCGAGGGAGAAACCCCACACATTTAAAAAGGCCCTAGGACAAATGAGCAGATACCAAAAAAATGTGAATATTCATTTTGAGCTGTAAATATTTGTTTTGACCTCCTAATTCTGCACAAATATTTGACTATATAAATGAGAATAGTTTCAGCTTTAGTTTGTAGAAGTGTAACTATATGGGCATTATACACTGGTTCAAGATTATCAAAACGAATAGCACTTGGGATTAAAAATAGCGTAATGTGAACATGGAAGCTTCCAATTTGTGTTTCCATGTTTTGTCCACCATAAGAAATGCGTGATACGTTTAGACTGGATTCCTTTCTTACCTTAAAAACTCCCAAGTCGTGGAGCTGTGATGTCACCACCATCATAGATTTCAAGAGAGTCCCAGTTATGTTCAGTGGCAAAACTTATCACCTGAATCTGTAAAACAGCACCACAAACTGTTTGCTGAGCAAAATAATTCTAGCTATGTGAAGGCTCAAAAAATGTGGCTAGAAAACAAATCTCTTTAAAAATGATTTTAAAAAGCCCCAAACCAAAAATAACCCCATAGAAGAGAAGAAAATTAATTCAAGGCATAAAAGGCTACTAAACCAGAATAAAAGAATTTGCACACATTTTGCACCAATGTTAATGAGACAAAGAGGTGAAGAACTGGGCTTATTGTAGCTCCAGTTCTGCAATCAGATATTCCTGATCATCTCACTGATGTGAAAAACAATGTTCTCTTTGGGTATTTTCACACGTGATGGTGCTGAGCCCCGACACGCTTTGATCCTGCCCATGGTGAGAGCATTCACAATGGACAGGATCTGTCCTCACTGGTGAGCAAGTGTGCCAGCGGCTGAGGCTGGGGAGGGGGTGGTGAGAGAGTGGGGAGATGTGTGGACATGGTCCGTACAGCCCTTCCCCCCATGCTGCTCTGACAGGTGGGTGTGGCGGCCTATGAGGCCACCACTCCCACCAAGAAAAGCTCTGGCCACCAGCCAGAGTTAGGTAGATTGGGCCATTAGATGTGATGGCCCACTCTACCATGGTCCAGGGTTGTCTCCGCCAGACCATGGCAGAGCTAACTCTGGGATATGCACTGGCAGGGAGCCCAGCGCATAACCTGGAGTTACTCTACCATGGTCTGGGGAGTACTCTGCTCCAGCCCACAAACAAACATCTGGCAGGCAGAAGTAGATGTGACACCACCATGGGTGGCCATGCTGGGGTAAGCGGGACCACCCATGGTAGCGTCACGTTTGAAAATACCAGGCCTTAGCACCTTGTTCCTGCATCTTGTTCCCCTGCATTCTCTGAAATTCTGAAAGGGAGCAGTGGACTGTTAGTTGAACCCATTGTGATGCGAGTTCACCGCTCTGCTCAGTTAAGAGGCAATGCTGCTAGTGACTACCAAAATTAAATCCCTTTTTAAAAGATTGCAAACAAAAATAAGCCGATTACCCTGTTCTGATTCGCCTAAAAAAAATAATAATCAATAATCCACTGCACTCTGAGATATTTAGTATTCCACAGTTGGCAGAAATATGGACTTGCCTGAATACCTGATCCCTCAGTTACTATGATTTTCCACACACAATTCAAGCTGTTACCGTATGGTTCAGGATAGCCTGGTGACAAGATAGTGCCCCTCCGCTCAGTGAAATTTCCATTGCATGGCACTGAAACAAAGCCAGAAACACATTAAATGAAAGTAAAACTACACTGCATCTGTTAATCTGATAACAGTGGTTCTCACTTATAAAAAGGAAAAAGTAGTTTGTGCTTTGGAAGGCAGTTTTCATTTAAATAAAAATAATAATAATAGAGATGGTAACCATAGACAAAATCAGGCTAAGTTGCTCTAATAATAATCTTGGTTGGTAAAGCACAGTATCGGGCATTAAATGACTTTCTCATATAGCTGAGCATTCCCTTATACATTTTTAAAAGAAAGACAATACTGAAAGTAACTCTGGTTAGGAGAATGGACATAATTATTATTTGGAAATGGGTATGGGGTATTCTTTCTATTTGATATTAGTGAGATTTATGCACAATTCCAGGAAGAAAAGAGAACCTCTTAGTACAAACAAATCCAAATTAATAAATATTGCTCTACTAGATGCTATAGCACAAAATGAAATAACAATGCTATTGCTATTCACTTTACATAATAATGTAACTTTTCAAGAATTTATCAACATAGATCTGTTAAAAGGACACTACAAGAATTATACAATAAAGTTTCACCACTGTGACTTATCACCTCAGGTAATCACGTCCTAACCTTATAACTTTTGTGGCCATGACATAGATAATAAATATTCAGCAAAACATGCATCACACTTGTTACTCTAATAGGTTATTACATGAAACACTATACTGCCTACCAACCACTTGGTATTCAATTACTTTTGATATGACAAATTGCTCCTTTAAATTGGACATGACTAGTGTTAATCAATGGAGAGAGAATATATGTGTTAAACACGATTTTTTGAAAACAGTTCCTGAATTCTGATTGAGAAACTTGTGTGTTTCAGCAGATGACCTAAATGTAATTGCTTACCTATGCAGTTTGGCACTGTGTCGTTCCATTGAGCTAAAGCATTAGGCACAGACCGGCACCGGATAGCTTTTGATCCTTGCAGCAAATAGCCGGGACTACATTCAAATCGAACAACAGAACCTGCTGAAAACTCCGACCCAATTCTCCTACCATATCTTGGCTCTGGAACGGAGCTGCATTGTGTATCACTTGTGCGTGGAACCGCTGCATGAATGGAAAAAGACAGAGTTGTTAACCAAAATGCTGTTGTCTGAAAAATAAATATATTACTAAAAAACAGACAGACAGACAGACAGATGTATACACACATAGGGTGGAATCAAACAAGACAATAGCCCACAATAACCTTCACCAGGCATGTTCCCGTCTATTATGCATCCATCATGTGGTGATCACCGAACTGCCACTCACGGCAGAGTCCAGGGACACCACAGGTCCACAGGGTGCCCAGGTATCCACATCTCGTCAATTAGGTTCACCCGCAGTCTCGCCGGCATCCAGGTCCACCAGCACATAGAGTCCCACCTAGCATGCCTGGGCAGCTGAGAGGCGGGAGTGGTAGCAATCTCCCGTCCCCACAGCTGCTTCTCACTTAAGAGGCATGCTAGAGATCTCCCTCTCCTCGAATTCTTCCTCTCCTGCAACCTCTCAGCTGAGAGGTGTGTGCTAGAGATCTCCTCCCCCCCTGCAGTCTCTCTCCCTTGAAGCCTCTCAGCTGAGAGGTGGGGAGGGGGAGACTACAGCAGGAGGGAAATCTCTAGTACACCTCTCAATTGAGAGATAGCCATGGGGAGGGAAATTGCTAGCACCACTGGTTGAAGCTGCCACAAGCAAATGAAATACGGGCAGGGGCCTTTCCGTTTATTAAACTGGGTGTACTAAACATGTGATTGGGGACTGCATGGGGGCTCTTTAGACTAACATAAATAATAAATAAACAAACATGGATGCCAGCGGGCTATCATCTCATTTGATTCCACCCACAGTGTGTATATGTACACACACACACACACACACACACACACACACACACACACACACACNAGAGAGCAGGACTTGCTGTTACATAACATTTGTTGTACTCATGACACTTTAAAGCATTTAAAGATTTATTTATTTAGTAAAGGTTCCACAGTGACTGACTGGACCAACATGACATATTAATATATTAATAGCATACTACACAGGTGGGGAAATATTTCCTTCCTGGAGGTCACTTTATAAATTAGTACAAGCTCTGAGAACCACACAGAAGTTGGGGCTGGGGATGCATAAGTGGTGCGCTTATGAAAAGGACGATCCAGTTCATGGATCTGTCCCCTATCCTTGTGTGAATGCCCTCATCAATGGTCAGTTAATCTGAGCTCAGTTTTTCAGTGCTTCGGAGTAGGAACTGGATCCAGGGACGATATCCATGAACTAGAAAGGGGCCACATAAAAACTTCCCTGGGGCTGTACTTGGCCCCCAGGCCTGAGGGTCCCCACCCCTGGCTTACTGAAAGGGGGTGGGAGGGGAGAGAGATGAGAGCTGCTTTACAGGATAGTGGAACTCATCTCTTACTTTGCTTGATGTGGTTTAAAATATAGAATCTTTGCCTTCTGCTTTTGCAACAATAGCAAACAGACAGATGATACATACATTTAACATCTCATCAAGCGATCTTTTCTATGTTGCTATACTCACATTGGATCATGCAGAGAGAAACAAATGTCAACATCAATATCACTTTAAGACCTTTTGCATGTCTGATATAAATCTTTCCAACAAATAACATTGAATGAAACAGTACAATTTTGGTGTTATTTGATAACCTACTGAAAAAATCTAAGAAACAAGATTTTACTCCACTGACAGCATAATAGAAATTCATTTCCACAATCTCTTTTTATTGTTTTTGTTGGTTTAATTTCAACATTCTCAGTGTGCAAAGAGGTGTCCACTGGGTGTTTTTAAACTATACGCATCTGCGCATAGCTCCCCAAACATCCACATGTCCAACTGTTTGTGTGACAGTGGTGTGTAGAGAGGAATGCACCCATGAAACACGCAGAGGAAACTCATAGTCCCAGGGTGGCCACTTCCATGGATGGGGCAGCCATGCTGGGAGCCGGGTGCTCTGCAGCCGCACCACTCAGCGGCCACGGACTCCCCCTCTCCCACAGCACCTGTTTAAAAACACCCGTTGTCACAGCAGGAAATTTAGGGTTAAAATGCAATTGAGCTTCATAAACACATCTAGCGCAGCAGTTTTCTTGAAGAAACTATTAAGATACTTCTGCTTCCAGAGTCCAGCCAAATCTCCTCTAAGTGTTGTTCTTCAAAAGCTGGAGAGTCAGACTTCAAAGAATTATAAAACAGGTTAAGTCAGATAAAACTGCAATCTTTTTCTAGAGAGAGTAAGAAGGATGGAGGCAACCCAAAGAGATGCCATCATTAGTAGTAATACAGTGCAATCTGGTAAAGAGGACAGGAAAGAATCAGAGAAGGAACAGGCAAGCATTAGTATGGAACAGACAAACTAAAATACCTCCAAATTAAACAAAATATGCAATAAAAATCCCCAGAATAAGAGTAAAAATAATATGTTTAAGTGCCTATATGCAAATGCTAGAACTCTTAAAAGCAAGATGGGAGAATTAGAGTGTTTAGCTCTAAATGAAGATATAGACATAATGGGAATCGCAGAGACCTGGCGGAGTGAGGCTAACCAATGGGTCACTGTAATAATAGGATACAAAATATATTGAAATGACAGAGTAAATTGAGCGGGTGTTGGGGTGGCACTATATTTTCGAGAAAGCACTGAGTCGAGCAGGCTACAATATTTACACAAAACGAAATGTACTCTGGAATCTCTTTGAATAGAAATTCCATTTGCAACAAGGATGTGTATAACAATTGGATTATAGTATTGGCCCCCTGAACAGAATGGTGAAAGTAACTGTGAAATGCTAAGAGATTAGACAGACTACTAAAGTTGGAAATGCAGAAATAATGGGTTATTTCAATTACCCTAATATTAACTGGGTGAATGTCTTCCCAGGGTGTGATGCAGAGGTCAAATTTCTAGATGCTGTAAATGACTGCTTCTTGGAGAAGCTGGTTCTTTAACCTATGAGGAGGAGTTACTTTGGATCTAGTCTTACATGGAGCACAGGACCTGACCACGGCCCGGAATCAGCAGCCATGCTCGCTGCTGATTCCGGGCCATGGTCAATACCCCGGGCGGCGGGCGGATGCCGCGGCCACATTGGCCGCAGCGCCCGCACATCTCTCAGGGGACAGATGGCCTCGGAAGCGTGGGTGGGCAGGGCTGTGTGGCCACACGTTGCACTGTGCAGCCCCGCCCCCTCCCCGATTCCACGGCGGAATCTGCCGGCTCGTTTGTTGAAGGGCCATTCTGATTCTGCCAGGGAATCATTTGGGTGATTCCGTGACGGGGCCAATAGGGCCACCATCACGTCTGAAATCACCCTGAATCTTTGTTGGCGATGAATCGGAAGAACTGTCCTAAATAAGTGTGATTCTGAAGGAGGTTCTAGAGCAAATTGACAAAATGAATAGTATAAAATCATCAGAACCAGATGGTATTTATCCCAGAGTTCTGAAGGGACATAAATATGAAGTTAAAAACCTATTGTTGGTAATTTGTAACGTATCACTTACATTTGCCACTGTACCAGAAGATTGGAGGGTAGCGAATGTAATACCAATATTTAAAAAGGGCTCCAGAGGTGATCCTGGAAACTGCAGACTGGTGAGCCTGACGCTGGTGCCCAAAAAACACGTGGAAACAGTTGTTAAGAATAAAATTACTGAGCCTATTGATAAACATAGCGCTTTGAGGGTGTATATAAGCATGTGGATAGGGGTGAGGTGGTTGATATAGTGTACTGGACTTTCAGAAGGCATTTGATAAGGTCCCTCATGAAAGACTCTTGAGAAAATTAAAGAGTCATGGGAAACGAGGCAGAGTCCTACTGTTGATCGGCAACTGGTTAAAAGATAGGAAGCAAATAGTAGGACTAAATGGTCAGTTATCACAGTGGAGAGAAGTAACTAGTGGATTGCCCCAGAGATCTGTACTAGGACCGGTGTTGTTTAATATATTCATTAATGATGTTGAGAAAGGAGTAAATAGTGAGGTGATCAGATTTGCAGATGACACAAAGTTATTCAAGTTAGTTAAAATCCAAGCAGACTGTGAAGGATTGCAGGAGGATCTTGCAAGACTGGGTGACTGGGCATCCAAATGGCAGATTAAATTTAATGTGGACAAGTGCAAAGGGCTGCACATAGGGGAAAAATAAACCAAATTATATGTATACAATGCTGGGTTCTAAATTAGGAGTTACCACTCAGGAAAGGGATCTTGGAGTCATTGTGGACAATACATTGAAATATTCACCCCAGTGTGCAGTGGCGGTCAAAAAAGCAAACAGAACGGTAGAAATCATTCAGAAAGGGATAGAGAATAAAACTGAAAATATCGTAATGCCTCTATATAGATTTATGGTACAACCACACATGGAGTATTTTGTGCAGTCCTGGTCGTCCCATCTCAAAAGACATAGTAGAACTAGAAAAGGTACAGAGAAGGGAAACAAAAATGATCACGGGTATGGAAAGGATCCCATATGAGGAGAAGCTTGATAGATTAGGGTTCTTCAGCTTGAAAAAGAGATGATAGAGGGGATATGATATGAAGTTTATAAAATCATGAGTGGTATGGAACATATAAATAAGGTGTGGTTATTCAGCCTCTCTAAGACTACTAGAACAAAGGGACACTCCATGAAATTAACTGGTAGCAGAGTTAAAACAAATAAAAATAAAGTATTTTTTTCCCTCAGTGCACAATTAACTTATGGAACTTACTGCCAGAGAAAGTGCTTACGGCCGGTAGTGTAACTAGTTTTTAAAAAGAATTGGATAAGTTCTTGGAGCATAGGTCCATTAATGGCTATTAGTTAAGTAGGTTTGGGGAACATAAACTTTGGCTATTAGCCATTAGGTTTGGGGAATGTAACCTTTGACCATTAGCCAAGTAGGTTTGGGGAACGTAACATCTTTCTGTTGGAGGTTGGGATTCTGACCTGTTGGGTACTTCTCCCAACAGAAAGAGATTGGCCACTGTCAGAGACAGGATGGTGGGCTTGATGGTCTGACACAATATAGCACTACTTATGTTTTTATGTTCTCATGACTACTGACTCACTTAGCCTAGTCCCTGAAGTTTCTTCCAAAGTCACAGGCAAATTTAACAACTTACAAACAGACCTCTTAAAAGTATCCACACACTCTACTCATAAACCTCTACAGTTTGGCAGCAGTCTAATCCTTACCATTTCATAATCTATAATGAATTTATAAACCATTCTTGTATATCACTTCCTGGCTCAAATCCATCCCAGGTTAATTTGGAGTGTTATGAAACCCACAGTACATTGGGCATACTACACAGAAGGAAGCATACTGGTGGGACTTAGGTGCTTTACCAGCTAATAACCAGTTATCCATCCTTGTAGGAAAAACAAAATATTATTAAAACCTGCACATGCAAAGTGCTTGTGCAAGGGATTGTTCTCATGAACACTTTTTGGAGGTACCTTGTAACTCATTTTAACCTCCCTTGCCTTTACATAAGCAAGGGGGTTAAAGTGAGGATAAAGAGGGGTACTTACCTCTCCAAACAAGCAGAGGTATATTAAGGAGGGTACTCCTACTTCAGGAGCCTTGCTTATCTGTAGTGGATGGAGTTAATTACCCATAATTGTTTAACTCTCTGCTGTCTCAGCCAAATGACCACCTCCTCAATTGTGTGAGGGAAATCATCTCTGCCTCAGAGACTGCTTTGTTCCCCTGCTGGCAGCTCCCTGCTAGTTCCAAAGAAAGGGAAGAGTTATATAAGCCCTGGCTCTCCCTGTTTTGGGGAACAAAGTAAGCATGAGATAATTCCTCTGCTAAGCGCCCCTGAGCGCTGCGGGGGGCCTTTGTCCCTGAATCACTCAGGGGAGAAGGCACAGTGGTGGTGGTGGGGTGAGCCTTTTCCGCTGGTTGGGAAGCGGTCGGGCTGGCTGCAGCTTGCAAACTGCATCCCTCTGGGGATGCAGTTGGCATTGGGTAGTCTCAGCGCCGTTGCCCTGCATCAATTGGCCGGTTTGAGGTCATGTGATAGTGGAGCGTGCAGCGCAGCTCTCATTAGGCTGGCAGCATGCAGACGAACCCCACCTACCCTATGACTGGTACCGTGGATCTGATCCAGTTGCCTATTTGATTGAGGGACCAGAAAGGATTTTTCCCTTGAGAAGGTTTTCAACTTCTTCACGGTGCTGCTCTCCTTGTCAAGAAGCCTGGGCGGATTGGTGGATTAGTTACTTGAATTGTCGCGGCTGTTGCAGTTTTCAGTTCCATACAGTAAATTGGTAAGGGCTTTACAGCCTGGGAGGATGATAAGGATCATTCGACATGGTGGAGCCTGGGAAGCAAATTAGGGAATGGACACCCCAGATGATTCCAGGAAGGAAGGGGAGATGTTGTGGGCATATGGGGAGGATCCAAGCAGTCCCAAAATATGCATCAGCAACATCTGTCCTTTACGGAAATGGATCAATCCAGTCCATGGGAAGGGGATTGGACTGGCATCTCCAATCCAAAAGGTGGGAACTCTATGGTACTGAAAGCGGGGAGTGAAGAAAAATTTGGATTAGATAATGATTTGATATGGCACTCCCCTTGTTATTCAATCACCTTATTTGGCATTTAATTGGCACGGCAATAATACAAATGTGATTAATTGGCTAATACTGGTTTTACTTCGCAAGGCGAAGGTTAAAGAATTCAATTCAGGCTAATTGGGCTTTGATCTCATCCACCGCTCTTTAAGGTATTAGAGTGGATACATTTGGTTAATTGATTTTGTTTTTCCTAACAGATTAATTAAGATTGGATTCAATAAATACAGTCGCAGCCAGCTTTTACCCAATAGCCTTCGTGTCTGTGTCCTTATTCCTAGTGCGGGGACAAATACTATTGTTCATGAGAACAAACCCCAAGAAACATAGCTGGTTCATTTGTCATTGGTTGTAAAAGTCACCTGTTTGCAAGAGGGGTGGAGTATAAGTTGAGGAAAAATAAACAAACAAATAAACAAAACCAGATGTGTCAGTGGGCTGCTTAAGCCTGCTTTACCCCATGGGCCGCTTTCACATTTGATTCCTTGCAGTCAGATATTGATCCAGGGTATCCTGGGTCAGGCTGGCAGATAGCCTGGGCTCTCACCTCTGTAGTCAACTGAGGTAACAACCCAGGTTAGGGCCCACCAGATAGGGACAAAGAAGGCCATCCTGGAGTAGGGCTGAAATGACATGCTGCTGCGTTAGTTTTTTCCAATGGAAAAAGCTCTTCTGAAATAAGCAGCATGGTGAGACAGACGTTCATTCTGCTACTTTCATTCCGCTATTTCCACCATTCTGCTATTTTCATTCCGCTACTTCCACTGGCCGCGAAAATAGCAGAACAATGTTTGTTCAGACAGTTTCCATCTTCTGCACTTTCCATCGGCACTGCGAAGGAGCAGAACAATGTTTGTTCAGACAGTTTCTGAGATTGTTCAGACAGTTTCTGAATTAGCAGAATGCTGGCAGAATTTGCGAAATGCCAATGGAAAAGCTGTGGAAAGTCACAGGTAATTTCAAAATGGCGGAATGAAATGTGGAGCGGAAAAAGGAGTTGCCACTTCAGAGCATTTTTATGGTCTTGCGACCTTGGGTATTTTCAGACGTTACGAGATCACGCTCAACCACAGTGAACCACGGTCAATGCCACGGCGGGTCAAAGCACCCTGAACGTCTGTTCGGTGGTCACCAGATGGTCACCACGGTCAACACCCATATGGCGTAAAAATCAACCACACTTCCGGAGCTCCCCGCCGGACCATCTCCGAAAGCATGGTCAAAGAGATTCCCGATGGGAAACAACAAAAAATAATGTCTGGCCAGCAACCACCGGCCGGGATCAAAGAACAGGATTCCCAGCCCGGGACAGAGCACGCAGCATCACTGCCAGGCAATGAGCAACAACACAGGCTGGGGAAGGAGATTTAAAGGGCATACAGCAGCAGCCGGGACGAGCCACCCCGGCACCTTCCAGGTGCTTTGACCATGGCCCGGTGGGATTGGCGTAATGTCTGTTGTGCTGCCCCAGGCCGCGATTTGGCGGTCTGACTCCCTGCCGTGGTCCCGGTCCCGTCACGTCTGTTTGGGACTTTTTTTTACCATGGGGGAGGGGGGGTTGTTCAGTTCACCCCTGCCGGGAATCCACTGTGATGAATCGGGGCCGCGTAATGTCTGAAATCACCCTCTGCTTCTGGGCCATTCTGCTGGCCTGGATTGCCTCCACCATGGCTAGCTGCCATGGCAGCCGTCATTGGATGCCAGTCATAGTCGGGGGCGAGGCGCTGGACACAGCGATGGGGCAGGGATAGACAGCTGCACGTTCCCCATTCTCCTCACTCCAGGGCTGTGCTGCTGCTGGCTTGTCCGGGAGCATGTCTGCGTGTCCTGGCAGGTGCGCGCCCTGTCTGCCTGGGCTTCAGCATCCTCGGTCAGCCTGGGATGTGGCAGCCCAGTTGTCATGTATGTCTTTACTCACTGGTTTAGCGTCCTGAGAGTTTTAGGCGATTATTAAGGAGAAAGCAAGTTACAGTCATGCACAGATATTGCTATCACTTTCCTGTACACTTTAATTAGATAGTCAGGGATCAAACTGGAGAAGTTGTGAAGCAAGAACAAGAGGGCATTAAATGCTGGATAGTGGGCCAGTCATCGTTCTGCCTGTCAGAGCAAGCAAGTAGGTATAGGGATCTTTGCTCTCACTGAGAAACATAAACATCTTTTACAGCTGGAACAGGTACTTATTTTAGCAGCTGCAGGTAATATCCACATTTTGAGCTACCACATTAGAAAACCGACTTGTTACCCGGGTACCAGAAAACCCCAAAGTCAGTAGTTCCAAGGACTGATTTTAATACTGATAATTATATATTGGGTTGTAGAAAAACAAACTGGGATGGAAATCAAACAAATCAGGACCAGAGGTAGATATTCCAGGATGGAAAATCAATAAATATGTGTCAGAAGTCAAAATATCAGTACAGAAGTAGCACATTCAGTAACAGAAGACGGTATTCCGGGACCGTAAATCAACATTCCAGGACATCAGGTACCCGAATTGGGTTGCAACTGAGTTTCAATCGGTACCCAACGTTGTTGGGTCAATTCAGGTACTGGACATCTGTCAGGTATTCATTTCAGCTCTAGTCTTGAGGTGAGATCTCTGATGCTACAGAAATTAAGCAATCACCGATAATGACAAAAATCAGAACCCATTACCTATTCTTTTATACGTCAGTTGCATACTTCACATTTGAACAGACTGAGCCCTAATAATATTGTACAAGGCTAACTCTAGGATTTGAATAGGTTGGGTACTCATTCATGGCAGCATTACAGATGATCATTACGCCTTACATGAAATGTAGGGAAAAGTAGCCCTCAGAAAAGGGAATGAAAGAAGGATGTGAACAAAAAATACATTTTTCAGAAAGTGGTATTGCAAAAACCATCAAATCGCAATCCAAAGCTACAAAACTAATCTCATACTATTTTGGAGCACAATATACTATCATATAGGCTAGAACCTTCACTTCCTCCAGGCAGACTCCTATTTTTTGCCTATAATGTTAGCAAGCCAGTGCTCTCAGACGTTATCAGAGAAAAAAATGTATTTTTATAGTAATTATTCTCTCACTTTTAGTAAATGTTTCACACTGCTGTGAAACAAAATTGAAATCAGCCCAGTGGAAAAGTGAACAGGGAATAAGGTCAACCTGGAATAGAGGGTGATAAATAAAATGATTGACTTTGCAGGTCATATTAACGTGTTCATTCAGAGTGTGGATGCTATTTTCAAAAGCATTTATAATGCCAGCAAACAGGCAGTGCTGGAAATGTGTCCTTATATTTCAGGAGGGAGAATTCCCAAATAGGAATAGTTTATTTATTAGATGAAATTAAATGGCACAAACATTCCAACTGGAGAAATTTGCATTAACTAAAATTCCAAACGTTTCTGCTTTTCAAAATGTACACAAATAATGGAATTCCGAACAGTTAAGGTCCTCGTGAGGTAAGTAAAGCAGGCTTATTTGATTCATTTCGTGATGCTGAGGGCATCATTTCCTATTTCTCAAATCAGTCCCTTCCAGCACCTAAAGATTAATTCAATAGTCCACCTCTAGTGATGGAAAAGAAGCACAGCACAGGGATGTATTCTTCCAAGAGATGTATTCTTCTGCAGTAACTTATGTGTGTGCCTAGTTCACAAAACAGTGTTTGATGTTAATTTTAAATTCCTTGAAAGTGGGTAACCCAGACAACTAACCCTTTGTCTCACAAGGCTAGAAATAATGAGATACCACAGGTGCTTGAATGAGTGAACTAATGAAAAAGATGGAAAATTAAAACTGGGATGCAGGTGGATAATATGAAGAATTCAAAATAAAATCAATTCCCCTCCGCATTCGCCGCGGTGGGGGTTTGTCGGCGCCCCTCCTTCCTAGGAACAAAGGAGGCGAGGGGGATAAGAGTGGCCGCCGGGACGGAAGAAGAAGCCGAGGTTGCCACGGCAACCAAAACTTAAGCGGCCGGGACTCTCGCGAGAGGTGGGAGTCCCGGGCGCCATTTTAGGCTTCCTGCATCGCGCCACATTCGACTGGGCGCAGGCAGGGAGCGCGGACGTGCGGCCAAGCAGCGCGGCAAGACTCGGGCCACGTGGAGGAGCGGAGCGAGGAGCAGGGCGAAGGCGGTGCGGCAAAGGTCAGGCCGCATGCCGACAGTTGCGTCCTACACCAGTGCCAGGTGGGGAAGGAGGCAGGGGAGGGCACATTGCTCCAACGCTGATCCACCTCCCCCTACCCTACTAAGTGAACGGACCGCTCCTTCTTGAGGGCCGCCGCGAGAGGAGGCACATGGGGACGGGGGCAGGATCGTACCCCCCCACCAGGATTTTCATTCAGGGAGGAACCTTCCCCAGGCTGGGGTTGGGTGGCAGGCCGAGGCCAGGCCGCCTCCCCTCCCCGTGAGTATCGGGATCCAGGGAATGGGGAGGCCTTGACCCCTCCGTTCCTCACATGTGGTAGGGCCTGGGGANTAGGGGGTAAGTTAATAAAGTTAGGTGGAAGTTAGGGCACAGGAGGATTCCCCTCGGGCTTAACCCGAAGAGGTGGAAGGAAAGGGGACTGGTAGACCGGCTAGTGCAAGGGTTGGTGGGGGGAACCTCCTGTGGTCTGGGTAACAGTTAGGAACAGGAGATGGATAGGACCCCAGTTTAAGGGGGGAAAGGGGAGGGATACCCCTTCCCCCCTTTTCTTGATTATCAATAAAGAGTGTGGCCGTTTAAACCCAATTAAGTATCCTCGTCTTCTTTGGGGGGTGCGTCGACAAAACAGTTATCTGCTTCTTCAAAGTAATTTTTTTGAATATAATTTTTCATTTATTTTCTTGCATTTGTGGATAACAAATTTTGGTGATTTTTTTTAAAAAAGATATAAAAGTGATAGTCTTAGACCACTTTCACACCTGCCCCCTCCCCCACCAGGCACATATTTTGGCTTCAGGAAGGAATGCTCAAGCCAGAATATGCGTGGTGTGCTGCCGGTCTAAAATGTAGACACATTGAAAGTTCTGCCAATACTTCTAAAATTTGATCTGTATTATCTCTGATAATTCCAGGTTCGCAATTCTTCACTGCAGAAAAATCACTATATGTGAAAGCATGACTACTGTGATATGGGGAAAAATGCTTTAAAATGCACTGTTTAATAAGAATTAAACTGTGACCATAATTTTAATTTCACTTTTGACAAAAGCTTGAATTGAGCCCAGAGGTAAAAGACCTACTGTATTAAACCAATGTGCCAGATGACTGTTTAATAAATTTCCCTTTAATCAATTTCCCAGTTATCACAGCGCTAACTGCACCATTATTCAAGACTCACTAACCCCTCATGCTCCCTACTTTGTATCAATCAATCATGCTTACGCCACACTGGGGCACTAGGCAAAAATAACTGTCATCCATCCCATGAGGCGGATCACACACAGTCATCAGAAACCCCATCAAAGCAGAGACTGCCTTCCCATGATCTACCACATCGTGACATGGAGATTTTGAAGTCTGCTCCAATCTGTTCCTTCAACTAACCCTCTCTTTAACATATGGCTAATACCCTACCTCATTCAATTAATCAATTCTTTCTATCCTTACATTTCCCCCCCTCTTACATTCTTTCCTAGATTCTCTACTTCCTACACACAGATGCAACCCTCATCACATCCACAACAACACAATGCTAACCAAAAACAGACTGCACCTCACATATCTGGTATCAAACAACACTCAGGTCGCTTTTAGATGAGCGGCCAGGGAAGCAGGTTCTGCAACGCGCCGCCTGGAAAAGCCTCACAGGGTGCATTTATACCACAGTGACCACCCACTCTAGGAATCGGCAGCACGCGTGGCCACTTTAAAGACACATTCTGGAAACACAATATCGGGGTTTCCAGAACACATCTTCAAAGAGGCTGCGGGAGGCTGCATGACGCTGATTCCTATGGCAGGCAGGCAGCCACTTCCGGTGCATGTAAACGCACCCCACACGGCTTTTCCTAGCGGTGCGTTGAAGAACACGCTTCCTTGGCCACTTGTCTAAAAGCAGCCTCTGAATGCTGGTTTCTGCCTATTTCCCAGATTGTGTATGTTTTGTGCATTTAGAATATAAGCTCTTAAGGGGCTATCTGCAGGGGCTATCTGCATTGTATTTCTGTACATTCCCACCATAAAGCAAACCTTTATGTGCTACTGAAATATAATATATACAAATAGTGATTGATGTTTTTCCTAGCACTTTCAGGGGGTAAGCCACACTTGCCCCTGCACTCCAAAGAAGACAAGCACACAGGAAATGGAATTTAAAGGCCGCACTCTTTATTCAAATCAGCATTAAGGTCAGAGAGTGTTTCACATTTCGGGTCCAGGTTTAACTTTACTAACCATTAACAAAGGGCGGCCTAATGTCTTTCAGTACCGCCCTAATACTTAACTGTCCTAGGTTGCTCTCACCCAGGCTGCTCAGCTGGTTGATACGGCTTTCGCCTTGTAGCAACCCGAAGCAGGCTGGAAGGCGAGGGCCCTGCCAGCCGGGACCGCCCCTGTCCTCGGTCTGTCTCTTATACACATCTAGATGTGTATAAGAGACAGGGCCTAAACAATGAGAGTGGGGGGGCTGGGGCCCAGCGGAGCTAACTCTCCCTCAACGTAACAATAAAGGGGGGGCAGGGAGGATCTTCCTCCCCCCTCCTGAGGCAGGGCACTTACCCCGTCCCTTCTTCGGGGGAGGGTAGACGGAGGAGTGTGGCCTGATTGGGCTGTCTCATCCCCCAGCAATCTATTAGAAAGGAGGGCAGGGAGGATACCTCTTCCTCAAAGGGTGCCCTAAGCCAACCCCCCCCCCCTTTTTTCCAGGAAACCAGGTAGGCCGGGCAGGGGCCCAGTAGGGCAGACTCCTTACTAGGTGCCCCTAAGCGAAGGGCTGTCAAGAGCCTTAGGCAGTGCTCCCAGGACCCCACACCCCCCACTCCTCTTGCTTACGATTCTAGAGTGTAGGGAACACCCCTAACGGCAAGCACAGGCTGTTGGGCAGGGAGGAACAAGGAAACCAAGGCAGTTGACTGGCAGCTAGCAGGACCGGAGTGGCAGGGTAGGTATTATAGCAGGGGGTGCAAAAGAATGGCCCCTCGCATATGCAAGGGCAAGAAGAAGGCCACAACAAAGAGGGTGATGGCACCCCCTCCCCCCAAACGGGCTAAGGAAAAAGGGGAACGCAAGGTGGTGCCACCCAGGAGGCTGCTCTCCAGGCCATGCAGGCCCAAGTTTCTAACTGGATGGCTACCAGGCCCGCGTAGAAGAACTAGAAGGGGGCCGAGGGCAGTCCACCGACTGCGAGGGTGGCGGGCAGGCAGTTACAGCAAGCAACGCGGTGAGGGCTTCCACCCCAGCCAGTTGGGAGGACATGCAGCACCAAGGGAGTGGCCGGCGCCGGGCTCTCCCATCTTGTTACAGGGATGAGGAACCAGGGCCCAGCAGACAGAGGGAGGAATCCCCACCCAATTATCAGGCGCAGTTCGACGCTCTCCAACAAGGCATGCAGGCGCTGATGGAAAGCTTAGAGGCGGCACAGTGGAGACACCGGGGTCCCGGGGGTCCCAGGCACAGGAGCGACATCGAACCGCCAGAAGGTGAGCAGGCTGAGGAAGGTTGTTGGGAAGGGGATGCCGAACAGTGGGGAGCGGGGCCCATTAGAGGGCACGATGAAGACTACACAGCAGGCGCATGTGCGCAAGGGGAATGGGGTCGTAACCAGCATCAGTCAGGTTGTGATTGGGGGGGCTCCCCCACTGGGCCGGGCATGCGCTGCCACGGAGGAGGCTGCGGACAATATGGGACTTTTGGGTACAATTCTGCAGCGCAGGTATGGGGAGCAGATAGAGTCTGCCCTGGGTCGGCAAAACGGTGCTGTGGGCACAAGGAAGAACCCCTCCCCTTGTCAGGGAGGTACACGGATGTGTCAGCCCCGCTTGGTGAGCATTTGCTCCAGGCCACCAGGGAAAAGGTTTGGAGTGGGGAATATATTGATATATTCACCCTCCTCTTCAGTGACCCCATCCCCGACCCCAACGACAAAGAGGAGAGGAAAGAGAAGGATTAATTTAAAAGGCCAAAGGTGGAGTGCACCTGGTCCAACTGGACAGCTGCCTACACCATCTACATGGGTGTGATGCTTGTCAGTTTTCCCGAGCGTGGGTTAGAGTTAATCAAGTACTCCGATATCATCCGCCAAGCATTCGATACGGGCGGTCCCGGAGCGTGGCTGCGCTACGACGAATCCTTTCGTCGAATCCTTTCATCGTAGGACAGCCAATAACCTGCACCTTCGCTGGGATTTGCATGCCCATGACATCTGGCTGGAATGCATCAGCTGTTCCTGATATGCCCCGCGGTTTGACAGCGGTCACGTGCTGTCCTGAGCGGGGAACATGCAGCAGACCAAGGGCGGACAGAGGGGCAGAGTAAAGCAGGCAACAGGAGGGCCAACCTGCTGGGATTTTAATGACGGAGGCAGGTGTTTTGGGGCCCAATGTAGGTTCAAGCACGTATGCACAGTGTGCGGGTGATCACGTCACTGCCTCTGGGTGCACACGGTTTCGACAATATGGATCCAGGAACTGGGGAAGGGCAGGCAATAGACAAAACCCTGCCAGCCAAGGGGGAGCTTCCCAGGCAATGGGAAAGGGCGCCAACCCCGGTACAGCATGAAGCGTTATGGGTAGCCACCCTGGGCTACCCTGACCGCAGGACAGCTGCCTACGTAATCAAAGGTTTCAGGCTGGGTTTTAGGATCCCAACTGAGGGCCCCCGTTATCATCTAGGGGCTAGGAATTTGAAGTCCACGATTGGAAATGAGCAGCTAGTCCAACAAAAGCTCGATAAAGAAGTCAGGGAAGGGAGAATTCAGGGCCCATTTCAGGAGTTGCCGATTCCTACTTTGCGAATATCCCCCCTGGGCATAGTACCTAAGAAGACCCCAGGGGAATTTCACATGGTTCACCACTTGTCCCACCCCAGGAGGGAGTCGGTGAACAATGCAATCCCACCAGAGCTGTGCTCAGTAAGGTATGCAACATTTGACTCGGCAGTCGAAATGGTGCGTGCCTGCGGAAGGGGGGCCCTCCTCACGAAGTGCGATATCAAGTCTGCGTTTTTCTTCTGCCTGTGCATCCTGAGGACTTTGAGCTCCTGGGTATGCAGTTTCGAGGTAAGTTTTACTTTGACAAGGCAATGCCCATGGGATGTTCCATCTCATGTGCGGCCTTCGAAAAGTTCAGCACCATCCTTGAGTGGATTACGCGCCGACGCGGAGCTCGATCATGCACTACTTGGATGATTTCCTCTTCGCGGGAAGGGCGGGGACCTCCGAATGCGCATTGGGAATGCAGGCATTTCAAGATGTAGCCAAAGAGCTAGGGGTGCCATTGGCGCCCGAAAAAACGGAGGGACCAACAACGAGGTTAACTTATCTGGGCATAGAGCTGGACACTGAGTGCTCGGTGTCCAGACTACCAGACGACAAGCTCAGAGCCCTTAGAGAAAAGGCAGTGGCAGTAGCAGGTTCCCCGAAAGTAACAATTAAACAGTTGCAGTCTCTTATGGGCATCCTTAATTTTGCATGTTGGGTCATCGCACCAGGGAGGGCATTCATGTCGCATTTATACACCCAAACAGGGAGCGACTGGCCCTCGCATCACCATATCCGAGTGACTAGGGTGATGCGGGAGGACCTGGCAACCTGGGAGTCCTTCCTCCGAGGCTATAACGGAGTGAGTTCCTGGCGGCAACGACTCCTTTTGGAGGCAGAGCTCCAGATTCACTCATATGTGGCAGGAAGCCACGGTTTTGGAGTCTACTTTACAGGCAAATGATGCTCAGCCCCGTGGCCGCAGGCATGAGAGGAACAGGGCCTAACCCGCGACTTAACATTCCTGGAGTTCTTCCCCATAGTGGTGGCAGTAGAACTGTGGGAGGCAGAATTTGCCAATTGGAAAATCCTATTCTGGTGTGATAACATGGCTGTCGTTCACATCATTAACAAACTGTCCTCGAGATCGGAAAGGGTGATGCGGCTGGTTCGGCATTTTGTTCTCAAGTGCCTACGAGCAAACATATTGTTTGTGGCAAGACATGTCCCAGGGATAGATAATGCCATAGCCGACGCCCTTTCTCGATTTCAGACAGAACGTTTTCACCAGCTAGCACCAGAAGCCAGGGAGGACCCCGAGCTTTTCCGGAGGGACATGTGGAGCCTTGGATTGAAAACTTATATAGGACAGTACAGGGATCCCTCGCACACAGAACCAGGTGGGCATATGAATCTGCTTTCAGTGAATTCCAGGAATACAGGTCAGGGAAGGGCTGGGGCTTGGTTTCCCCATCCCTGAGGGACATATGCTGCAGTTTGCGCTCCGACTCAGGCAACAAGGTTTGGCACCCGGGACGATAGCTGGAAAAGTAGCAGCTATTTCATTTACGAGCCGCTTGGCTGGTTACCCCTCTCCCGATAACGGCTTTTTTATGCACCGATTGAAAGAGAGCTGGACTAGGTGCACCCCACAAACAACAGACTCCAGGGCCCCCACATTACTCCACAGCTGCTGGTCAGTATTATTCAGGCATTACACACTGTGTGTTGCTCTAACAGAGAAGTAGTGCTTTTCACAACAGTATTCCGTGTGGCACTATTCAGGGAATTTCGTATTAGCGAGTAGTACCCAAGTCCAAAGGGGATAGGACGGGGGTGGCCCTGCAGATCCACGATGTGGGCTGGCAGGGAAAGACCCTACTGCTGCATTTACGATGATCAAAGACCAACCAAAAGGGGCAGGGACGGATTTCAGGCTTTGCCCTTCAAATGATCACCATACGTGCCCAGTGGAGGCAATGGAAAAGTATTTAGCATCCCGCCCTAGGATGGAAGGTCCATTGTTTATACATGGGGACGGTACACCATTGACACGGTATCAGTTCGGGGCAGTCCTGTCAATGTGCGTGAAGGAAGCCAGCCTCGACCCGGCTTGCTACACTGCCCACTCATTCAGGATAGGGACAGCATCAGTTGCCGCAAGCATAGGCCTGGTCGGGAACCAAATACAACAAATAGGGCGGTGGCGGTTGGGAGCATACCGCCAGTACATTAGGAATACCAACCCAAAGAGGTGTGGGCAAACGGGATCAGCAGGGCAATGGAATAACTCTGCTTTTTTTTCCAGACGGGGCAACTCGGCAAGGCCGGAGAGTGGTGTGGATCATCGGCCACAGCATCATTCACTGGGCTGGGAAGATGGCCGCACGCAGCGGGTGGGGCACCCAGCTGGACCTATGTGACAGCGTAGAGATATTCTGGCTGGGTAAACGCGGGATGCTTTGGGAGCAATTGCTCCCAACGCTGACTGTTGCAAATGAGAAATTCCCAGCACCAGCGGTAATGGTGATTCATCTAGGAGAGAACAACCTCCCTAGGTGTACAGGGCTGTGGCTGACAAAGAGGGTAAAAGCGGACTTGAGTACAGTCCAGGAACGGTTTCAAGGGTGCAAGCTAGTATGGTCCGACATGTTACAGCGAAGAGTGTGGTCAAACACTTGACACTCGGGCAGGGTAGACTGAGCTAGAAAAAGAGCAAATGGCGAAATAGCGGCTTGGCTGAAAAGGGCTCGAGGTTTTGTCATTTGCCAGCAGGAAATCAGTTATGACAGAGATCAATTATACAGGAGCGATGGGGTCCACTTGCCTGATGCTGGATGCAATTTATATCTTGGAACACTGAAGCGCAGCCTAGAGAAAATCCTGGAATGAATGGTTGGCGGTGAACCAGTCAAGCAGAGCTGGCGGTTCTTGTGGCGGTAGGTTGACTTCAGGCCAATTGTTAAAAGTTGTAGTTGGTAGCATAGGGTTTGAATAGAAAACATCTCCTTAAGAGATGGGCATAAGACATGCACAGCCGCTCAGTGCGGCCCACTGTATGGGCAGCCCAAGGGTGGGAGGCGAACGGCCGGACCCGCTGCGCGGACCATGTACCAAACAGTAGGTTACGGTGTCCTCACCCTTGTTGTTGTTTAAACCCCACCCTGACGGGCAAAGGGGTAGTTACGAGCAACCCGCTCTGGCCCGGGGAAAACCCGGTGGTCGGGGTAGGGGGTAAGTTAATAAAGTTAGGTGGAAGTTAGGGCACAGGAGGATTCCCCTCGGGCTTAACCCGAAGAGGTGGAAGGAAAGGGGACTGGTAGAC
>QEPC01000119.1:5017245-5036701 GCA_003113815.1 Sphenodon punctatus | reverse complement strand
CTGTCCCCTCTCCTTGTCTCCCCCTCCTTGTCTTTTAGATTGTAAGCCACAGGTAGGGACCGCAGCTGATTGTATGTTCTGTACAGCGCCAGGTTGTTACTGGCGCTTTATAAATGTTTAATAATAATAATAATAATAATAATATCTGTTTGATGCCCGCCAGATGTTCATCACAGTGAACCTCCGGCAGGAATCAAAATAACCACGCTTTCGAGGATTCTCCGGGGACCATCTCCGAAAGCGTGGTTAGCTGAACCACGGCCCGAAATTGGCAGCCAGTAATGTTTGTTACTGGCGCCGATTCTGAGCCTCTGGTCCAGACCACAGGCAGGAATTGGACGCAGCAGTCGGATTGGCCACTGCGCTCACCCGTCTCCAGGAGGGCGGGTGGCCAGAGGAGCATGGGGGGGCGTGGCTGTGCGGCCGCACGTTGCGCCGTGCAGCCCCCCCGCCGATCCCCCACCAGAATTAGCCAGCACATTTGCTGGCCGTGACGGGCTGATTCCGGTGGGGGATGAAAAGGGTGATTCCGACCCATCACGTCTGAAATCATCCATGGTGCCGCCTGTCATGGTTAATTCCCCTGTACTACTTTGAAAACTCCAAACACTACATTTGTGATAACAACACATCATTTCTAAATTGTCTATTGCAGGTATGAACAACCAGCAAACCTTTTCTCATGCTCATGTACAAGGACTTTACACCTGAAAATCCTCTGCCACTGCACACAGGTGAAATCAATGTAGTTGTGTTGATTTACTACAGTTGAAGATCTGAGCATGTATGGTCATAAAAAGTCGGTGGTCTGCTGTGCACTAATTATCACTTCAGCTAGAAAAAAAAAACCAAACCTGTATAAACATTTTGTGATGCAATGTATCCTTCAGACCATGACTGAATCTGTTTATATCTTAAACACAGCTGTAAAACTGAAGAGAGATACCTTGATAAACGAAATGGAAACCCCTGGCGGATGCCCCACTTTTGGCACTGAATCTCAGTAGAATCTGATTGGATGTGGCTAAAGGCAACGTCTCTCCTACAAGTCAGGTAGAAGAAGAAAAAATACCATCACTTTCAACCAGTACAATAGATTACATCCTGCTTATGTTCGTATAAATATAGATAAATCTTGATGGAATAAATTGAGATATACTAGATTAACACTCGTATTAAAGAGAGCTGTCTCAAAGGACCTGATTCTCCTATCACTAACATGAGTTGTTGAGGGTTCACTTTTATACTACGGTAATTCTAATTAGTTAAATGTATTTATACTCTTGATAAATACCAGTGTCAGGGGCATAGCTAGATTGAAATGGGCCCTGGTACAGAAGATGCAATGGGTTACCTCATCCTGCCCCCAACATAAGATGCACACAAATTTCACAGCATTGTGGGGCCCCCAGGCTTGGGGGCCCTGGTGCAACTGCTGCACCTATGATAGCTACACTCTGACAAGTGTAAATGAAATCGGAATTTTGCCTATTAATTCTGTTCTGAAAAAGATGCATCAAAATAAAGATGAATCACAAGTGTTATTGTCTTTCAATGATAAGCTTCCTGGAAAACATGATTGAGAGCCTACATTTTATAGCTATATGACTGACAGAGTGTACTGGGATATTTAGAAAAGATTAATTCTTTTATACTGACAATTAAAAATGAAAAAGATTAGATTTTGTTGCTAGATTACTATAAACAATTCTCAGCTGACTTTCAAAGCTTTCCCTAACACAGTATAAATGGGGTAGATTAATCAGAGGGGAAATATAGTTTTCATTTATCAAAGTTTAAGAACTGATTCTAAAGAATTCTAAGGAACCGATTCTAAAGCCATCTGGTACGAGCGCTAGCTCCTTGCACCTTGAAGCAAATGGGATTCATATAAGTGCTGGTTCTGGTGCCAAAGTGCTTCAGGTTAATTCTACTATTTAAATTGTAAAACAGATAAATGCTAGATTGTTCTGATGATAAAAACTGATGGATACTACAAGTTTAAACCAAAAAGAAATGAAAAACAGTAAGCTGTAAAATGTGGAGCTCAGTTTTATTTTGCTCAATTTACTGCATATAATATGCCAGAGTACCACAATCATATGCAATCAACTGCAAGCATATATTTCTGCATGTTTTACTGTAGGTATTTATACATATGATGGTCTATGTACAAATATACACATTTGCTGATACCCATAATTATTTTTTTAAACACAGATGGTTAAGTTGTTTGAATGCAGAAAGCAGAAACTCAAACATGCACATGCAATTATGTGTGCCTAATTCAGAAAATCAGACCCATATTCTGCAATAAATCCATGAGTTTCATATTTAATTTGATCATTTTTGACTTCTGATTACCTGAGTGAGATCCAGAAAGAGAGCTGAGAAGTCTGGCCTTTGGGTGTTCACCATCAAATAGTTCTACCACATCATTCAGAGCTGTCTGGAAATAGGCAAATTGCCCAAAAACAACTGGAAAATAACAAGAGAAAAAAACAGAAATTGCACCCATTAACGTAAAATGCATTATTTTTGTTTGTACTAGTTATTCATTTAATCCATACTGGGTCTTTATCTTATAAGATATGATGTGAAGAAAAGGCCTTAGTTTAGTCTGTGTTTTGATAAACTATTTGAAATGGCACTTTATTTGGTTTCTGTATGATTTGGTGATGAAATCACAGTGCATATTCAGTATGTTTTCCATTTTCTCAACAGCCACAATCCACAAACCACCTGCTCGGAATTTGTTGATGACAACCTATATTTTAAAATTAACAAATTAAATCCCCTTTCCCCAAAGATACTCTATCAAAGTTGGTACTCAGGGGTAGAGTTCTCTAACACCTAGTAATGTCGCTCCCTTCAACTGTGAATGGAGGAAAAAAGGAGCTGAAAAGAAAGAAATAGCATTTATTTTAATTTTGACTAGCGCATAAAAGCCTCATCAAATTAGTACTCTCTCAAAGTAGTCTGTATCATCATATATTATTTTTCATTTTACACTGATCTTTAGAAGAAGCTTTTTTAAATCCAACATGATAGCACAATTTCATCACCTCATATTAGTATTCACTCTCTTAAGATAATACAACAGGCTGTTAAAATAATAAAAACCATCATACTGTGTTAATCAGCTTTAACATATTACTATCCTTATTTCCACTTCTGTCATAAGTAATTTAAATTGTCTCCACAAATTTCATTACACAGTATTTCTCCATGTTATTTTTAATATTTCATCAGTTCACTGCAATTGAAAATCAGCTGATAATAGTAAAGTTCTCCAATAAAATAATATAGTCGACCTAATGAAAATAAATGCATCACACCACATCAGTACTTTGCTGACAAAGAAATAATCAAATTAACTGAAATTTATTTTTATACAAGTCAGTTTTCTACCAACATATCTTGAGTAATCCTGTACAAAATCCCTTGATGACATACTTCCAACCTTCTAAAATATTTCTTTCAGATGATTTGATTTGATTAAAAATATGGTTAACAACAATTCACGTCTCAATATATAAATGCACAGGTAATTGATAAAGCTCTGATTATCGGCTTTACAAAGAATGCTTGCACCAATTTTATGTGATCTACAACAAACCAGCTTTGCACCACTTGTCAGTTATATAAGATATTTAATGTGATGCACTACTGTATATTTTTTTTTATAGAGAATGCAGTGAAAATGAAATGGAAATTTTGCCCTGGTTCCAATTTTATTGGAACAGTTCAGTCTGAGCAAAAAAAAAAAAAAAAAAGAAGAATTTTTTTTGGCCATTTTGCACATACTGCTGTGATTCTGCACATGTGAAAAATGGTGCTCACAATGGCCCATTTCCATAAGGAGGCGGGATGCCACATTCTGCACCAGCTGCAGCCTCTGGACCATCACCAGGGGTAGACCCACATAGAGTGTATTGCAGTATTCCAGTCTAGAGGTGATGAATGCATGGATGATGGTGGCTAGGCCAGAGTCTGAAACATATGGGCATAGCCGTTGCACCAAATGTAATTGGCAAAAGGCGTTCCTCACCACAGCCACCACCTGGGAATCCAGGCAGAGCTGCAAGTCAAGGAGCACCCCTAGACTATGAACCTGAGTGGCTAATGAGCAGATACCATCAATGATGGGGTCCACCACTCCCCCAGCCCTACCCACCAACATCACCTCTGTCTTGTCAGGATTCAGCTTCAGACAGCTTACCCTCATCCAATCCCCCACAGCTGCCAGACACCGGGTAAACACTGAGACTGCCGGGTCTGGGTCTGCTGAAAAAGAGAGGTAGAGCTGTGTAACATCAGCATATTGATGGCACCGAACACCAAACCCTCTCACGACCTCACCCAGGGGGCTGCATTTACATGTTGAACAGGAGAGGGGACAGAATAGAACCCTGTGGGACTCACACATGTGAGGTTCCAGGGAGATGATGAACACTCCCCAAGTACCACCTGTTGAGTTCTCCCAACCAGGAAAGAACGGAACCATTCTGCCCATCCCAGCCCGGTCCCACAGACACACCACCAACATCTCATGGTCAATGATATCAAACGCTGCCGACAGATCTAATAGAATCAAAAGAGATGATCTGCCCTGATCCAAATCATGGCGCAGGTCGTCAACCAAAGCCACAAGTGCAGTCTCCTTGTCAAATCCAGGTCGAAAGCCAGACCGTGAAGGAAGAAAACTGATCTGATCCAGATGCTCCTGAAGTTGCCAAGCTACAACCCGTTCAATAACCTTCCCTAAAAAGGGAAGATTAGAGATCGGTCGATAGCTGGCAAGGGAATCAATGCCAAGTGATGGTTTCTTGAGCTGAGGCTGAACCACCATTTCTTTGAGGCAGCCCGGCACTCTGCCCTCCGTAAAGGAGGCATTGACAACCCAGGCCAGCAATGGCCTAGCATGTCCTGGCAGGCCTTAACCAACCAGGATGGGCATGGATCTAATTCACAACAAGTGGCTTCGACAGCGCCAAGAGCATCCGCCACATCAGCAGGTGATACCCAGTGAAACCGATCCCACGAAACCAGACAAGGCAGAGCCGTCATTACCTCAGGTTCTCCCACTGCTATAGGTGCAGCGTCGAAGTCATGGTGAATCCGGGCAATTTTGTCCACGAAAAAATCGACAAACATGTCACAGCAAGCACTGGAAGATTCCAGTTCCAGGCAGAGAGAGGCCGGACTGACCAGCCCCTGCACCACCCGGAAAAGCTCCACTCAACACGACTTCACAGATGCTAAGAGGGTAGCAAAGAACACCTTCTTTGGTGTCCGCACAGCCACTACATAGGTTCTTAAACTACCTCTATGCCGCAATCAGTTGACTTCAGCATATGTATGGTGCCGCCATCGCTTCAACCACCATCCCTCCCATTTCATCCATCGCAGGTCCTCTATAAACCAAGGGGACCTGCATTGTCGGCATTCCGGAAGTGGATGCCTACGAGCTGTTCGGTCGATGGCCTCAGTCAGCAAGGTATTCCAAAAGACTACGAGGTCACTGAGTGAGAGACCATCAAGATTGGGAGGTATTTCCCCAAGAGCATTCTGGAACCTTTCTGGTTCCATAAGTCTCCAGGGATGAACCAACTGAACTGGTTTGGCACCTCTCTGGGGGAAGACATGCACCAGGAGACTGGTCCAGAGGAGGTAATGATCAATCCATGACAAAGGCACCACTGACACCACCCCCACTACTAGATCCCCTGCCTCAAGACCAGTGCAAAATATCAGGTCTAGGGTGTGTCCTCCATCATGTCAGGCCGACAACCCTCTGAGACAGTCCCATGGTTGTCATGACGGCCATGAACTCCAAGCTCCCCCAAGATCGGTGTCAGCGTGGCTGTTGAAGTCCCCCAAGACTGAAGATCTCGGAGACTGCAAGATCACCTCCACCACCAATTTAGCAAGAGCATGTAAGGATGCTGCCGTGCAGGTAGGTGTACGGTATATAAGCAGCAGCCCTAATCTAGGCATTAGGGGTACCTAGGCATCCCATATGAACTGGAGAAGCCACCCACAAACAGCAGACAGGTTCCCAATTTGTAGGCACTGTTAATGGGGATGCAGCCTTTGCAAGTCACAGGAACTGGCCATGAGTGCTGGGGAGCATGAGTTCCCAGAGCTCATGCCTGGACCCTATCAATTTCAAAGGCCAGCAGGACACACTTTCCCCTCCCCCATGCTCCATGCAGGGGGAGTGCGAGGTGGCTGCTGCAGTAGCCACACTGGATGCCACTCATTAGTATCCCTTCCCAAACACTCCAACTGTGCGACTGCTCTGCAGAAATGCCATGCCACTCAGCTGACATTGACCCTCCTCTCAGTCTTGCTCATTTAAAAATACCCAGTGTGAGTGCCCATGGCGCCCCCGACAAAGCCCCTCACCTCTGGACTGTGCAGCTCCATCTCTCCCAGGTGGTCCCCAATGCTAACCAAAAGTTGCTGACCAAGTGCAGCTGAGAAGAATGAAACAGGGAGCTAATTCCAAAACTGCAGCTAATGACTGATATTCTAGAGAGCTGATCACTCAAGTTGAGTGATAGCACATACCACGGTGGCTAACCAAAATATTATTACCACCACATAACCAATTCAGTGCATAACCAATTCACAATATTTTCTGAGCTACTTCATTTCTGGGTTACTTCAAGACCAATAGCAAAGCTGCATCCAGCAGACTGGGAAACAGAGTTAAACCTGAAAGCACATACTGGGAGATAAACACAGGGACACAAGTCTCATAGGTCAGCAGGTGCAACTGTTCCTGGGCCCAAGATTTGGGGGGCCCACAAACCCCCAGCAGGAGTCAGGAGCTCTGCATCTACCCCCCCCACCCCACAGCCAGCCATTGGGGCCAGGATCCCAGCATCCCGTTCTCTCCCAATTAGACCCATCCTTCTTGCTGCTGCTTTGTCAAACTCCCCACAATCTTCCAGCCCAGGCACAACCAATAGAGCAAGAAAAGGCAGGGTGGAAGTAAGACTGGGAACTGGCTCAGTCAGAAGCAATGCACTCGGTGCTCTACGGGTTGTGCCTGGGCTGGAGGAGCATGCAGAATTCAAAGGGGCCCTGGTGTTGCTGGAGCTTCCAGAGTCTTGCTGCTGAATGGAATCTGCGGCTCGCCTAGGAGGTGTGTGCCTGGGGAAGCTATGGACTCTGCCTGGCTGGGGGCGTTGTGGGGGAAACAAGTCATGGCCCCAGTCAGGATGAGGGGGACAGGGGAAGCAACTCTGCCTGGGGGGGGCGGGGGGAGTATGTATGTGTGCAGAGGGTGTGATAGGGGAGAGTGCATACGTGTGCGTGTGGGAGAGGAGGAGGGGAGGGTGCATGTATTCATGTGTGTGTCACATGAGTGCATGTACATGTGTGTGGGCAGAGGGGGGATGGGAAAGCACATGTATGAGTGAGTCTGTAACAGGAGAGTACGTGTATGTGACATTTTTATTCTCCAAGTGGCTTTAGAGTATCCACTGTTGGTTCCCCTTAATGTCCCCCACCCCTTACGCTTTTAAATGGTTTTAAACTGATCTTACATGGATTTTAAGTCGGTTTTTTGGCTTTTATTATATTAATATTGTGAAGTGCTCCAAGTGCATAGATTGGTTGGGGGAGGGATGAGAGGGACAGGAGAGTGCATGCGTGCAAGACTGAGTATCTGAGGGAGAGAGGAAGTTTGTGAGTGTGTATCTATGATGCTGGCGGAGCAGAGGAGGGGAGGGGCCATTCCATCTTTTGCACCTGGGCCCCATGAAACCATGCTATGCTTCTGGATAAACAGAAAAGGGAATAAGGGCAAATGGAACTAGCCAGTATCCATGGGACAGGAATGTGATAACACTGTAAACATCACAAAGCAGTAATACAGTAAGTTGGTGAAACTGTCATATAATAAATGGATACTATTGTTGATGCAGATTGATTATCACATGGCTAACCATTTCAGTGCTGACACAAATGCCAATCAAAGAGACTTACTTTCTAATGAGCAATACTGAAATGCCCCAAAATTGCAACAGAGAAAATAAATTTCTGAATGGTAAAACTGTAGATTACACACTCTAGTTAGGAAAGGTAAACTGCTGGATTAATGAACAGAATAAATTTACCGCTTTGTGTCCAAATGAACTTTTCACAAATAGCAAACATAGTCAGGACAAACTGTAAGTCTGCATTTAAATTAATATGTAATTGGTAAAATACCTTAGCTTACAAAACATTCTCCTAGATATTAGTATAAAGATGGATGTACTGAAGCTATGCAGTGGGAAACCCAAAGGTGATCTTCAGATCCTAACATTTAGCCACTTTCTAAAGTAACTCTTTATAGACATGTGCTCAAAAATTTCATGTTGTCTTGATGGGGACAGTTACCTTGATGGGGACAGATTTCAGTAAAATTCACAAAATGGCTCTTTTAAATCTCAGGCCCATACTTGAAGCCACCAGTTAGAGAACTGTGTAATGGGTGTTTTCAGACACACATTTCTCCTGGATGTTTGCTGTAACATCCAGAGCTTTCTGTGTCTCTAAATCACTCACCCAGATCTTAAACATCCGACTCTTTGAACTTCTGCGTGAAACTTCTCCCAGAACTTTTGTGTGTAAAAGGTTCTGCTGGTAAACTGCTTTGCTCCAGGCAGCTGTGGTCACTTGGTTTCCATGGCAGCCTGACATGTTTACAGCTGCGGCTACTTTAGGCTGCCTCAGGGCAGTGTTTGTGTGAGGAATGCATCCAGGAACTGCCTCAGGGCAGTATGTGTGTGAAGAATGCATCTGGAACTTACTTGTGGACTTGTAAACCCAGACGATTAAAACATCTGGAACTTTAACGGGTGTCTAAAAATGCCCATAGAACATATAAGTATCTTTGGATAAGGAGCAATGTTTTACTTTCTTATTAGTCTAGCAGTAAACAGGCAATTAATTTAAAAACAAATTTTGAACATACCTTTTCAACTTAAAGGTGTCCCAAACCCTAGCTCTCTTTGGTTGATGACAAATATCACTTCCCTTATATTCAAATAATCCAGCTGCCCCACTGAGCAAAACTGACCTTTTAAATAAGATTAATGCTTTCTAATGACATGTTTCCTTCATCCCAGACCATAACTGAGAGATTCTACAGGAGCCTATTTGGCCTGTGTTTATGGCCCCTTTGCATGCCAAAAAGGCAGAATCTGTTGATAATTTTAGATACCTTAAAGTGATGACATTACCTCTTCCTTTTTGTCTCACAATTCCTTTCAGTAAAACAACATTTATCTTGCTTATCTACTGTAGAAGATTGGTATAAGAATTAGCTTGTATTTGCATACAGCTTTATAAATGCAAACTGGTACGTAAGTGTTACGTATTATTTTCTTAAGCCTTAAGATGTTATCAAAGCCAAGCTTCCTCGGCACAAATGAAAAATTTAATGCAATACATAATGGAAGTGCGTTAGAGAACTTTTGGAATTATTGAGCTGCATCTTGAGAAATTACATGTCTACCTGGCCATGAGTTCTGGAAATAAATATTTCGTAATAGAGCCTTTAATAGTATAAATGTGTCCCATATATAGAACTCCAAAATAATTTTATTATAATTGCCATCTCAAGAAACCAGTTGTTCTGAATTCTTGGCAATTTCTTATGTAATTGTTCCAGTGCTTTGGCTCTTTCTCTCGTGACTCTTTTTCTAACCTCCTACGCAAGCAAGCAAAAAAAAAAAAAAAAAGTAGTTCCAAACAGCAAGCATCTGAGATAATGAAAACTGGTTTCCTATAGGAAGGGGGGAAACAGCTCAATATAAAAAGATAGAATGCTTTGGTTACAAAAGGGGCCATATCTCGAGGTGAAAACAAATGAGATCCTCTAGCCACCCTGGGGAGGGCAACAGCAACCACCTCACTTTGGCCTGGTAGGGAGGACTTTTCAAATGAGCAGCCCCCTTTCCCCCTGGAATCGGCGGGGGGGGGGGGAGGGGCTGCCATCACATGTCCCTCCATGCCATGGGTTGGCTGAGAAGCTGTTCACGTGGGACAGGAATCCTGCTCAGCAGGATTGGGCTGCTGACAAATAGCTCATATGGGGGGCCAAGAGGAGTGCAATCACCTGGCCCGCCAAACAGCTGATCAGAGAGACCCAGAGAAGCGTTCTCACCCAGCCCAGGTGCATGCATCAAACAGCTGAGTGGGGCACTCACCTGGCCTGAGTGAGCATATCACACACCTGACCAGGGGGGCCTGGAGGAGCATGTTCCTCCGGGCCCAATCCTTGGATCTCGCCTCACAGCTGGGCTCGGCTGAGTCTAACAGACAGGAGGCTGTACATTCATCCAGATTATCCTGGCTGGGCAGGCGAGCCTTAGCCCTTGCTGCACTGCTGACCTTCTCTGGATGACATATCTGGTAGCAGCTGCCTGCCCGCCCTGAGGCAAAAGTGGGCAAACATCTGGCAGCCACCAAATAGATGAGCTGGTGACTCGTGGCTACTGTGGGTGTTCATTGTTTTCACCCTAATTTGCATCAGTCATGTCCACATTTTGCTATGGAAGCTTGAGTTCTTACTTATCTCCAGGAGTAAGCTATACCAAATTCAGTTAAAAGTGGACAGCATAATAAGAAATCCTGTGGAGATTGTCCCAAGACTCCCTTCTAAAGCAAAGGCAAAATGTTGTACATGGGGGACAAGAGATATGTTTACAGATGAGCTAGGGTTGGACTACAAGTCTGGAGATGTTGGAAAATATTAGCGCTGAAAAGGCAAGCTGCTGCGGTAGCTTTTTCCAATGGAAAAAGCTCTTCTACAATGAGCAGCAGAGCGTGATTGAGATGTTCATTCTGCTACTTTCATTCCACTACCTCCGATTTTCCGCCACTTTCAATTCGCTACTTCCACTGGCTGCGAAAATAGCAGAACAATGTTTGTTCCGACAGTTTCAATCTTCCACAGTTTCCATCAGTGCTACAAAGTAGCAGAACAATGTTTGTTCTGACAGTTTCTGAGATTGCGCAGACAGTTTCCAAATTTGCGGAATGCCGGCGGAAAAACTGCGGAAAGTCGCGGGCAATTCCAAAATGGTGGAACGAAATAGTGGAGAGGAAAAAGGAGTTGCTGCTTCAACCCTAATCCCTATTGCCTTTGTTTCCCTTTCTTCATGACTACTGAGAAGAACAAGTTATTCTTGCCTTTCTTGTGCATTCCTTGGTTTTTTAGGAGTGAAGCTACTCTGCACTACAAAACTTTTCTTCATTTGCTGTGGAATTGGGGAAATGAAATAAACTACTTCCCAAGCCTGGAAGGAAGGGAAGAAGCTTCATTTCAGTCAGGCATTTGGGGAGGTGGGGGGAATGGAGTAGGTGCGGGGGAGGGACTTTTTATACAGATCAGGCTAATGGTTGTTTATGGATTTTATTTTTTGAACTTTTATATTTGCTATGATAATTTTATTGTTGTGCTCATGTTTATTGTTTTAGAAATAACTGTTAGCTGCCCCGAGTTGCTTCAGTGAAAAGGGTGGGTTAAAAATATATGAAAATAAATAAAATAAAAAATTTCCTCTTTGATGTCCCCATTTATTATTACTCACCTTTGTCCTCACAGCTTTAAAGCTTTTATTGCTGCTCATAGTTTCCCTAAATTGGTGCAATATCAAATTGACAGGATTTTCATCAATATCATAGCTGCTCCATTGTTTTGGATAGCAATGGCTAAAATTCATGTGAATAGAGGAAGGAGAAGGCTACCAATCTGATATGGACATCTTTAAAAACAATTTAAATGAGAAAACACAGGCTGGAATTGGCATAGAGTAAATATTACTGACGGTAATCAAATCTGCTAATCATTTTAATTCTTGACAGCAGATATGGTAGGTCTGTAGGATATGGTTTTAAGGGGTGAGACTAAACAAACATTTCTCCCGTACATCAGTACCTTTAAATCCTGTTCTTCTCTCTCTTGAAGCTACATAAGACCACAAGAAGTGCCAATCTGGGTCAGACCAAATGCAGATCATTATTACTACTACTGATAAGACTGCATGTGCTGTGAAGAACTCAATGCAGCTTTTAACTAGAACAACCTATTTATTTGTCTTTTCCAGCCTTCAAAAAAATGGACAAATAGTTATTTCATGGGTTGTATACACCTAGACCCAGGGTTCTCAACCTTTTTTCATTTGCGGGCCCCTCAATTTTTTTTCTATGGCCATGGCACTGGAGACCTGTTTGGGGTCAGGGAGAACAGAAGACAGGGCAGGCGGAACAGAAGAAGCTTGATTCTTGTGGAACACTCGATGTTCCGTGGACCACAGGGTGAGAACTACTGACCTAAACGTTATTGGCATAAATTTCTAACAGAACTTGCAGTAGGCTATCTTTTAACAAAAAGTTAGCAAAATTCATATACCACAATTCACAGATACATACTATGAAATATATATTTCATCGTATGCATCTATGAAATACATGATGGTGAGTCGACTGAAGCTGAATCCTGACAAGACAGAAGTGATTATGGTTGGCTGGTCTTATGACTTGGAGGGGTCTGGCCCCCTCTGGTTGATCAGGTTCACAGCCTTGGAATGCTTTTGGATCCCTCGGTGTGCCTGGAAGATCAGGTGGTGTCGGTGGCAAGGAGCGCTTTTCACCATCTCCATCTAGTGAGAAGGCTGCGGCCTTTTCGTTCCGACTCTGATCTGGCCACTGTTATCCATGCTTTTGTTACCTCGAGGTTAGATTACTTACTGCAACACACTCTATGTGAGGCTGCCCTTGATGGCTGTTCGGAAGGTGCAACTAGTGCAGAATAGTTGCACCTCCTTTTTGGGACAAGTCATCAGGAGCACATTTTGCTGGTGCTCTGAAGTCTGCACTGGCTGCCTGTAGCTTTCCAGGCACAGTTCAAGATGCTGGTTTTGACCTTTATAGCCATAAACGGTCTGGGTCCCATATATCTGAAAGACTGCCTGTCCTACCATGTTCTATTGTGACCCCCTACTGTCGGCTAGAGTGCCTTCTTGCAGGTTCCACCTGTTACCCTTGTCTGTGGGATGGGCATGTGCAGGAGGGTGTTCTTAGTTGCTGCTCCAGTTTTGTGGAACTCCCTTCCCCAGGAGGTTCACTTGAGCCCAAGCCTAAGCATCTTCCCGAGGCAGTGTAAAATATTTTTATTTGAAAAAGCATTTGGTGGGCGGGGATAGGGGATGGTTGTGTTTTGGGGTAGGGTTGTTGGGGGGTGGGAGTTTTGAAGGAAAGGTGCAAGTTTTTATTGTTTGAATTTTATTATTATTATTGTTTTATGAACTGTGGGTCACCTGGAGCATCTGTGACATATAAATTTGAATAAATAAATGCGAAGGATGTGAGATAATTCACAACAATTACTGAAATAAATGCATAAGGAGCATAACTAGGTTGGAATGGGCCCTTGTGAAGACGATGGAACAGTCCCCACCATCTCCTACTCCTACAATCCTGACTTGCCTCGTAGCCCCTGTAATCAGTGCCTGTGGCAGAAGGGATGCTTTTCCAGCCGTATGTGGCTGATCATGTATTATGTTCCTCCTAAGATTGTGTGGACCCACCTGCTGCACCCATTATAACTACCTGCCTGAAATGCATGCCTCAAAAGGCTTTGAAAGCTGGACAGTTAACAATGACATCATAACCACTTACAACAAGGTTATATTTGGCCCCTGAAAAAAAAATCTATACTAGAAACTCTTCAAGTAAAATCAGTCCAAACATCATTTCCAGTTTCTTCCACATTACTTTGATATCTAAACCAGCTCAGAAATCCTGTAAACAGAAATCACTTTCATGTGGGCTTCACAAGATTGCAGTTATGCAAGCACACAAATCGTTAATGGTCTGTTTGAACTCTGGATATTTTTCTTTCTTTGTTCAACTAGGAATATTCAAGTCCATTTAATTTTGCTTGTGATATTTTCCCATATGTTGTTTGTTTGTTTCTGAATAGAAAGTGTGCTCCACTGCTGATAAATGTTTCTCCAAACATGGCCTCACAGGCCAAAGAATATGTACTATTTGAAGTGAGAGGGGAAAACTGCTTTTTACAAGTCAACTTTCTCCCATGTACTAAGCTAATGAATGGGGGAATTGAAAAAGATGATAATGTCACAGAGATACTTTAGAGGTTGTTATTAAAAATAAATGAGCTATTAAAACAATGGGTGAAAGACTGCAAAGGGAAGTTTAGGCTTTTGGTTCTTAATATAAAACAGTGGACCAAATTTTTCTCTAAGTTAAATTGATATAAATTTGAATAGCTCCCATGCCATCAATAAAATAACTGCAGATGCATGGACAAAACGGAATAGGTCTGGGACTGTATTTAAAGCAGCTCTTTAAAGCAAAGAAAGCAATACAGCTATCTAGTAACAGACTATACCCTAGGTTCCTATGCACCGATAAATAAAAACCCTTTCTTTTAATAAAATTGAGATAATGCATAATAATACAAAATACAACTTCTTCAACTAACAGGAATAAAGAAAAAACTGAGGGTATTAAATGTCTTGGCAAAATTTCAAGAATTCTCATTCACTTTATTTAAGACAAAGACCAATAGGCTGGCAGAAGAAATTTGGGGTTTTAACAAACAAGAGAGTCCCCTGGAGTCCGGGATCGGTCCGTGCAGCTCTACTCACATGTTTAGTGTGCAGACCCTAATAAACATGCAGCCCCCTGCCTGTATTTCTTGTGTGTTCAGGCAGCTTCCACACAGTCCCCACTCCCTGGTTGAGTGTGACAAACCTACTATACGGCAGGTGTTCTTCCCCATCACATTCCACGCACCAACCCCACCCCTTCCCAGTATCCCGCCTCTGCCCATGACTCACAGCCGTGCCAAATCATGGGAACACAAAGCTGCTCCAGCTGTTTCTTTCTTCCGGGATATCAATCCAGGAGGCGTTCCAGAGCCTGTTATCCCCATCCACCCACAAACGTTCATACCTAGGTTTATATCTGCCAGCACATGGTGGCTGGAAATAACCTTTTGCTTTGCACAGCATTCTCTCACCTCATCCAGGGCTCCCACTCTTCCATGCTCCTGAATTTTGAACTGCACAAGGGTTATGCGGTGTCTGCTCTCCGTTATGCATACACGGAACCCCAACTGTGCGCATGTGCCATCCTACGAGCGCATAGCCAGCCTCACAAGATGGGTTTGACAGTTCTCTCTGTACATCAAGCCTTACCCCAAGGTCAGCAAAGGCCAGGATATCAGTCATCCCCCTTACTTCTTTGGACCCTTCAACTTGGGAGGCCACAGCTCCCACAGAAAAAAGCAGAAGCCATTTGGCTTTCCCTGGTAAACAATCCACGGGAATAGCTTTCTGTGGCGTTATGATCTCTCATGCTCATCGCAAGCAAAAATTGCTACTTTCAAGGGGGCGGCTGGTTACTTACCTGCAACTTGACTGTGTCAGCTCAGCTCCGCAGCGTATAACTGGTCAGGGATTCCCAGGAAGTTTACCCCCTCCCCCCCCCATGAGGACTAACTTGGAGACGCCTGGTGAGAAAAAAAACAAAAACCGGCGGCGTCTGTCAGTTTCTAGCCCGCGGCGGCGCGGGGCCCCTCCCCCCACAGGGCCATGTTCCTGGGCGCTGGTGGCACATGCCTCGGGCCGGCCCTGTGAGAATCAAAGCCTAGCACATGAAGCTGATGTGCGTTGAGGAGTACCTGTTAGGAGATGCAGCTACAGCCACCAATGCTCTGCATATGGCTGTACCCATCAAGAGGTTTGTCTTGGTGAAGGAGAAAAGCACACACTGGGGGGAGAAAATGCTGTCCTTGTGGTGAGACGCCAAGTGGATCTCCAATAGGGCTCAACTGAATAGAAGAAAAAGTATTTGAGTATTTCTGAGTAGGCAAGTAGAGGACCTGGGTTTTCGGGAGCTGCACAGTAATGCCATTGAATACTCCGTACACGGTAAAATACTCAGTAAAATACTGAGTATTTTTCCAAGTATTTTACCAAGTCCCCTAAGGTACAGGCAGGAAAGGGACTGCAAAGCAAACTCACTGAGAGGACATGGCTCATGTAGTGGAAGTGGAGCTGGCTTGCCACCATCACCAGTGAATTCCCACGAACACCCTCTGGTCCACTTTTCCCCAGTTGGGTTCCCAACACACCTGTGGTCAATCTGGGCAAACATCTGAGCCAGTGTGGTATAGTGGATAAGGTGCTGGACTTAGATCTGGACCTGGGAAGCCAGAGTTTGAATCCTGCCCTAGCCATGAACTCACTGGGTGGGCTTGGGTAGGTCTCAGCCTAGAGAGCTAGTGTGGTGTAGTGGATAAGGTGTTGGGATTCAACCTGGGAAGTCAGGGTGTGAATCCCACCCTAGGCATGAGCTCACTGTGTGTCCTTGTGTGAGTCACAATCTCTCAGCCTGAGTGTCGCATCTGTAAAATGGGAATGTGTGTGTCTGTTTTCCCCTCACCCTTGTCCATCTTATATTGTAAGCCCACTGGGCAGGGACCTGTCTCTGAAAATCTATGACTCTAAAGCGCTGCATACCCCTAGTAGCGCTATAGAAATGCTAAGTAGTAGTAGTATGGTCTGATAACAACCGTGGAAATGGCCTGCGGGCCAGAACGGGTTGATGTCATGTTTGTTTTCACCAACTTTTTTCCTCTGGCCCATCCAGCTCCTGCCTCCCATGCTATTACCCACCCTTTCTTTTATCTGTGCATTCCTTATTGAAATTTGCAGGCAAGCTGGCTGCGGTCCTGAAGCTCTTCATTTTCCTCTGTGTATTCAGTTTAGCTGGGACTGGGAATGGCAATAGGAAGTGCAGAGGCACAGCCATGCTGCTGTTAGCTACTATGTCCCTCCCCCCCCTTCAAATGCAAGTGCTTCCGACCCCCAGCCCCTACAACATACCACCATTTTGCACTGCCCCAATCTCTCCAAACCTCCCACCTTTTCCAGAATAAGCACGGAAACCATGGATTGTGAAAAATACAACCACTTTATTTAACAATACAAACTAACTTTAATGAATTTTAGTGAACTTCTAATTATTTTAAAAGTGCTTTTAATTATTTAGAAAGTCAATTTTTTCATCTTCTTCTGCCTACACCTTTTGGCAGCTGGGCAGGCTCTCTTGGGAGGTGACAGGAATGGTGGGGGGACATTTGCCTCCTCCTCCCATGAATTTGGCCGTGGCTGTTTTCTGGAAGTGTGCTGCTTTTGGTGGGACTGCCAGTGGGGGAGGTGTGCCTTGTTCATGTGGCATTCAGCTGCATGAACATACGGCATAGAGGGCTCGGGTACTTTAGCTGGGGGTATTGATGGGTGGTGAAACCAGGGTGGGTGGGCAGGATCCAGATGGGGTGCCGATGGGGGGGCATCTGAGCAATGATGCTTGCGGTCACGGCTGGCAAGGGGCACCTACCTCTGAGCAATGATGCGGTCACGGCAGCTACATGAGTACCCCTATGCCTACACAGCACCTCCCTGTGGGTACTGTCTGTTAGCCTGGTTCATACAATGAAGGCTTGTAGGGAGGCGTTCTCAGTTGCTGCTCCCCCAGGAGGTTCATTTGAGCTCAAGAGCAAGTGCCTTCTGGAGGCGGTACAAGACCTTCTTGTTTGTAAAGGCATTTGGCGGGCAGGGATAGGGGATGGTATAGGTTTGGGGTAGGGTTGTGAGGGGATGCCGGTTATCAGGAATGGGCAGGTGTTACTGGATGGATTTTGTGGGGGGTTGTGGGTTAGGGGTGTGCACTTTATTTTTGCTATATTGATAACGATAATGAAATCCTTCATTTTTGTTATTGTTATTGCAATATTGAATCCCAACAAGATGGAGATAATGCTGGTGGGTAAGGCGGTAGGGGTGACGGTCCTCATCATTGATGGGGTCTGTCCTCCACTGGTTCCCCAGGTGCTGAATATGGGGATGCTCCTTGACTCGCAGCTCTTCTTGAATGCTCAGTTGGAGACTGTGACAAGGAGTGCCTTCCGCCAATTACATCTGGTGTGTCGGCTTCGGCCATATGTTTCAGACTCTGACCTGGTCATGGTTATCCATGCCTTCATCACCTCCAGGCTAGACTACTGTAACGCGCTCTACATGGGGTTACCCATGGTGATGGTTCGGAGACTGCAGCTGGTGTAGAATGCAGCAGTCCATCTCCTGGTGGGATTGGGCCACCAGGAACATATTACATCAGTTCTTCGGTCTCTGCACTGACTGCCTATTGTCTTCCGGGCCTGATTCAAGGTGTTGGTGCTTGCCTATAAAGTCCTAAATGACCTTGGACTGACCTACATGCGGGATCCCCTCACCCCTTGAGTTCTGGATCAGCCCCTGAGGTCATTGGGGGGTTCTTTCCTCGAGGTTCCCTGAGTCTTCCAGGGGGCCACAATGAGGAGGGCTTTCTCAGTGGCTGCCGAATGGCTGTGGAACTCCCTGATGTTAGAGGCCCATTTGGCCCCGGATCGCCCCTTCTTTTGAGGTAGTTGTAAAACCTGACTGTTCCGCCCTTCTTTTTGTGGGGAGGATGGGTAGGGTGGGTGGGGTTTGGTTTAGGGATAGGGTTTGGTTTGCGGTTTGATTTTAGTTCTCTTATTTTGTTGTTTTTTAGGCTGTATGTTTTTAAAGGTTTTATTTATGATTGTAAGCCGCCCCAAGCTGCTGTGCGGGAGGGGAAGCGTATTAAAGTTTGAATAAATAAAAAATAAAATAAATACAAATAATGATAACGATAATAAATAATAACAAAATCAATAACTATAACAGCAGTCATTATTGATTTTTGTTATTGCCCAGCAGGTGGGTTTTTGAGGGAAATGTGGAGACAGGAGGAGGGAGCAGACATCTCGGAGCCAGAAACAGTGTTGAACTCTTGATGGGGCTTGCGATGGGAGGGGAAGGGCCTGATGGATGTAATCACTGGCTAGTGAGCAGTGCAAACAGGTCCCAGGCAGTTGCATGGCACCCTGTGATTGTTCATGGGGGCTCCGGGGAGGGCATTGCAACCCTTTATGTTGCAGGGCCAGGCTGTTTTACTTTCGTTCTATGTTAGCTCTTGCTGTGGCAGGTTGCGTTTACAGAACTCTGGTGCTTGCACTAAAAATGTTCCCCAGCCCTCAATGTTATACCTTATCTTATACCCTTTATTTTACCTTTTCCTTTCCCCTGTCTGTCTCCCCCTGGATGGATGGATATAGGTTTTGGTATATAGATTATATAGATGGGTATAGATTAAAGATAGAGATAGAGATTAGATAGATATTCCCTATAGTTTTTCATTTCCCCTCCCCCTGTCTGTCTCCCCCTGTCCATATTATATATATTATTATTATTATTATTATTATTAAACATTTATAAAGCGCCAGTAACAACCTGGCGCTGTACAGAACATATAATCAGCTGCGGTCCCTACCTGTGGCTTACAATCTAAAAGA
>QEPC01000119.1:4991570-5013246 GCA_003113815.1 Sphenodon punctatus | reverse complement strand
CCTAGGGGCAGGGACCGTGTCTATTTTATTACTTTGTAAAGTGCCAGGTACACTGCTGGCGCTATATAAATGTTTGTTGATAATAATAATAATAAAATAATAATATTTCATAACAAAAAAACAAAACAAATAAAACTGCCAAAATTAGAAAAATAAGCAAACGAACTACCAACTACCAGATCATAAAATACATAAAGTGCATAGAAATGCATCTTCATCATCAAATACAAATCTGATGTCTATAAACCTACCATTTTGACATCTACCATGTCCGTTAATAAAACCATTTTGACATCTACCATGTCCGTTAATGTACAACAAATACATTTACAACAGGCCAGAATCACTAATATAGTCTTCATTCCCCTTACCCAGGGGGATGATGTTATATTCCCAGGGAATATGGTATAAAGATCATAAGTTATAAATGGAAAGCACTATCTAGACTCCCTTTACCTTATCCATGACTTTTTTCCTCTCCTTCTCCATTAACAGACCGATAAAGGCCACTTCCCATGTAATTTTGTGACATTTATCAGAGAGGAGTGATATCACTTTCCTCTCTACTGAAAAGTCTTTTTGGACACCAGTTTCTTTAAGCAATCTATCCCTTAATCTATTATACTGAGAACAGTGAAAAAGATAATGTACCAAATCCTCAATTTCAATACCACAGCATGCACACAACCTCTCCTGGAAGGGGATCCCCTTATATTTCCCTTCCAGGACCGCAGTAGGCATCACCTGGAGACGAAGCACCAGAAAGGCTCTCTTCTGCTGGAAAGACATATCCCCTTTCAAATATTCACAGCCATCCCTCCCTGGGATCAAGAACTTATACCATGGGGCAGTTTTCATGTCCATAGCCATTGCTCTTGCGGCTTGTCTATCGATATCAGTGATTCTAGTTTTAAGCAAAAATTTTGCCTGCCCAAAGGGAAGGGACTGTAGAAACAAAAATGACAGACTCAATCTGTCAAAAATATTTTGAGTCCCCTGCCACCATGACCCTTTACAGCTTACAGCTTCCTGCTTTTCCCTTAAACAACTTCTAGCAAGGTCTCCCAATGGCATGGATTCAATCTTCATTACTGAGACAAGCAAATTTTCTATTAGATATGACTCAATAGATCTGAACCCAAACTCCAATCTCACTATAGCAGATGGGGTAGACACAGGAAATTGTAATAATCTTTTCAGAAAAATATTCAAGATGGGTTCTAGCACCTTTTTAGCACTGGGCAAATATCCCCAGAGCAAAGCTCCATATCTCAATTTTGCTATTACTTTAGCTTCGAAAACCCTGGTTGCTGGCACAATTTGTTGGCCCCCTCGGGCTTTAAAAAACTTGTAGTGTTTTGTATTTTAATGTGTGTGGATTTTTTTAATAAGCTTTTATTAGTATAATTCCAAATTACAGCCCTTATGATAAACTGTCACTTGTACATACATTTTGTCGGTAACTTCTCCCCCTAGCCCTCCCTTCCCTCCCTCCCTGCAGCTCACGTCTTAATCCTTCATATTCAGTACCAGATCCATTCCACACTAAGCTTCTAAATCCTCAGCGGTCTCGTGTTGCTTGTCTATAGCATAAAGTCAAAGAGGTACGAACATTGATCACCCTCAATCTCTGATGGTTGCATAAACTCCATGGACTGGAACCATTTAGCATTAAAGTATTTGGTTTTGTCTCTAATTGTGGCGGAGGCCTTTTCCATGGAGAAAAGATACCATAGGTTGTTCATCCACATATTGATTGTTGGCGTTCCTTCTTTAATCCAAAATTGTAAAATAGACTTTAATGCTGCTGCCATATACGTTGTACAGATGGGTATCTTTTGTTTTATTATATCCGTTTGTGGGTATAACCCCAAGACGGCTGTTTCCGGGTGGTAAGGTATTGTTGCATTAATAGTCTTTTGTAACCTGGTCCAGATCATGGACCAGAATTCTTTTATCTTAGGACAATCCCACCAGACATGCAAGTACGTTGCCCACTCCCCAAACCCCCTCAGACAGAGATTTGACTCCTCTCCTTTAATTCTACTCCATCTGTTGGGATCCATGTAATAAAACATAATTGTCTTAAGAATAGGTTCCCTCACCTCAAGTGACCATGAACATTCATTGATGTGTTTCAATATTTTATCCCTTTGTGTCTCTTCCCATTTAATTCCTAACACCCCTTCCCATTTCTGTAAGTATGGTGTGTGTGTGTGTTTCATTGTACCATTCCCTTTGTAATGCTCTGTATATTCGCCCCACTGTTCCCTTGTCAGCCCCTTTACAAACAGTGCGTCTTTATTTCTTTTTTCAGCCTCTTCACCTGTGCTAACAAGGTTTCCTGATTGAGCTCAGCTCATAGTTGGTAGTATTGAAATGTTCTTATTGGCTGCTGTATGAGCTCCCCTATATCTTCCTGCATCATGAATTGGTTACCCCTACATAACTGACTTATTCTAGTTATCCCTTTGTCTTTTCATTGCTTACAAATTTGTGTAGCAATGCCTTCCCTCTTCATTTTTTCACTTTCTATTGGGGTTAATGGCGATGCTAGAGTATGTATACCCGCTTTCCTCTGCACCCTCTTCCATGCATTCAACGTGATACCTGCAAAAGGGTGTGAGTCCCATGCTCTCCTGTCATGTTTTACCCCTCAGTAAATATGATGATCAAAATGTTTGACAGTTAGTAATTATTTTTCTAGGTCCACCCATAGGGCGCCACTTTGGGGTGTACACCATTCCTTAATAGCCTTAAGGGCCACAGATTTGTGGTAGAGATTTGTGGTAAAATTTGGCATATTTACCACACACACCCTTTTCTTTTTGGGCATTTGGAGTGTCTGCTTTTTGATCCGTGGTTTTTTATTGTTCCATATAAAATCAAGCATTATTTTATCATGTTGCTGACAAAAGGTTTTGGGGATCCCAACAGGTAATGCTATTATTTTATACAAGATTTTAGGAAGGAGCTTCATTTTATATAAATTAAGTCTCCCCATCCATGAGCTAGTGAGATTGGCCCAGCTTAGAATATCCTTTTTGATTTGGTTTAAGGCTTTGAGATAATTTTCTCTATACAACTTCCTATGGTCCCTGGTTAGTTGTATGCCAAAATATTTTAGCTTATCTTTAGCCTCTGAAAATGGTTGTGCCGCTTGAATTTGAGTGTATGTTCTTTCATCCAATGCAAAGATCATGGCTATGGATTTTTGGATGTTAACTTTGTAGCCTGAGATCTGACTGAATTCCTCAATTAGTGTCATTAAAGGGGGTAGTGACTGAAGTGGCTCCACTATGTATAATAGCATATCATCTGCAAACAGTGAAAGCTTGTGCTCTTGATCCCTTGTCTTTACTCCCTTGATCTGCGGATGTTGCTGAATTGCACAAGCTAATGTCTCCAGGGCCAAATAAAAAAGCAGAGGAGAAAGTGGGCACACCTGTCTGGTTCCCCTCATTAAGGTAAATGTTCTTTTGTTATTTCCAGTTATCAGCAGTTTGGCTTGTGGGCATAGAAATAGCCCTCAGCCATTGAATAAAGTTCCCTTTAATTCCCATTTTATTGAGTGTCTGGTACAGGCACCTCATTTCCAAGCAATCAAATGCTTTCTCCGCGTCAGAAATCAGGATTGCCGGTTGTTTGGTTTTGCTTAAGCTGTACATGATGTTTACCGTTCTCCTGATGTTATCAGTCCCCAATCTGTTGGAAATAAACAGGAAATCCTGGTCCTTATGAATTACTGTGGGGATTATGGCTGCTAACCTGTTCGCCAGTGTCTTTGTGAGTATTTTAGAATCCAGGTTTAAAAGTGAGATGGGGCGATAGCTTTCACACTTGGTGGGTTCTTTATTAGGTTTGGGAATCAGGACCACCTGGGCTTTATAGAAGGACCCAGGAAACAGTTCTTCACTTGTTATCAAGTTATATATTTTAGTTAGGTTTGGGTTTGCTCTCCTTGTCCTAGTCTCTAAATCCTCAACTTTGTGTTGCATCTGTTTTACTAATTTCTGGCTGTGATCTAGGCCCTGCTCCTGCAACGTGGCTTGATCTTCTATCCTTGAAACTCTCTCCTCAAAGGCCTGTATGTTTTTGTTAATGTTTTCTAGTTTAACATTTGTCTCGTCAGAGACCTGCTGGACCTTGCTAATTTTTTTTAATAATTTGTCCCTGTACAGGCTGGGTTTCTGTAGATCAAGTTTGATCTCAACTTTAAGGTCCTGTATTAAGCTCACCACGGGTTGGAGCTCCCCTCCCCTCTCACACGAGAGTTAATCTAGAGCCTGTTGTTCTCCTGTGGCTGCCATTTTGATCGCCTCGGTCTGCCCCTGGCTTTCAGGATCCGTGGTTGTTTTGGCTCTGCATAAACTGCGTAGGGTCCCCTTCTCAGCTTCTTTTGTACCCGGGGGGTTCCCCTGCTTGTTCATCTCGGTTTTATTTGGCAATTCACGCTCTTCTCGGTCTCATAGGAGGGGGGTGGAATGCATTTCGGGAGCTTTGAGGAGACGCGGCTTGTTCACTTCTCGTGCATGCGCAGTCCTGTATTTTAATGTGTTATTCTTTAGATGTTTTTATATGTGGTTTATATGCCTTGTGAGCCGGAGATGCCCTGACCCTCTTTGAGGGAAGGGCAGGATAGAAATCCAAATAAATAAATTAAAAATACTCAAAGCAGGGAGATGTGGATATGTAGAGACTGGGACAGACTATTTTGAGTCTGTACAAACATATCCTTGCTCTTGAACCCTTGCTCCATGTTCTTGAACATTTTGTTTGACCACTTGAACTGCTGCCAGAGACGGTCTCAGTGCCTATCCTCCCGCCAGTGGTCTAGACGGGTCTCAGCTGCAAAAACCTTGTCTTCTGCGGCATTCTGTCGCAGAAGATATCTGTGATTCTTGGACATGCCCTGCATTACATCCCGGAAAGTGACGGAAAATATGGCAGAAACACCGAATCCCTGGAAACTGACATAGTACTGATGGACACTCACAAGAAATCCGCAAATTCCATTATTTCCCTTCAGAACAGAACATTTGCTCTCATCTCAGCCAGATGCCACTATGGCTCCATCAATGCACAGGAACCGATCTAGCAGCTCATAGTAGAGCAAAGTTTGTCTCCCCTAGCCAGAGGCAAAGTTGTTGTCCAGGATCTCCTTGTAACTTCTCTGTAGGTCTGTGGCCAACTACCGGCACTGATTCATGCCCCATGTGTATCTCTGCTGCAACATATGGAGGGAGATCTCCTGGAACACCATCTCATTAATATAGCACTTTACCAATGCACATTGGATCTTCTGCTTTTCTCATTGAGCAATGAAGGTCTTGGTCTCTTCCTCACTCCAGGTTATGCACCTCTGGCAGGTGGATTGGTAGGTAGAGTGGCTGAGAAGCCACAGTTGAGGTAGCAATGGTGGTGGTGTTTCCTAGCTGTCGGTGTTAGCTATGGCCAAGGTGATGGAAAGCTAGTGGAAGTCGCTCCTTGGAATGTAGTGGATCAGGAAGAGCAACTAATGGGCACGTACTACAAACCAGGATGAGCTGGGATAACACAAATGTAAGTTTAGCATGCATTTGCTTTCTAAGGCTGACATTACATGCACACTAGTGAGAGCAAGAGTGAACAGAGGGGCAGAAAGTTGTTGCTCCTTGGAACACTCTAGACTTTTCACACGCAACTTTATGATGCTGGCAGACGTGTATGCATGTGAGGTTGCATGCAACCTAATTGATAAGACTGAGCAAGAAGCATTTTAGCTTCTCACAGGAAATACCAAGATTTGCGAATGAGATCTTGAGGAGATCTTGGTCTTGGTACAAATGATCAGTATTTCTCAGTGTATAAATAAATAATAAATAAATAAATAAAATCACTGTAAGTGCGCAAATGGCTGCCGGGCCCATAAAGCATTGTGTATGCCTAATAGCGCTATATAAATGATTAGTAGTAGTAGCAGTTCTGCACATGCACAGCCCTTTTCCAAAATGGTGGCATCCATTTTGCACATGCACAACTATTTTTTTATTTTATTTTTAAATTTGTTCTCATTAAAAATTATGCTGGCTCTTGGTTGTTATTAGTTCCTGAAACAAACCAAGAACTAGCATTCTCGACCAGACAAGAAAACCCCCACAGATAATGAACTTTCAGCCCTACTAATTGACAGGCTGTGGACACGTGGGAACACATTGGCCCACATTTGCCTGCATGATAGGCTCTGCATGCTCTGGGACCCTGTGGTGAGTGGAAGCTGCTTTCCAGTGGGTAGTGGCCAGTGAGGGTGAACACCTAAGAAATAGGTAGGCGGACATTAACCTGGTGTGAGCTATCACCTCATTTGTTAACACCCTTTGTACCCGATGGAATCAAAGTGGAATATTTTAACTACTTTTGGAGACGAGGATAAGGCGAAAAAAGCGTGGCCAATGATGATTTATTCATTCTTATCAACAGGTGGAAAATTAAAATGAGAGCAGAAAAAGAATTTGTTTTCTGGCAGGTGCAAGAGGGAGATGAGAAATATGTAGGTTGTATTTTCCTCAGTATAATTCTAATGCATTTTCTTTACATGAATGATTGCCAGATTCAATAAAAGGTTTCCCCCCCCTCAGCGCAACTTTACTAGATTCATCAAGCATTCTGCTAGAGAAGAATTCAGACCCGTTACACTTTAAGAGCAGGACCTCATGTACTTTGCTGCAGTGGAAGTTGCTGTAAAATTGTGCATCACAATTGGACTTATCATTTTTTTTAAAATGTAAACTTTTTGCTTCAGAGGTAACGTCTACATTCTAAAACAAGTATAAAGTGATGCAATGTCATCTTCAGAGAAGCTGAAATATTAGTTCGGAGTTTAACCTGACCCATTTATTCAGAGGTGGGCCTTGCAGAGAATGCTATTCTATTTCTGCAGATATTTTCACATTTCCCCCAGGATACCATTGATAACTATGGTTGTATTAGTTTGATTAATTGTATTTATATTTATTACTGTTTTATATCGCTGTCATTTTTAATGGTTTTATGATGGACTTTTGTAAGCCACCCCGAGCTGCTGTTCGGCAGGAGAGGGCAGGGTACCAAATATTGTTAATAAATAAATAATAAATAAACAGTTTCTGCCATGGAATTCACTCTTTTTCTGCAGCCAAGTACATGACATTTTTGTTTTCTGGGTTGTCATGCTATCCTAACCTCCCTGTAGCTACCGTCTGCTTTTCAGCAAACTCCAAAAACATAAGTTAATTGGATTACAATGGATTCTTCCTGCCCTATTCTATGGGGCTTGTTAGTGGGGTTGCAGTGACTGCAGGAAAAATAAATAAAATTCAGCTTGCATCCTGGAGACAACTTGCAACTAAAGATTGGCCCACCTGTAGTGGAGAAGACTGGAGTGCCTGAGGTCTGTGAAGTCCTTAGTTCACGGATTAAATATACCACAAGTTCCAAGAACTAATGTGGCTCCAATCCCAATAAAATTTCACAGTGGCAATAGGTGTCACTACACTTTCTAGTAGCTCAGCCAGGCTATCAAGTTCTGACGCTGACTGGGTTAAATTTAGGGCTAAAACGAAGTCTTCGGAAAACTTCGGAATTTGTCGACTATTAAGATATTTGGTTTGGAAAGGCTGAATTCTGAACTTCCAAGGACCAAGGCCATTATTCAAAAAACTTCTGAAAATTGCTGAAACCTCTGTGCATGTGGGGGGCTGGTGGATATCTGAGCTTCTTCTGGCAATGAAATGTAGTGCCATATTTGGTAGGAGGGGCATATGGGAGGGGACAATTGTGTGATGGTAAGCCAGATGGCAAGCTTTGATTGGCTGGCCAAGTCAGCTTTGAATTGACTGGCAGGGCAAAATAAAAGTGTCTGCACTACAGACGTTTTGTCCATTCTCTTTGGTGAATTTGGCTGCGCTGCATGCTACAGTGCTTCTGGACCTGTAAGTAACTGGCTGGGTGTGTGTGGTGGGGAGGGATGCCTGTCCTGGCCAATGTGGGAAATGGAGATTATGTTGCCCTTTACCATGCCATGCAGTTTTAAAAAAAATAAATTAAAAAATTGGGTGTCACATTGATGCCTGCTGCTTGGTTGACACTTGGCACATGAGGAGGGGTCTCTCTGCCTGGCTCCACTTCCCAAGTTTGCTTGGTCTGTTCCAGTTACCATTGCCACAATGCCATGCCAAGGAAGAGGGTGCCCCTGGAGAGGGAGGGGTGTGAATGTCTGATTTCTTAATTTTGTGACTGCTGTTGGGGCCTGTGCTTGCTGGCTTTTTTCCCTGGAATTTATTTCTCCATCCAGTTGCAGACTGTTTTGCGGGGGTTGTTGTATTCTTCTTGAGTGAATGTCCCTTGCTAGCCTGCATTTTTGTGCAATGCTTGGTTGGCATAATGATAAATTGGGTGCACTCACTGCTGATGGTGGGCTATGCTGTGGGTACACTACTGTTGGTTTGGCGGGGGGGGAGGGGGGATTTGTTGCAGTTGCACTTTATTTGGGTTGTCTTCTGGAGTGATTGTCCCACTCTTGCTAGCCTGTTGTTCTGGGTAGTGATTTGGCTGCGGCTTTAAGACTTTGCAACAATTTTCTAAAGTTTTCAGATGTTCTGTGCTTCAGTCTTCGAAGTCCGAAACTTCGGCAAGAACACCGAATTGCCTAGGAGTACTCAGACCAACTATTCAGAACTTCAAAAATTGGTCTGAATACCCGGACGTAGTATTGGGTTCAGCCCTAGTTAAATTCTATTTACATCTAATAACCCATCGCATTTGGAAGTGAGCCCTTAAGAACTCTAACAAAAAAGAAATAGAAAGCCTAGGACCAAGAAAAGAGGAAATAGATCTTATGGTTATTCTTTATAGGGGTGTGTGGGTGACTTTAAAAGTATGTATGATTTTAAAAGTACATAGGGATAACAGAGGATATGGTAGCAGATGCAGTCGGTGGGGCCAATCCCCAAACAATTGGCCCTAAACAATTGGAGAGCTGGCAACACCAGTCTCCCTCCTTGCGAGAAAAAGAATCTTTGTATTGCCCCCGCTGAGCATCTACCTTGGCTCAGTACTGCCTCCCAATGGGGTACCCAACTTGCCGAAGCCGATACGATGACTCCCAGGTATCTGTACTCTCCCCCCTGTTCTATGGGATTCCCCTCTATTACCCAACGATGGGATTTCCCTGCTCTCTTCCGCCCCATCACCATCGTTTTGGTTTTCTGGAAATTAATCTGTAAACCCTCCTGCACGCAAAACTCCCCAAACCCCTGCATTGCCCACCTTAGCCCTACAAGGGTCTGGGATATTAGAACGGTGTCGTCAGCGTACAGGAGGGCTGGAATCCTCCTAGTGCCAATCATTGGGGCATGGCTATTTAGCCTCCTGAGATAGGGGATCACGTCATTCAGGAAAAGGATAAACAACAAGGGGGCCAGCAGGCAACCCTGCCTAACCCATTTGTTGACCCGAACCTCCTCCAACAGAGAAGACACGACACCCGATCGAACCCGGATTGTGTTCTCCCCATGCAATTTTATCATCAGATATAGTAATCTGCGATCTATAGAGGTCATACTAAGCTTCCACCACAATCTCACTCTGTCGATTGAATCGAATGCCATCGAAAGATCAATGAAGCATAAATAACACTTCCCTGTTTGATTTACACACCCTCTAGTGAGGAGAGAGAGGACCAGGGCCTGGTCCAGCGTAGATTTCCCTCGCTGAAACCCCGCCTGTTCGAGTTCCAGGATCTTACTCTCTTCCATCTATATCCCAAGTTTTTCAGAGAGAAAACGTGCATAGAGTTTCCCCACTATACTCAGGAGGCATATAGGCCTGTAATTCCCAGGTAAAGAGGGGTCCCCCTTCTTAAAGATAGGCACAACGATTCCTTTAAGACATGTCTTAGGTATACTTCCAGTATTATTAATCTCCGTAAATAGTGGGGCCAACAAGTCTGCCCACCATTCAGGGTTCTGTTTTAACAATTCGGGGGGGGGGGGATAAAATCCCCCGGAGCCTTCCCTGCTTTCAATTTTCCTATATAAATCAACACCTCCTCCTTGGTAACTGGGGGCCACTCAGGGAAGGGAGCGCTAGTGGGCAAACTACCCCTTGCCGTCACACTTTTGGTAAAGATCCCTGCATAGAATTCTTCCCAGCATTCCGCTTGAATTGGGGCTCCTCTGTTCCTAATAGCCATGGACCATATACAGTCCCAGAATTGTTTGGAGTCTTTCTTAAGAGCCGCTGCCAGTAATTTTTCCCATCCTTCCTTTTGGAAAGCCAACCTCTTTTGCGCCACCAAAACGCGGTACTCCCTACAATGATCATCTAGCTCTTGCCTGTTTACGTAGGAGGGATCACCCCTTACTCTCCTTACAACCCTCCTCAGCCTTCTACGCAGGTCTCTGCACTCGCTGTTAAACCATGGAGGACCCTGGTTCTGTATATGTTGTACAACCTTCCTGAAAGCTAGCAGTGGGGCCAGTAGGTCCAATAAATGATTGTAGTTATTCTTCCAGTCCCCCTACTATGAACCACCTGGTCCACCAGATCTCTTGCCCCTGCCTGCTAGATAAGAGCTCGGAAGCTCAGTTGCAGCTCATCATTCCATTTCCCCCCACCATCTCCTTTCTTTGCCCCCCTATCCACCCTCCTTCCACTGTGGGGGTTTACCAACCATAGGGCGAGGGGGAAATGATTGGTTTCTGCCCTCGGGATAACCCTAAATTCCAAGACATATACATAGAAGCTTACGGACACCATACAATAGTCGATGACACTAGACCCTCGGGTGGAATGGAAAGTGAATGCTCCATCCCAATCGCCTTCAGTACAACTATTCAGGATCATCAGCCCCTCTTACCTTAGGGACCGCCTCGCCCTTCGCGCCCCGGAACGACTCCTGCGGTCTGCCGGGGGTGCCCTCCTGGAGATCCCCCGTGTTAAGCGGGGGGGCCACGATGGAGCGGGCATTCTCGGTGGTAGGGCCGCGGCTGTGGAACTCCCTTCCGGAGGAAGCTCGCCTGGCCCCAAGCCTTTTGACATTTCGGCGAAACTGTAAGACCTGGCTGTTTGCCCAGGCCTTTGGGAGGGAGGGAGGGGGGGTGATTTTTAATCCCCCACCTTTTATTTACTCATGATTATATGTTGCCCTGTTTTATATGTTTTTATATTTGTATTTTAAAGATTTTAAACTGTTTTATTGTTGTAAACCGCCCCGAGCTGCATTGCAGGATGGGGCGGTATAAAAATCTATTAAATAAATATAAAATAAATAAAATTCCTCCTGGAGATCCCTTAATCGGTCCGCCCCTACACTAACTACCTGATCACTCGAACTCCGCTTTGGGGGAAGGGGGTCTGCCTCATCCAGTTGCGGGTACCATCCTCCCCAACCTGGGTTACCTGAGAGGATATTGAAATCCCCCCCTATCAAAACTACCGCTCCTGGTACTAGAGTGCACCATTTAGAGAGGACTTGTTTAATCTTAATCCAGAAATCCTCTGGAAAAAATGGCGACAGTGAGAATGTTAAGAGTCATCTCAAAGAACCTTGTTTACAAGGTAACAACCTTCTGTTCTTCTTGGAGTGGATCCTCCACAGGCCATTTTACATCACTCTGCCGGGTGGGGGTCCATGGGCACGCTCGTGCGTGGGCGGGGCATGCATACAGCTGCACATGCATCCGTGCTCAACCCCCACTCATCCACACCCACGGAGTAACTGCAATTTCCCCTAGTTGCTCCGTGCATGGGGAGGGTGAGTGGGAATCTGTGTTAGGTAGGTGTGCACGCACTTTCACTCACCATGGGCATGTGCACCACGTCATTCAAATGGGGCTCCTCCACCCATGAACACACAGAAATCTGCATGTTCATGGGTGGGAGAGGCCCGTCTAAAAAGGGCCACATTATCATAACTGTCTTAATTATATTACCTTAGGTAGGAATTTAGGATGTAAAGCAATATCTATTCTATCTTGGAAAATCTGCAAATATGGTTCTGAGCTTATTATGACTGCTATTTCACTAACTCTTCTTAATGAAGTTATTGCTAACAGGAATAGTCTTTAAACCCGCACCCCATAACCAGTTCATTTGCACCCCCCATATAATTAATTCACGGTGCCCTGCGGGCACAAATTAAATGGTTATGGGTGGGGGGCAGCATTAATTGATTATATGGGGGTGGGGCGCAAAAGAACTGGTTATGGAGTGGGGGCAGCGTGAACTGATTATGGGCACACAACTGAACTGGTTTTATATATATATATATATATATATATATATATATATATATTTTCATGGCATAATGCGCTTAATAGGCTAGCTGCATTTTGGGTGTCTTGTGTGTTAGATAGCAGCACCTCTGGACTGGTTACACCGTGTGCATGCACAAGGCACAGGTGGCACCGGCAGCAAGAAGCAACAGGCCCTGGAGGCCAGGCAGGCTAAGCTCACCCCCTCCCCCAGTAAGGCAGCGGACACAGTCAATCTCCCTGTGCCTGCCTCACTGCCCGCCCGGCTGCCCCTGCAGTGGAACCAGGAGGTGGGATGGGGGGAGCATTGGGAGGCCATGCTTGTCTATCGCCACTTAGAGGGGTGGGAAATGGGAATCCTTCCTTTCCAGAGGGAATAAATTTTATGTAAATCTACACATTTACATAATTAGGTGCGGCCTAATTATGCAAATTAGGGCCTGCATCAAGACTTCGCACATGGCCTCATAAACCCTGGGGCCGGCCCTGGTGCTCCCGGTGACCCATCCCTTTAAGGAGGCAGGCCACCACATTCGGCACCAGCTGCAGCCTCCGGGTCATCACCAGGGGTAGCGCCACGTACAGCACGTTGCAGTAATCCAGTCTCGAACTGATGAATGCATGGATGATGGTGGCCAGATTAGAGCCTGAGATATATTGGTTAAGGCATCAGACCAGATGTAATGTACCAAATGCATTTTTTAAAAAGTCAACTTTTAACTCCACATTAAAATAACCCATCAATAAAACCCCACCCTAACCCAACCCACCCATCCCATCTCCCTCGGCAAAGGCCCGGGGGAACAGCCAAGTCTTACACTGTCTATGGAAAGAGGGGTGGTCTACGGCCAGGTGGACCTCCAATAGGAGTGAATTCCACAGCCACGGAGCGGCCTCCGAGATCACTCTCCTCATGGTCGACACCCGGGAAACCGATCCAGAATCTGGAGGGTGAGGCAGTCCTGCAGATAGTTAGGGCCCAGGCCGTTTAGGGCTTGAAAGGTCAAAAACAACACCTTGAATTGTAATCCTATTAACTCCACAGTTAAGTGAAGTTAAGTATCCATGTCTACAAGGTCTGAGTGAGCATTGCTATGTGACTGGTTACCTCTAAGTAGGGACTCACGTTCACTGTGGGTTTTCACATTGGTGACAATGGAAAAAATGCAGTGAACACAGGTCCCTGCCTTTATAATAGAAACTTTAGTTTTAAAAGCCATTTGATGTGTATTAAATTTGAACCAAATAAATAAAATGTATAATTCAGAAAATGCTTAACATTTGTTTCTTAGTCACTGATTTACTGTGTATGATTGAACCTGGGATGAATGATTACCCCATGATGACAAATGATGTAATCAATGCAATTGTTCATGAAGTTATTGCATACGGATATAACCATACATAACGATCCTGCTGATTACCCTGGAGAGAGTTGGGAGATGAAACCCTCTAACCTGTTCCTGCACCATGTGTGTTCTTGCTAAACCATTTTGAAAACTGTAGAAAGTTTAATCTTTAACAGAAACAATAAACAAAAAACAAAAAAACAAACTATTTCCAAACAATCAGTAAATTAACATTAGAACCAAGACAAGTTAAATCGCCTCACACAAGTAAGAATAACCTCTTACCAAATTCCTCAGGGACAGTTATTGAGTAGTGACAAGTTTGACCAGCAGTATAATTATGGGGATAATTTGGTGACAAAACCACACCATTGGATCCGGTATACTGGCCTCCACAAGGAGCTGAAAACAGAACAAAAACATGTTTAATTTTATCTACTACTTACTGTATATGCTGTAGTTATGACAACTGCAGTAATGCTAGCTAACATATTAGGGTTTTCTGTTGTTCTGTGGCAGAAGGTCCACTTATCTATCAAGAAAACTATATTTATCCTTTAAAATTAAATCATTTCTCTGAATACACTAATTGCACAGTCCTGGGGAAATGAAGAATTCCACCTCGAGAAACTGTGAAAACAAAACTGAAAAGACTGTTTTCCAAGTGCATATATAGTCACTATTTTATTATTTTGATTGATTGGTGCCCATAGTGCAATAGATTAGATATATTGCAAGCACAGATGAAGACACAATGGGTGTCTTTAGACCTAACGTCAATGGGTGTCTGAATGTGTGTTTTGACCTTGATATGAACTCCAATTTGGCCCTGTGTTTACCATGTGGCGCTGCTTAGATACACAGCCCATCTTGGGGGCAAATTGGTGTTTTGCTCACCAACCGATCTCAGCACGCAAGCGCAGCCACGTCGTTCCCCAAGTTGTACCTGCTAACATGCCACGTGATATCATTAGACACAACATTGGCCACATGTTCAGCCAGAACACGCAAATTGTCCTTGTGATCAATGGTGTTCACATTGCGTGTTCAACAGGTGGCCAAATTGGTGTTGGGATTGATATGGTGCTTAAACACAATAGCCAAACATGTGTTTAGGGGGGTTGACACCTGATGTTTGTTATGTCTAAACTAGACATTGAATGTTATCTCTGAATAGGATTTGATGCTAACATGCAGAACTGGTCTTTCCACAGGGCAACCTGGGGTGACCGTCCCAGGCCCTGCTATTTTTTCTACTTCTGGGAGGGCCCATAATGGCCCCCATTTTCACTAGGGCAGGATGAAGGACCCTCACTCCCTGCCAGTGGGGTCCCAAATACAGCCAATTCTAAGGCCCCATGGAGGTTGGCCCCAAGGAGGCAGGGGATGGGGGCAGGGTCTGTGACCAGATTGATTGATTGATTGATTGATAGATAGAATGAATGAATGAATGAATGAATGATATAACTACAATGGAAAACTAGGACCAAAAAAAAGGGTGTGGAACTTTCCATGTGTAGAAAGCCAGAGATAATACAAACTAAGAAGCAAATTTTGTGGTCCCTTAGAATTTGCACCAGCACAATGAGGTAGTACTAGAGAGAAGATGCCATCATAATTCATATTTTGGGTGTTTTGAAAGGAGCACCGCTTGTGGGGAATCCATGACCACTGAGTGGCACTGCAGTGGAGCATCCACTTGATGGAGTGCATTCAGAGAGATTCTAACGGGCGGTTCCCAGTGTGGCAACCGCTGCAGCCACCCCACATTCTTTCTCCCTGCCACAGCAGAGGGGGAAGCGTGCCAGGCTGTGAAATTGACATGTCCTGGACATGAGTGCTGGGGAACCTGGGCTCCCCAGCACTCACGGCCAGTTCCTGTGGCTTGCAAAGGCCATGTTCCCTGCCCACAGTGCCTATGAACAGCAAACCTGTGTCTGCTGGCATGGTTGGCTGCTGCCGTTCATATGGGATCCGAGGGGATCCGAGCCAGCGTGGTGTAGTGGATAGGGTGCTCGACTTGGACCTGGGAAGCCAGAGTTTGAATCCAGCTCTAGCCATGGACTCACTGGGTGGCCTTGGGCAAGTCACAACCTCTCACCCTCAGTTCCCCCATCTGTAAAATGGGAGTGTTTTTCTCCCTGTCTGTCCCTCCGTTCTCCTCACTCTTGCTCATCTTAGATTGTAAGCTCACTGGGCAAGGACCCGTCTTCAAAAATGTGTGATTGTAAAGTGCTGTGTATGCCTAGCAGTGCTATAGAAATGTTAAGTAGTAGTAGAGTTCCTGGATGCCTGTTGCCACACATCCATTTGGCTTGCACCACACGGAGCACTCTGGATTTCCCGGCAGTGCTCTGTGGGTGGCTATGAGTGGGTGCTGTATGGGTCATGGGAATACACCTTCAGATGGGCATTTAGATGTGTGGCTCCAGGGTGGCCACGCAGGGTAGTATCTCATTTAAAAACACCCAAAGTCTTTCTCAGTAGCTATAGGCCAAATGATACATGTTTTCATATAATTAACAAGCTGGTATACTGCTAGTTCTGACATTACACCTATGAACGAATGCATGAATGAATGAATGGTTTTTCTGATGACTAAAAGATAACCATCACCGGGGTGTGTGTGTGTGAAACCTCGTAAATTACAACTTTAGATTATTTTTAGGTGTAAGTTAAAGAGTGTACAATTAAAGACACTACTAATCGCTTAGACTGTGTTCCTCAAAGCATTTACTCCAATGTAAACCAATAGCAAGCAGCTTGAGGACTGCAGCCTTATTGTGATTCTTTAGCACTTGAGTGACTGGGTAAGAGAGAAGCATGGTGATCTAATCAAGATAATTTCTCTCTTTGTTTTTTCCAATTCCAGCATAACTCATGGCCTTTTAGCAGTGCTACAGTTCTGAGGTTTTGAGTTCTGCATGCCGTTTCCCTTATACTGCACTTTCAGGGCCAGCTATAGAATTTGCGGGACCCAGGGCAAAAACAAAATGTGGGGCCGCCATGGCCACAACTTCCATAGATAGCTCCACCCCCTTTAACAATTATCAATCTGGTGCTCTCCTATACCAGTAAATGAGCAGCCACTTGAGGCCGGAGAATCACAGGCAGGGAAAGGACCCCACAGAAGTAGCCTGTCCTAAGGTCTCAGGAGCACTGGTCCTGAGGCTTACCAGGACTAGCCTTCTTGTGGAGCCAACTCTGACTGTGGGACCTAGTCCATGGCCTCTGCTGGCCCTGCTTAAGGCCAGCCCTGCATACTTTATATCTAAAAAAAATTCTCTAAACTTTGAAAGCTTCCAATAAACAAAACCCACACTTTTTTCTTTTGAAATGCATGCCGTGTCAGGCCAGGCTACTGAAGCATGCTGCTAATAGGTATTATGTTCAGGTGCTAGTTCCACGTCAGCAAATGGGTGCCTTGAGAAATGTTTATTCAAATGTTGCAAATGCTGCAGACAATTGCTCCCAAACCTCTTTCAGTATGAGCACAATATTCTTGCTGTTCACATAACTTTTAAAACATGCTAATAAAATACTCCAAGCTCCAATGACAGAATTTTTTACATATTTTTTTGCTTCTAGCTCCTTATTTTATAACAGAAAATTATTCACATCAAATAATGAGCAGCTATGCTGAAACCACTACAATGTTCTATGTTTGGAGCAGAGAAATGTGGGTCAATAAAATCCACAAGGGGCAACTGGGATGATCAGTATAAAACTGCTCCCGCCCCCAATATGTTTAAATGGAGAAGATAGCACCTGAATAGGTTGATAGCAGAATAGAAGATAGAATAGAATAGAAGATAGCAGAAAATGCTTGTTGGTCTGGAAAAGGGTCTGGGTTGGGAAAGATCTGAACAGTCTCTCTCACATACTGATATATAGGGAAAGAAATAAACACATCTAGGGCCAGGAGCAGACAAAGGCACTTTTCACATGGGATGTGCCTGCTGGGGGATGGGCGTGCATGCCGCTGCATGGTAGTGTTGGGTGGCCGGTGTACATGACCGTACACCAAGCCTCCATGTATGCTCCCGCACAGAGCAACCTCTGTTTTACCCAGTTGCTCCATTTGGGGATAATGGGTGGAGGCGCGTGGGCCACGGGAGCGCACACACACTCACCCCCACTCACCCATTGCAGCGGTCACGCAGGCAACACTCACTCATGCCCACACAGTGGACATGCGTGGACACGAGTGAGTGCATCTTGTGTAAAAAGGGCTAAAACTACTCTCAGCAGGAAATTCTTGAGCTTGCAAATAGGAAGTAAGCTCAAATACTCAAAAGAAAAAGAAAAAAAGAAAGTCTTAGTTGGTGGCAAAAATAAAATCCATTTCAGATTGTTGTTTTTTTTTAAAAAATATTTAGAACAGCTCTATGCCAGTTCAGCTACAAATACAGTATTCATCTGAACGGGTTTTAGGAATTACTTTGTTTAAAGGGCTAAAGAATCTGAACACATTAGGTAAAAATGACAAGATCTATGCTATCAAAACAAAACGACTGCCTTTTAAACTTCTCTTGCATCCTCCATTTTACTACCACAAAGAAGCATGCCAAAGAGAATGCAATAATAATAAACAACATTAGGCTAAGGAATAAAATATTTGATATGAAAATATTAGGATTTTTTTTTTTTTTTTTTTAAGAGTGTTCTCTTGAACTAGAAAAGAGAAATTAAAAGACCACCACAACGATAAGCCTGGATACTTTACAGAGAAAATTTGGGTGGTCAGTCTCTGCATTCTGATTACGCTGAAAGAAGATGGTGAACTAAAATTTGCATTCATATCAAGCTCTTTTGGGGTTTTAGAGCACTAAAGACATTCTTTAGCATAATTACAGTCAAAATATTATTATTTTATTATTAACAAACATTTATATAGTGCCAGCAGTGTACCTGGCACTTTACAAAGTAATAAAATAGACACGGTCCCTGCCCCTAGGGCTTACAATCTGAGAGACAGGAGCTGGGGGAGAGACTTAGGAAGGGGAACAGAGGGAGAGACAAGGGGTCTAACATTCATGAAGATGCGAGGTCTCAAGTGCACGTACTTGGCTTGGTTACGATGAGAATGACAGCAGGCAGGTCCATGTTGCAAGGATAAGGGTAAACCGATCGTAGGTATAGGAATAGTGGCTCAGCAGGATAAAGAGTCAGACAGAGCAGAGCGAAAGAGGTGAGTTTTAAGGAGAGATTTGAAGGTATGAAGGGAGGGGGCAAGGCGGATGTGGACAGGGAGGGAGTTCCAGGCATGGGGGGCAGCAAGTGAGAAGGGACGAAGGCGCTTAGGGGAGCAGGGAAGGCGTGGAAGGGTGAGAGAAGGGACAGAGGAGGAGCGAAGTGCACGGGCTGGAGTATGGAGGGCGATAAGTGCAGAGAGGTAGGGGGGAGCAAGGTTGTGAAGAGCTTTATAGGTGAAGACTAGGAGCTTGTGCAGGATTCGTTCAGGAAGGGGAAGCCAGTGAAGCGAAGAGAGGAGGGGCTGCACATGGTCGAAGCGACTGGCGAGGTAGATGACCCTGGCAGCAGAGTTTTGGACAGAGATGAGGGGAGAAAGGTGAGACCGGGGAAGGCCAGTGAGAAGGAGGTTACAGTAATTGAGGCGAGAGATGACCAGAGCATGAACAAGAGTTTTGGCAGACGAGACAGAGAGAAAAGGGCGAATCTTAGCAATGTTATGGAGGGAGAAGCGACAGGATTTAGCAACAGAGTCAATGTAGGGTTTAAAAGAAAGGGCTGAGTCAAAGATGAAGCCTAGGCTACGGGCTTGGGGGACAGGCAGGATGGTGACTCCATCAATAGTTATTGACAGTGAGGAAGGAGAGGAAGGATGAGGGGGGAAGATAAGGAGTTCAGTTTTAGCCATGTTGAGTTTGAGTTGACGTTGAGACATCCAGGTAGAGATGTCAGAGAGACAGTTGATGAGACGAGCTTGAACAGAGGGAGAGAGAGAGGGAGTAGAGAGATAGAGTTGAGTGTCATCAGCATAGAGGTGGTATTGGAAGCCATGGGAGGCAATGAGTTTGCCTAAGGATGAGGTATAGATCGAGAAGAGGAGAGGGCCAAGAACAGAGCCTTGAGGAACACCAACTGAGAGGGGGAAGGAGGAGGAGGTGGAGTTGGAGAGAGACACATTAAAGGAGCGGTCAGAGAGGTAGGAGGAGAACCAGTTATGGACAGAGCCACAAAAGCCAAGGGAGTGAAGGGAATCCAGCAAGAGTGAGTGGTCAACAGTATCGAAGGCAGCAGAGAGATCAAGGAGGACAAGAATGGAATAGAGACGTTTAGATTTAGCCACCAGAAGATCGTTGGTGATCTTAGCGAGAGCAGTTTCAGTAGAATGAAGGGGGCGGAAGCCAGATTGGAGGGGGTCAAGGGAGGAGTTGGAGGATAGGAAGTCAAGGCAGCGGGAGTAGACAACACGTTCAAGCAGCTTGGAAGCAAAAGGAAGGAGTGAGACAGGACGATAGCTAGAAGGGTCAGAGGGGTCAAGAGTGGACTTTTTGAGAATAGGAGAGACTGTGGCATGTTTGAAGGCAGAAGGGAAAGAGCCAGTAGAGAGGGAGAGGTTGATGATGTGCAGGAAGGAAGGGGCGACAGTGGGAGTAATGGAGGTGAGGAGGCGGGAAGGAATGGGATCAAGGGGGCAAGTGGAAGGGTTGGAGGAGGAGAGCAGAGAGGAGATTTCCTTAAGGGAGGCAGGGGAGAAGGAGGACATGAGAGAAGGAGGGGGAGGAGGGAGAGGGGTGGGAGTGGGAAGAGAGGAGTGGGAAGCGATGTCGAGGCGGATCTTGTCTATCTTGGAGGTGAAGAAGGAGGCAAGATCCTGAGCAGAAAGGGAAGAAGGAGGGGGAGGACAGGGAGGCTTGAGGAGGGAGTCAAAGGTAGAGAACAGGCGGCGAGGGTCCCGAGAACAGGACTCAATGCGGGAGGCATAGTAGTGTTGTCTAGCAAGGGAGATAGCAGAAGTAAGGGTGGAGAGACAGAATTTGAAGTGAAGGAAGTCAGCGTGAGAATGGGATTTGCGCCAGAGTCGTTCAGCAGCACGAGTGCAAGAACGGAGGTGGCGGATACTAGGGGTGAGCCAAGGACGGGGGTTGTGGGAGAAGGCAGGGCGGGAAGAGAGAGGGGCATGGGAGTCAAGTGTGGAGGAGAGAGAGGCGTTGAGAGCAGAGACAGCGGAGTCAGGGGAGGAGGAAGAGAAGACTGTAGGAAGAAGGGGAGAGAGAGAGGAGGCAAAGTCCAGGGGATCAATAGCTTGAAGGTCACGGAAGGGGCGTAGAGAAGGGGAAGAGGAGGGGGGACAGTGGGAAATGTTGAAAGAGGCAAGGAAGTGGTCTGATATAGAATGAGGATGAGGAAAATATTCCCTTAATTTTCTTTTTCGGGCAATCATTCAATATAAGTACCATAATTCCTTCCATAATTCCTTCCTCGGTCCTTGAGTATGTGACAATCTTGTCATTATTACAACAGAAACCCATTTTAAATCAATCATCCAATATGAAAAAAGATGGAATTCATGTGAGTTTGGCTTCCCTCACAACATGGGTTTCCAGGAATTAGCCCAATCCAGATTTTAGAAATGTAAAACACATAGGCCCTTTTTACACAGGCACTATAACACCGATAAAATGGGTGTTAAATATTATTATACATGATACAGGGCAACACTGCAGCCCTGCAACATGAGCCCTTTCGCACGAGATGCCTCCACCCAGTTTTGCTGGGTGGAGGCATCTGTGTAAACACCACTTGTGGTGGGTGGGGTGCATTTCTCTGGGTGGAGATGGGTGGAGACATCTGTGTAAACACCACTTGCGCTGGGTGTAGGTGCGTGCATGCTCCCGCGCAACACCCAGCTCCACCCACCACCCACCCACAGAGCACAGGACTCCACTGCCGATTGTGGAGTCCGTTGCTCCGTGGGTGGGTGGTGGGTGGAAATGGGTGTTTACACAGACGGCTCCACCCATCTCCACCCAGAGAAATGCACCCCACCCACCACAAGTGGTGTTTACACAGATGCCTCCACCCAGC
>QEPC01000119.1:4935681-4980725 GCA_003113815.1 Sphenodon punctatus | reverse complement strand
TATTTCATTGGTTTCAATGGGGACACAGCGCCCCATTGAAACCAATGAATTAAATCCGGTACCGGCATACCGGATTTAATCCGGGAATCCGGTTTTCCTAGAACCGGTAACCGGTAAATCCGGTAGCCGGTAATGGGCCCGGGGTCCCACCACTAATAGACATTGAGAGTGATGTATTTAATTACTAAACTAAAGTTTATTTCAACCTAAAGTTTGGCTTCAAATTATACTTAAATACCCCTTCAGATAAATAAGTAATTTTTCTTTTGAATTGTGTCTTAATGAATCAAAATCCTATAAATCAATGTTCTCTAAAACTTCCTTTCTAAATTAGGTAGAATCAAGGCAGTTCTAACCTCTGTTTTTCAACAACTTCCTGGAAAGAATCCATATATGAAATTATGTAGAATTAATAGAATTTAATAAAACTTCAGTGAAGCTAATAGACTCCATTGGGTTTCATAGAGCTCCAGTGAAACTGAAAGACTCTATTAAAGTGGGACAATGATCAAGACCGGTAAAAGGTTACCATGGTCTTCGTTTATAGAAGTAAGGAGGGGTAAAGTCAAAATAATCAAGAAGAGTGGAGACATGGAAACCAAAAACATCTTTCTTTAGTGTCATCACTTGGCAAGAAACAAACTTCATTTTTGTTAGAGGACCCCTGACCTGCTGGACATTGATTGGAGGAACACTTGGCAGCCATATTGAAAGACTCAGAAATCCTATAAAACTGGCAAGATATTGGGTATTTTCAGACTTATGAGATCACACTCAATCACAGTCAATACCCTGTGGTGGGGAATGGTTCCATAAAGTCTGCTGGGGAACCGGAAGTTCCCCCCCAGATGTTTGCTACACTCAATTCCCGCCAGGAATCACATTCACTACTCAATCGGCTGAATCCGCAGGACCGGCGCCAATCGCGTGATGAAGGAGATCCTCAGCGGGGATGAAGGGACCCGTCACAACTGGATGGAGATCACGACCCGGAATCCCTGCTGGGATTCCGACCCGTGGTCATTTCAGGCGGGCGCTGCAGCCGCATTGGCCGCGGCGCCTACCCGTTTCCCCAGAGGGCGGGTGGCAAGGGAGCGTGGAGGGTCGGGGCCGTGCCGCTGCATGTTGCGCTGTGTGACCCTGCCTCCTCCCCAATTCCCCACCAGGATCCCCCGGCACATCTGTTGGCCGTGCCAGAGTGATCCCGGCGAGGAATCTGAGGGTTGTTTCCATGACGGGGCGAAGCCGCCCCATCACGTCTGAAAACACCCATTGTTGACGAAGAAGGGAAGATCTTGCTTGCTATGGAGACTTGCTGAAAGGCAAAGGTCTGAATAGGTCTGAAGGAACTTTGGTTTTTTTCTTTGCTTTAATTCTCATGCCTTTTTCCTGAGTCTTTTCTTAAGTCTTTTCTTTTCCTAAGTCTTTTCTTAAGTCTTTTCTTTTCCATTTTAAAAGTTATTCTTAAGCTTCTTAAATTTATACTTTTCCCTTTTATTTTTTTTAATTTTTTTTAAATTTCATTTTCTCATTTTTCACTATTTCCAAGCCATTTTTGTTTTAATTTCTCTTTTCTTTTGTTTTCTTTATTGTTTTTAAAGTTATTTTAATTCCCAGTTGGGATTTTCTAATCTTTTGTCTGAGAAAAGGGTAATTCCTACTTTTCTCTAATTTCTGTCCCTACTTGTCAACTTTACTTTTCTTTAGAGAAGCACTGTATTGGTCTCAGATGGGACTGTTTCCTTTCAATTTGTTTACTCAGCCTTGTGGGCAGAGTTCCCCAAGTGCTTCTCTGTCTTTCCCCTCCCTTTTTGGCACTTCCATGCTTCTCAACCTCGGAAAAAAATTGTTTTATATTTTTCTTTATCTTTTCTATCTTTTATTTTTACTATTTTTACTTTAATTCTTACCAAGTCTCCAGCATAGCAGCAAGTTAACATCTTATCTTTGTCAGCAGGATGTCACAGACCCTGAGCAACTTTTGTGGGACCTGAGATATCTATTTGGTGAGATATATTCTCCAAGAACATATATTTTGTAATCAATAACCTTTTTTGCATGCTTCTGTAGTGCTTTTATAGTAGTGTGTAAGCCAATTTGGCAGGGAAATAAATTGTGAAATTTTAGTCATAACAACAGTCTATTGTGACATTTTGGTGAGGAAACTTAAGCTTTTATACGGGGATCCCTGACCCCATGGTGGAGCTAATTCCTGGGAGAATCTCAGGATAACAGTTGGCAGAGAAAGCAATACTTTTATTAGCTTTCTCTTTCTTTCTTTTTTTCTAATTATTTTCCTGAAATATAAACCATAGCTACAGAGGAAACTCATTATATTAGACAGATCATGGCTTCCAATGTGGGTTTTTCTTCTGGAAAAAAAAAAAACCCAACCCAAAACATCTGGATTTAACTGCAGTTCAATATGTGACCCATCAGGGAACAAAATAATGGGAGATTTCATATTTTTCATTCTTGTGCAGTCCGTGTAATACCATGCCTGAGCCTTTGGGAAGGGATGGGATATAAATAAATAAATAAATAAATAAATTCCTCTAAGTAAAAAAAACAGCAACATACAAACTAGACCATTCAAAAAAAATTAGTGGCAGCCTACCAAGTAAACACTCTAGGGGTATTTTCAAACATGATGGTCCCACGGGTGGTCACACTTTAACCCGCGTGGACACCTGCGATGCTGTCACTTCTGATCCCGCCCATCAGATGTTAACCTGGGTGGGATCAGAGCTGTCCCCAGACCGTGGCAATTTTTAGCCTGAGCTAATTACTCAGACCCATAGCTAAATCACAGCCCGGGCTAAGCGCTACCACAGCCTGGGGAAGCCATCTCTGGATGGGGTAGAGCGAGCCATCATATTTAATGGCTTGCTCTACCTGACCCCGATTGGTGGTCAGAGCTGTTCTGGGCATGCGCGGTGGCCTCATAGGCTGCCGTGGCTGCCTATCAGGGTGGTGGATGGGCCGCACTCAGGAGCATGGGGGGGCAGGGCCTACGGACCCACACCTGCATGCCTCCCCATCTTCTCCCAACCCCAGGACAAGATCAAAGTGTGACAGCGCCAAGTGCCATCACATTAAAAAATATCCACAGTAACAATCAATCTTGCAGGTTGCTAAACTCCGTAGGAAGGTGAGGACCACACAACTTTACTAGCTGCCAAGTTACCAAGAGGGGAATGTAGTAAAGTGAATCCTTAGTCAAAGCACAGTCACATCTAAAATGTTAGATTAGAACTACAGTGGAATCCACTTAATAGAATTTGTAGAACCCAAATTTCTGGATAAACTGATGTATTGGTCTCTGGGGATGTATTGTTTCTTGATCTGGATAAGTAGAATTCTGAACCCCAATAATTCGATTTTTAGGTGCATAGAGTATACTCACCCAACTAAAAATATCAGGACTGTTGAGTTAAGTGTATTAGTAATTTCTTGGCAGCACGTGGTTGGAATAATGTAGTATTTGCCAGGTCAGGGAGAGTATTCTTTTTGGTTAGGGAATATCCATTCTTTTTCCATCTCCAGCTCTCTGGCATGCAGATTTGCATTGACAGTCAGGCAGAGTCATGTGTAAACTGTCAGTTCACACTCTGGGAGTTTCAATCTGGCTGTAAGGGGTGTGTGCACCAGGTTTCCCTGTCTCCAGCCTACCCCAGTCACTGTTCTGCCCTGCTGTGTACTCTGACTCACTGTTTCTGAAAGAAGGTGAGGGAAAGGAACTGGAGACAGAGAAACCTGGTGCTAGTTTAATATGAGCAAGCACATTCTGACAATAAATTATTTCCTTAAGGCCTGCTTAAGTAGAATTTCTGATAAGTCAAACTTTTGTAGTTGACCAGACAAATTTGACCTACACAGATTCCACTGTATTACATACAATTGAAGTCTTATCTACAGGTTTAATTAAAATTCACCAAATTAGTAGTACCTTCCTTCATAGTGTCAGCAAATCAGTGCTATTTTAATTATAATACACTGCTGTATACTAGGAATAAGGCTATATCAAGTAAAAATATACTATCTAATTTTACCTAGGTATCACGTAATACAGACATTGGGGCCAATCCCATGGCGCACGGATCCCGTGCACAGCTGCATGTAAAATGCATGGACCTCCACTGTGGACTCATTGTGCCATGCAGAAACTGCACATGGGATCAGCAGGGCATGGGATTGGTCCCATTATATTTAGTTGAAACTGAAGGCATGTATTCATTTCACTCTTTGCACTAATATTTCCCAAAAATTTATAGAGCAAACTCTATGTTTTTATTAAACAGTAGGACACATTATATTACATTTTAAACTGGCTTGAAAACAATTTAGTTCATAGTTCACCCATCGTTTTGCTACTCAGGTTACAGTTGACATCAAAAAAGTACACAACACTAAATAATTTGGATGTCATTCTGCAGTAGGCATTAAAAAGCTCTAATAGCTAAATAAAATACCTAAATATCTAGCTACCTAAATGGCTAATGGCCAATAGCTAAAACATTTATTTTCTTTTATGACATTCTACAGTAGGTATTAGATGCATGCCCTAGGGCCTTGCTAGAAAAAAGTAATTAGGAGTTCCATGCTATGATAAATGATGTAATTTTTAGATGTGACATTTAAAAACTTGTTAAATAGAGGAGTTCCTCTAGAAATGGTACCTTTTGAATATCAAGGCAATGACAAAGTCAGGATTTACTTTTATTCTCCAGTCACATTCCTTCCCAGGAGGATATGGCTGTGGGTAGTTAGGTGATAAAATGACACCCGCTGGGCCTGTAAGGTTTCCTCCACACGCAGCTGTCAAAACATAGAATTAAGAAAATTTGATACAGAAAATGATCACATGTTGAACTGAACCTCACAGAATAACAGTTAAAAAAGAGTAAACTGACATCTGTTCTTACTCATTCAAATAAGGTTTCCCATTCCCAACTAATATTACAGCCGTCCAAAGGACAATGCGTCTGATTTTAGTCTACGTTTTCCCTTCTTCATTATCAAAACCACACAGTATTCATGAAGTCAAAAACCTCAAAAGAAATATAAGTAATGAGATGTGTGTTTCTCTTTGTGAGCTATTTACCAGACAAAGGCCCTTTTTAAAATGGACTGCCGGGGGATGGGTGTGCGGGGGGTGGGGGTGGTAGGTGGAGGATGCGTGTGTAATGTGGTGGGTGGAGGTGGGTGTGCACCCATTCCCATGGGTGCACACCCACGGTTTGTCTCCTCCGATTTGCTGGATGGCTCCGTGGGTGGGTGATGTGTGGACATGGGTGGAGGTAGGTGTTGCACAGGAGCGTGCACGCACCCCCGCCCACTGCCATGGTGTTTACATGGATGCTCCCCCATCGCACAACCATTTGCACACCTGGGGGGGGCATCTGTGTAAAAATGGCCAAAGATCACTGTCACAAGAGGGAAGATTCAACAGTAATCAAATATTCACAATGCAATTTTACTTTGGGAATGGAAGATATATTAGACACTTTGATCCAATTAATAAAGGTGTTATCGAGCTCAAAGGACATGGGACTTCAGGGGGAAAAAATCTATAAACTTGGCTGCCTGAAGTTAGCGACCGACATCCATATTTAAGTATCTAAGCTAGAGATCTGATTTTTCAGAAGTCACGAACACCTGAAGCTCTGACTGACTCAACCAGGTCTGGTTCCTTTGTTTAAAGATAGACCAAAATAAAAACTCAGCACTTTTATAGGTAATACTCTAGTAAACAGTCACAAATCTTTAATATGTTCTGATGACTCAGCTTGAGGTAAAACACATGACTGTTCTCAGGGAAGATTTAAAGCGTAAAGGTATCACACAAAACATTAAACAAACATGAATGGCTATTTGACAGTGTTCAGAATGCTAATAAGTACTGCTATTAAATCTCAGCCATCCTCAGTATAGAGGAATAAGGACTTTATGAGAATTTTAAAAGCCATATATCATGGTTTTATAGAACCTCTGAGGATTCCAGTACCGCAGTGTATATGACAATAAATATTATTTTCTACTGCAAAACCCTCAAGGTCACACAGAGTAAAATGGACTATTTAGTGTCTGTATGTTACTTCACTACAACTTACTTCCTTAAGTTTAATTAAAATTTTAAGAGATACAAATTGAAATATGTTAATTTGTTGAAGTACTGTCTTTTGCTACACCACTTTAGAACATTTGATTTTTTTAAATCTAGCACTGCAGGTGCTTTACCTCAGTTTTGCTCTCTGATTTGAAGTGGAGCTAAATTTTAGAGGATTCCTGCTTAATGGTTCCTAGATTACAAATTCTTTAGTTGTATGTAAAAATCAGGGGCTATTTGTGTTTACATGATACCAAACTTCCTGAAGTAGAGTTGGGAGACTGCTATGCATGATCTGCATCCTGGAAAAAAGGGGTGGATGAGACATTTCCTTGCATCCTTCCGACTCCATATTTTCATGCAGGAGAGTACAAGGATGGCAAATGCGCTGAAGCTGAGATCTTAAAAAGTAGTGTAGAGGAAGGCAAACCTTTTTTGCACACTCCGTTGTATACTTAGGACCTTTTTAAATGAGCAGGATTTCTCCTGCAGTTTAAAACTATGGCACTGGGAAACATGCCTCTGTAAGCCAGAATCCGCCTGGTGCCGTTAGAAACAGCGGTGCAGCATGACATTCGGGTGTTTTGAGACGTGGTGTAGATTAGACCCTGATAATCAAGGTTTTATCTACGCCACGTCTCAACACACCCGGGAGTCGCATGGCGCGGCTGTTTCTAATGGCACCTCGCCAACGCCCTGTTCACAGAGGCATCTCAGAAATCACACCCATTTAAAAAAGCCCTTAGGGTGCATTCACAAAAGTGTCTTTTCTCACTTTTAAAATTTCCTTCGGAAGAGAACAACTGAACTTTATTTCACCTTATCTTGTTTCACACATTCCTCCCTTGCTATTAATATTGTGTCCCTGCTTTGAAATTTGCTTCGGGTATTTGTGTTGGCTGTCCAAGGTCTATGAGGATGGTGGACTCTATGAGGGAGGTGACCCTTCCAGTATTATAAAAAAAATGTGCACGAGAGAGAAATAGCTCAATTGTTAAATCTAAGTTTGCCTCCTCTCACTTGTGGATCATTTGATCCGGTGACCTAATTTTTTTAAAATATTAAAACAAAATACCAAAGGAAGCTGTTTGTGGTGGGTTTTTTCCCTTCTGTAAATGTGCCCAACTGCCTGTAGTTGGTAGCAGCAATTCACTGCATGAAGCATCACTCTATGGTTTTTTACCCAAATCAAGGGTGGAGAGGCAAGAATCATTAGTTCAAGCCAAATATGTAAAAGAATTTGGCTTCTGTCATACAGAAAAGTCCTGGCCAATCATAAATTCCACCAAGTCCCCCAACTCTCTGCCCCCTGCCCTAACCACTTGACTTAGCACCAACTTAATTGCTTTCTTCAGAACCTGTCAACCTCAGCTCACAGAAATTTTAAAAGCAGAACATATCAGAAAAATCTGATGCCCGCAGTGCACAGCCTGACAACTGGAATGTCCATATCTATAGGTAGCGGTGTTAGTCTCTGCTTTTTGTAGAAAACCATCAGGACTAGTGGGCAAAGAATTTACATGTTAGAATATGGTTACAGTCACACGATACACCTACCATAATTTGGGCAGCCTTACCCAATTTGTACACCGTTGCCATGTGATGCTGTGAATCATATGCCTGGCAGCCACCAGATACTCTCCCTGCCATAGCACAGCTGACTGCTATGCCTTGTGTCCTCAGAAAAAGGACGAGGATGCAGGGCATAGCCGCCTTACCCAAAGTGCAGTAAAGCTGCCCAATGTGCGGTAGCATCACGTTGCCACTCATGGGACTGGTCCCTGTCTTCCCTGCTGCAGGGCAAGCTCTGTCACGGGGCTTTGAGCAGCGGTCACTATCTCCAGTCCCACATGGCCACATCATGGCTGGAGTCAGGATAGTGGGTGGGCTGGAGGAGGGTGAGTGGGGCAATGCCTGGCACCTGTTACCGTGGCCAACACCTCAGCCCACACGAGGGTGTGGCAGGAGCTCCAACAGTGGTCAGCTTGGGGGGGGGGGGAGACCATCTGACCTGCTCCCCATGCCGGCCCTGAAGTGTGGCAGCAGCAATTGTCCACCACAGGGTGCATGGGGATCAGGCCTGTTGCAGCTCGTGTGGCTGCACCCAATGATCTGTATTTGATTGAAGTCCAAAGAACTCAGCATTTCATTTGAATACCTATGCATGTAGGAGGATCAGGTTGCCAGAAAAATCGATTATTCAGCTGCACGCAAGTGATTTTGGCCTCTCCTTGGAGCTGATAGCCAGGATCACACTGGAAGGTGATGGTATCTCCAGGTTCTCTTCTGTCTCCATATCTTGTACCATTCTGTGGAGTCCCAGGATCATTGCATGTTGATGCAACTGATGCTGTAAATAAGCCACAAAAATAAAAGAGTTGAAGATATTAGTAATACATTTTCATAATTACACATTTTTCACTGGAACATCCAATCAGATTATCCATAATGGAAAGGCAGTTAATTTACTTGTTTCTACAGCAATTTTTCCACTGAAGTGCATCAAGTTTATGTTGACTTCCTGCTGTTTTGCTTTCGTGAGCAATATGGCCTACTAGGAAATAAAATCAAACTTTTCATTTTCTGTCTAGCTGTTCCATCAAGCAAGCTAACAATGCCTTTTGGGGTGTTTTTAAATGAGCGCCATGGGAGGGGTGTTAATGGCTGCTGAGTGGTATGACTGTGGGGTCCTCACACACCCAACGAGCATGGAGAGAAGTTCAAACTATTATCTCCTAGCATGGCTTCCCCGTCCACAGAGGCATCCACCCTGGCCCTCATGAGGCACTCCATTTTTTTCAGGAGTGCTCTGTGCATGGCCATGAATGGCTTGTGAGTGGGTCATGGGAGTGCGCTCCACATGCACGACTGTCACACACGCATCTGGATGTGTGGATGGTGTGAGGCCATGTATGGACGCGTCTTGTGTTTTTTAAAAAAACACATAGTCCCTGCTTAGCTATCAAAACATATTACTTTATGCAATATAACAATCTGTGTAACGTCGGGCCTTTTCACACGAGATGCCCCCTCCCCCTTACTCAAATGGGCGACTGGGTTAGCATGCTGGGGGTGTCCATATGACCGCTGGTGTGGGTGGGGGGGTGTGCCCTCCCACGTTCCACCCATCTCTGCCGATACCTCATGCACGGAGGCATCAGACAAAACGGCGATGCCTCCATGTGTTTCGATTGGTGGAGGTGGGTGGAGATGGATGTGCATCTGTGTAACTGGTCACCTATGGACCAGAGTGCACCCCACTCCCACATTGTGGCTCCTCCCAGCCCGTGTGAAAATGACCATAGAACAAATGCCCTAATGTAAAGAATGGCATTTTAATCTTCAAGTGCCTTACAGCAGGGAAAGGGAACAAATCTGCCAAGTCAAACCAAACAACACTGTGCAGCCTTGAAGTTTTCAGTACAGGGAATGTACCTCCAACAATTGTGTTGGAGGACACTTGCAGGGAGTACAATTTGAACCAAAAGCTTAAAATTCAGTGAGGCAACATAAAAGATAGAATCAAATCTTCAGGGTCAGTGCATTTTCATATGTCACATAGGGAAGCTACATACAGGTTAAAATCCATGTTTCAAATCACAAGCCAAACATAAAATATAAACATTCTTTACTTTTTTATTTCTTTCTTCGGTCTTCAGACAGTTTTTTTTTTTCTTTAAAATATTTAATTTAAGGGCTGTTAAATCAATGGTTGTTAAATACTTTTAAAAAGTTATCATAGAGTAGATGGGCCCACAGTCATTTGGGCCCACCTTTATTTAAAAGGAAAATTGTGAAATTTAAAAACGATTTTAATTCTGTGGTGATATGAAGCAGATTATTAAAACTATTCCAGATTGCACAAATCTAACTATATTTTATCAAAAGACTGCAAAGGTGAAAAAAGGAAGAACCCCCCCCCCCCCCACCTACCTAAAGATTTCTTTTTAATGGGCAGAGTTAAGGCTCTATGTATGCATCCAAATGTTTACTGGGTTAGGTGATGTTTTACAGATGTCCTGATTGTAGTGGAATCTGTGTAACATGGATATACAGGATAACACTAGGAAAGAGAAGTTGTTCACTGGATTATTTGGAGACTGGAGTGGCTGTAGAAACCTTAATTGTATTCCCATTCTTGTTAGCATTTGGCTCAAAGGGATGTGTAGATGTGCAGCAACATTACTCACTTGTATGTGCATTTTAGAGCTTGATAATGGGGCAAAAAATTATGTGGCTTGTTATCAGTCTCTAGAGCTTAGCCTACCCAATAAGATACTTTGAGTGGGAGGGACTGTGCATACTGCACCTAAAAAAGCAAAGGGAGGCATTGGCACATGGTCTGCAGCGTCTTCTGGGCACTGTAGTCAGGGCAGGGAGATTTGTAGCACTTTGCTGAAGCCAGGGGATGTTCACGCCCCTGGTATATCAATTTTGCCTGGGCCTCGCTGTTGCTAGAGCTGGAGGTCATGGCTGTGCATGCACAGTCTTTTAATTTAGTGTTCGCACTGGAAGTGGGGTTGTGTTAGTAGCAGAGAATGGAGGAACAGTAAAACCCACCCATCCTCTTGGGCTGGCACTATAAGTTATTCAGGTCACCAATCAATTTTGGGGTCAGGAAGGAATTTTTCCCTAATTAAGGGTGATTGGCCCTGTCCTTAAGGTTTTTTTTTTCACCTTCCCTATAATCTGTCACCCAGTTGGCTACAATTTGTGTAGCATGGGGAGCGTTAAAGTGCAGCTATTCCTTTTTATCTGTCATAGTGTGGAAGTCCAGTAGCATTTTAAGATTAATGGAGTAAATTTAACTGTATTATAAGGACATTTGGGGCACCTTGGATTTGGTAGGCATGAAATTAATGCCTTAAGGGGCCATGTCCCCTCCGCGATAGCTGCGGCGGGGGTTTGGCGGCACCCGCTTACCTTCCCTGGGAAGGAGGACGGGGAAAGGAGCGGCCGCGCGAACTACGTAGGGAGAGGCCGTGGTTGCTACGCAACCAAATTGAAATGCGCCTGAGACTCTCGCGAGAGCGGGATTTCCCAGGCGCCATCTTAGACTTCCCGCTCAGCCGCTTCATTCGGCCGGGCGGTGAGCGGGGAGTGGGACACGCGGCAAGCCTGTTGGAGCGGAGCCAGGCCTTGCCGCAGGGGAAGTGAGCCCAGCAAAGGGCAAAAAAGGTTGTTGCGACTTGCCCTTTGAGAGAGCCTCCCCCCCCCGGTGAAAGCCTTCCCCCACCCCGGTGGCTTGAGCGACGAGGGATCTCAGCCCGAGGGCAGATTTCGGGGCACGTGGCGGCTAGAGGCGGCCCGGCGGGGCGCCTCGAGCTCTCTACCCCCCCGCCTGCCTTAATACCACCTGGCCTGCTTAGCCACGAGCGGCCTCCCCTCCTCCCTTCCAAAGCCTCCCGCCCCTCAAGGTAGCGAGGGCACAGAACAGGGCCGGGGTGGAAAGGACACCCTTTACCCCCCACCCCAACAGTAGAGCCCAACAGGGCATTCTCACTGGGGAGGGTCCACGGGGCTGTGGGCCAAGCAATAGGCCAGGGCCCAGCTGGCCTTCAGTGGGGGCACTGCCTTTGCCCTCCGTTGGTATCCACCCCCCCCTCACTGGGTTATTCAGAGGGGCCTCACTGCCCCCCCCTTGCATTAGAAAATAAAAAAGGGCCTGACAAGCCCCCTTCCATCCGGTTGCCACCACCCAAGAGTCTTTTAAAAGGTATTCCAGACGTGGGGGTAGGCATGGCCCCTCGTACACGAAAAGGGCAGGGTAGTGCCAAAGCAAAGAAAGCTGCTAAGGCCCCCCCAAAAAAGCCGGGAGCCAAAGGAAAACAACAGGATGGGGCATCACAGGAGGCTGTCCTTCGCTCCATGCAGGCACAGCTGGAGGGATATCAAGCGCGCGTAGAAGAGCTTGAGAGAGCACGGGGTGAGGGGAGAGATGGCAGGGCGGGGGGAGAGGATGAGCCCACCCAAGCGGTCACGGGAGACCGGGGAATGGGAGATAGCCCCCCAGACTACGAGGAGGGCCAGCGCCGCCAGGGAAGTGGGCGGCGTCGGGCGCTCCCTTTTCGTTACAGGGATGAAGAGCCAGGACCCAGCAGACGAAGAGAGGAGGAGCCAGGACCCAGCAGACAGAGGGATGAAGACACACCCGACTTCCAGGCTCAGATCGAGGCACTCAAAGAAGGAATGCAAGCATTGACTGAGAGCCTGGAAGCAGCCCACCACGGGCAACAAGGGCTGAGACGCACCATCGGGGGCGCAAGATCACGGTACGACCCGGAAGCTTACGAAGGTGAGCGAGTGGACAGCAGCTGGTGGGAAGGAAATGGCGAATTTGGGTGTACAGGCCTTGACAGAAACCACGAGGAGGAGTGTATCCCACTTGCAAGTACCCACATGGAAAGGGGATGGAGCCAGGCCTCCCCCAGTTGGGAGTGGGGAGGGCATACCGGGGGTCGTTTCCCTCAACACCACCATACCGGGTGCCAGCACTACCCAGCCCCCAGGTACAAAGCTGCTGCACAAGTATGGGGGGCGGACCAGTGTTGCAGGGGGCGTAATACACTGTGCTGCGGCCACAGGGAAGAGCCACGCCCCCTGTCTGGGGGTCATGCCGATGTATCAGCACCGTTAGGTGAGCACCTTCTCCAGGCTACTAAGGAGAAAATATGGAGCGGTGAATATATTGATATATTTGCCCTCCTTTTTAGTGACCCCATACCAGATCCTAACGAGAAGGAAGAAAGGAAGGAGAAGGAGAAGTTTAAAAAGCCAAAGGCTGAACGCACCTGGTCCAACTGGACAGCTGCGTATACAATATATATGGGGGTGACAATGGCCAGATTTCCCGAGCGCGGGCTCGAGATGATTAAGTACTCGGACATCGTGCGCCGGGCTTATGATACAGGTGGACCGGGAGCTTGGCTGCGCTACGACGAATCTTTTCGCCGTAGAGCTGCCAATAACCCCCGCTTGCGCTGGGACCTCCATGCCCATGACATATGGCTGGAGTGCATTAGCTGTGCAAGGTATGCCCCGCGATCAGACAGCGGTCATGTCCTCTCGCGCATGGGGGGCACACAGCAAGTGGAAGGGGGACAAAGGGGCAGAACACGACTACCTTCAGCAGCTCCTACATGCTGGGATTTTAATGACGGGGGCAGGTGTTTTCGTGCCCAGTGTAGATTCAAACATGTGTGCACCCAGTGTGCGGGCGAACACGCCGCCTCCACATGTAGCAGGTTTCGACAATACGGAACCAAAAACAAGGGGCGAGCAGGTAATAGACAGCCCCCCCCTGGCACGGGGAACGCCAACCAGCCAGTGGGTAAGGGCGCCAACTCCGGTTCGGCATGAGGCCTTACTGGAAGCGGCCCGAGATTATCCTGACCGTCTGACCGCCAATTACGTTAGCGAAGGATTTAGGCTTGGTTTCAGGATTCCCACCCAGGGCCCGCGTTATCATTTGGGGGCAAAGAATTTGAAATCTGTACAGGGCAATGAGCGTCTAGTCCAGCAGAAGATCGAGAAGGAAGTGAAGGAAGGTAGAATACAGGGCCCATTCAATGAACTGCCGATCCCCACGTTGCGTATATCCCCTCTGGGTATTGTACCAAAGAAGACCCCGGGAGAGTATCGCATGATTCACCACTTGTCCCACCCCAAAGGGGAGTCAGTGAATGATGCGATCCCTCCCGAACTCTGCTCTGTAAGGTATGCATCTTTCGACTCTGCAGTCGAAATGGTGCGTTCCTGCGGAAAAGGCGCCCTTCTCGCGAAATGCGACATCAAGTCAGCTTTCCGCCTCCTGCCAGTGCATCCTGAGGACTTTGAGCTCCTCGGGATGCAGTTTCAGGGCAAATTCTATTTCGATAAAGCAATGCCCATGGGATGTTCCATCTCATGCGCGGCTTTCGAAAAGTTCAGTACAATTTTGGAATGGATCACGCGACAGCGCGCAGGGCGGAGCTTGATCACGCACTATTTAGACGATTTCCTTTTCGCGGGAAGGGCGGCAACCAGGGAATGTGCAATAGGAATGAGGGCATTTCAGAGTGTAACCGAGGAGTTGGGGGTACCATTAGCACTGGAAAAAACCGAAGGCCCAACGACCCGTTTAACCTACCTAGGTATAGAACTCGACACAACACAATCGCTGTCTCGCTTACCAGCTGATAAACTACAAGCACTTAAGGAAATGATAACGGCGACAAGGGCAGCCACCAAGGTAACGGTTAAGCAGTTGCAATCCCTCACAGGCAGCCTTAATTTTGCCTGCCGAGTCATTGCACCAGGAAGAGCCTTTATGTCACGATTGTATGCCCACATCGGGAGCGACCGTCCCCCGCATCATCACGTTCGAGTGACGAGGGTGATGCGGGAGGATTTGGCTACCTGGGAGGCCTTCCTCCAGGGCTATAATGGGGTGAGTTTCTGGCGGCAGCGACTCCTGCTGGAAGCGGAGCTCCAAATACAATCTGACGCAGCAGGCGGATGCGGCTTCGGTGTTTACTTCCGAGGAAAATGGTGTGCTGCCCCGTGGCCGGATGACTGGGAAGCAATAGGGCTGACCCGGGATTTAACTTTCCTGGAGTTCTTCCCCATAGTGGTGGCAGTCGAGTTGTGGGAAAGGGATTTTTCCAACAAAAGGGTCCTTTTCTGGTGCGATAACTTGGCTGTGGTTCATGTCATTAACAAACTGTCGTCAAAGTCAGAAAGGGTCATGCGGCTGGTCCGGCATTTTGTACTCAAATGCTTGAGGGCAAACATTTTGTTCGTGGCTAAGCACGTGCCCGGGATCGATAACGGCATAGCCGATGCCCTTTCTCGATTTCAGACAGACCGTTTTCGCCAGCTCGCACCAGACGCTGTGAAGGACCCCGAGCCGTTCCCGAGGGACATGTGGAGCCTTGGATTCTAGATCTAAACCAGGCAGTGCAGGGATCCCTCGCGCCTAGAACCAGACGGGCGTATGAAATGGCCTTTAAAGATTTCCAGGATTACAGGTCAGGGAAAGGTTGGGGACTAGGATTCCCCATTCCTGAGGGGCAGATGCTTCAGTTTGCGCTCCAACTCAGGGAGCGAGGTTTAGCACCAGGCACCATTGGAGGAAAAGTATCGGCCATCTCCTTTATGAGCCGCTTGGCGGGACACTCCTCTCCTGATAACAGCTTTTTTATGAGCCGCCTGAAGGAGAGTTGGACCCGTAGTGCCCCCCAGACTCAGGACTTGAGGGCTCCTATCACCCCACAGGTCCTCACGGCTATTAACCAGGAGTTACACACCGTGTGTCACTCGGAAAGCGAAGTGATTCTCTTTGATACGGCATTCCGGGTGGCACTATTTGGAGCATTTAGGATCAGCGAGATAGTCGCCCAGTCACGGCGAGATAGGTCGGGGGCGGCCCTGCAGATCCAAGACCTGGGTTGGCAGGGGGACACCCTGTTGTTGCATCTAAGGAAATCTAAGGCAGACCAGAAAGGAAAGGGCAGAGTCGTGAGACTGTGCCCTTCGGATGATACCAGTGTATGCCCGGTTGCAGCAATGAAACAATATTTAACATCACGCCCAACTGTTGTGGGCCCGTTATTTCTCCACAGAGATGGTACCCCGTTAACTCGATATCAGTTCGGGTCAGTCCTCAGCATGTGCGTTAGGGTAGCTGGCCTGGACCCTACTTGTTATACTGCACACTCCTTTCGCATAGGGGCGGCATCGGTAGCAGCAGACATGGGTCTGCCTTCTGAACGTATCCAGCATATAGGGAGATGGCGGTCGACAGCTTATCGCTCGTACATCAGGGACACCGAACCGAGAAGGATAGTGAATCAGAGTAAACGACAGCAATTGCATAAACATGATTTCTTTTCCAGACCCGGGACCTCCAAGGGGACGGCAGGTGGTGTGGATCGTCGGCCACAGCATCGTTCACTGGGCAGGGAAGATGGCCGCGCGCACTGGATGGGGCACCCAGCTGGGCATAGGAGATAAGGCAAACATAATTTGGCTCGGACGTCGAGGAATGCTTTGGGAGCAGCTGCTCCCAACGCTGACCGCGGCAGCAATTAAATTTCCACCCCCAGCAATAATTATAATACATTTAGGAGAAAACAACCTGCCCAAAGTTACGGGGCTGTGGCTAACAAAGAGGGCCAAGGCCGACCTGCAACAGGTGCAGGATCGATTCCAAGAGTGCACCTTGGTTTGGTCGGAAATGTTACAACGGAGGGTATGGGCTAATGCCCATCACCCAGGCAGAGTGGACCGGGCTAGGAAAAGGGCTAACATGGAAATTAGCAATTGGCTTCAACGAATGGGGGGAATAGCAATTAAGCATACAGCAATTAGGCACGATAGGGACGAGCTATACCGGAGCGATGGGGTCCATCTATCGGACGCTGGATGTGACATATATCTTGGAGCCCTGAAAAACAGCCTAACAAAAATCCTGTGAAGTGGTATTTTGGCGGCGAACCAGCCAAGCAAAGCTGGCGGTTCTGGTGGCGGTAGCCTGATTTCAGGCCAAGGGTTAAAAGTTTAAAAGGTTAACATAGCATAGGGTAGCAACATCTCCTTAAGAGATGGGTATAGGCCATCCATAGCCGCTCAGTGCGGCCCACTGTATGGTCAGCCCAAGGGTGAGAGACGAGCGGCCGAGCCTGCTGGGCGGACCATGTACCAAACAGGAGGTTACGGTGTCCTCATCCTTGTTGTTTAAACCCCCGCCTTGGTAGGCGAGAGGGGATAGGAACGAACAACCCGCTCTGGCCCGGTGAAACCGGGATGGGGGCAGGGTGTAAGTTGAAGAAGTTTGTTAAGGTAGGGCACAGGAGGATTCCCCTCGGGCTTAACCCGAAGATGGCAAATGGGCAACAGGGCACAAGGACAGCGCCTGTTACAGTAAGGGAACCTCCTGCGGCGATGGTTAACAGTTAGGAAGAGATTGATGGACCCCAGTTTAAAGGGGGAAGTGGGAGGGTCACCTCTTCCCCCTTTTTATCGACTAACAATAAAGAGTGCGGCCGTTCAAACCCATACAAGTGTCCGCGTCTTCCTTGGGAGGGGGTGTGTCGACAACTGACCCATGGCGTTGATAGCAACCCTGGGAAGTTGGGGATAGCAAACCCGCCAGCCAGGATTGTCCAATCCTAGCCTGGGAGCACTCCAACCCTCTCCCCATTGACCCTGGTAAAGGAGGGTTCTGGATTACAGTTAGGAGAGGTGACAATATCCACCTTCTCGCTATTTATGTTTGTTATTCCCCTATTAATTACCCAGACTGAAGATGCATTTAAATAAAGTGCTGAGGCCTTGTTTACTCCAAAATTGTACAGGTTTTGCCTTCCTTTTTTTGCTGTGTGCACAAAGAGTATAAAGAGACAGTACAGCTTTTATGGGGGAAAAATAATTTATTTCAATGGAAATACCTCACAGAATAAGATACTACTCAGTATAAGCACAGATGCTGAAATCTTATCCAGCAACAGCTTTATATATATATAAAAAAGTATTTTCTACAGCACCTTAAATGAAAATGCTTTCCAGTACTTCACACTGATTATGCCCATAAATTTCTCTCCACAATAAAGGAGGAAAACAAGGACACTTGCACATTTTTGTAGGGAAGAAACATAAAGGTAGCACAAATAAATTAGTGTAGTCTTCCTTTCTTACTGTCATCTTTCTGCACAGCCATTTTAAAAAAAATGAAGTGCCATAATGCAAGATGTTAAAATTAGTATAGCAACTGTCAATATTGCCATCCGGATCCATCCATCAAAGCCCATGTTGGCTTCTCCATTTCTACCACATCTAGTTCTGGGTTTGTGTTGCTACCTGAAAGGGCTTACATAACTCTTCTTTGTCATATTTACCTATCTGACACTTACCATGTCCCCACCTGCTTCCCCAATGAACTGAGCATTATTTATTTATTTATTTATTTTTAATCATTTTTTAGCTGCCCCCTCATGCCTACGGCATCTCGGGGTGGCTTACAACAATACAATAACAATTTTTAAAAAATTTAAAAGCCATAAACAAAGAAATTAAAAACAATTCCCTCCAACCCCCCCTCCCACATCCCCAATACCCCCAGCTACCCAACCCTCCCCTCCTCCCCTCCGAAGGCCTGGGAGAACAGCCAGGTCTTGCAGGCTCGATGGAATGCCAGCAGATCTGGGGCCAGGCGGGCTTCCTCTGGAAGGGAGTTCCAGAGTTGTGGCCCAGCCACTAAGAACGCCCTCTCCATTGTGGCCCCCCATCTCACCCCCAGTGGACCGAAAGGATCGCTCTGAGGCACGGACGATGAGGCGGTCCCCGAGGTATGAGGTGCCCAGACCATGCAGGGCTTTATAGATCAATACCAACACCTTGAATCTGACTCAGTACGCTATAGGGAACCAGTACAGATCACGAACTAGTGGTGTTATGTGCTCCCGTCGCTCAGTCACCATAAGGAGATGGGCTGCCACATTCTGCACCAGCTGCAACCTCCGAACCAGAAACAAGGGAAGCCCCACGTACAGCGTGTTGCAGTAGTCCAGCCTTGAGGTGATGAAGGCATGGATAAGGGTGGCCAGGTCGGCCCTGGAAATGTACGAGCACAGCGTCCACACCAGATACAGCTGGAAGAAGGCAGTCTTGGCCACCACCTCCACCTGCTGATCCAGACGGAGACCCAAGTCCAACACCACCCCCAGGCTCTGAACCTGCTGGGCAATAGGCGGACAGACCCCCCCACACAAGGGGGGCCAGAACCTCCCCCGCCCTTCCCACCACCATCACCTCCATCTTATTGGGATTCAGTTTCAGTCTGCTCTGCCGCATCCAATCCGCCATGGCCTCCAAACATTGGGAGAGCAATGAGATGGCAGGACCTGGGTCAGCTGAAAATGAGAGGTACAGCTGAGTATCAGCAGCATATTGGTGACATCGCACCCTGAACCCTCTCACAATCTCCCCCAGGGGCTGCACACACACATTGAACAATAGTGGAGAGAGGATTGAACCTTGCAGAACGCCGCAAGATAAAGCCCGGGGCTTGATGTTTCATCCCCCAGCACCACTCGTTGGCTTCTCTCCGAGAGGAATGAGCGGAACCACCCAAGGACAGTCCTGTCCAGCCTCCCCAGATCTCGCAACCATCTCAACAGCAGCCCATGGTCCGCGGTGTCAAAAGCGGCTGAGAGATCTAGCAGGATCAGAAATGTTGAACATCCTGCGTCCATCTCCCAGCGGAGATCATCCACCACGGCCACCAATGCCATCTCAGTACCATAGCCGGGGAGGACCCCAGATTGAAAAGGGTCAAAGAAACCGATGTTGTCCAAATGTGCCTGGAGCTGCAGTGCCACTGCCCGTTCAATAACCTTCTCTAAAAAGGGAAGATTAGAGACGGGGTGGTATCTGGCGAGTGCGTCTACATCCAGAGATGGCTTCTTCTGCAGGGGGCACACACAGCCTCCTTGAGACTGGGCAACAACCTCACCTGCCGAAGGGACGTGTTCACCCTCGCCAGCCCCAACCCCAAAGTCTCCCTGGAGGCTTTCACCAACCAGGTACACCTCCCCCTTGGCCCCTCGTGTGCGGCTGGTGCTGCACGGCATACCCGGCCGGAACGAGGTCTGCAAAAACTGGTCCCACTTCCTCATCCAGCCAGGTCTCCATAATACATACAAGGTCCGCAGCCTCATCTGAATCACCGGGGCCATATTCGCTACGGACCTTGCATTCAGCAGCAGCAGCCCTTTACAGGTGGACCTTAGACCTTGATCCTCCCTCACCTCCAGTGGGTGGGGGGGCGGAGGGGGTGACTCTCCTAACTTCTACCAGACACCATGGTCCCCTGGAAGGACGAGTTGCCTGCCCCCTCGGACCATACCATCCGTGCCCCATAACCACCCCTATAGCCCATTTCATCATTTCCATCACAAATATCTCTACTTTCTTCCATGCTTCCTCTTATGTTTCATTGTAAAAATAAATAATCTGTACGTGCTACTTCACACCTTTTCTTCAAACCCCAAGACCCACTTTACAATGCCTACATTACTTTGTCCCATAGTGTAATGACTGCAGAGACCAACCATGTGAACTCCAATTTCAATTTTTCTCTGCCTTTCTCTTCAGAAGATAGTGCCTTTAGATCTCTTCTGCCACATTCCATTATATCGGGCATTTTTACACACACCTTAAAGTTCCATTTTTTTCAGTCTTCTGAGTTTACAAGTCCACAAGTAAGTTCCGGATGCATTTTTCACACACACACAACACTGCCCTGAGGCAGTTCCTGGATGCATTCTTCACACAAACACTGCCCTGAGGCAGCCTAAAGTAGCCCCAGCTGTAGATGTGACAGATTGTCATGGAAACCAAGTGACCACAGCTGCCTGGAGCAAAGCAGTTTACTAGGAGAATGCTTTACACACAAAAGTTCTGGGAGAAGTTCTATGCAGAAGTTCAAAGAGTCGGATGTTTAAGATCTGGGTGAGTGATTTAGACACACAGAAAGTTCAGGATGTAAAAGCAAACATCCAGGAGAAATGTGTGTGTAAAAAAACCCATTATTTATCCTCTTCACAATGCCTACAATCACCAGTATAGGTAATGCCTACAAGGTAATGATGACCAGACTGTGCAGGAGGCAATGACACTTGACATTATCTATTTAAAAATACTTTTAAATGACTTGGAACAATCTAGTTCCAGCTAGTCCGTATAATCCTGTGATGTCATTATTATTCACTTTCCTCTTCTGCTGTTTGTCATATTAACTTGCTACGGTTTTGCTTAAATTATACTGCACACTGTGTACAGGATACAAAGGGTGCAAGTTTATTGGACTATTGCTTTAATACTTTTTAGTGTGATGGGTGTTTCTCCCTCCCTCCCCCCCACCCCGCTTCTGTGACAGGTCAGTTAACAGTTCAAGTGGTAATGGGTCTGGTTCCAACAAAATACTCAGAGCTATGATAGCAGAGTAGTATAGCCCCTTTCTTTCAATCCCAGCCTTCAGTTCATGCCTTGTTTAAATGCAAACAAGGAATGCCTCCCAAATGAAGATTAGAGTCTATAGTCCATACAGCACCCTGTGCAACTTGAATTTCCACTGTCCTTCTTCACCCTGCTTCCCAGGAGGGCTGCAAGTGCTAGCTCCAGGGTTCATCCCCTCCAGCACCACGGAGAGTTCCAAGTGGGGTACCAGACTCTGCCCTGAGCCATCCGTCTCCCACAGCAGCTTTCTCTAGTCTAGGAATGGGAACTTTTTCCCTCCCAGGGGCTACTCTGGAAATTAGTACAAGCACTGATGGCTATTTAGAAGATTGGGGGGGGGACCCTCAGGAAAAGGGTCCACATCATGGATCTGTGCCAAATATCTGTCTATCTTTGTGTGCATAATCTCAGTGCTGCTCCCTGCCTCTGAGCTCAATCTCTCTGTGCTGGGGGGTGAGGGGAAGGGGTGGGAATAGGAATTGGATCTAGGGGCCAGATACAGACACTGAAAAGGGGGCCAAATAAATTCCCCTCCTCTGTTCTAGGCTGCTTCTCATTCCTGAGACCTAGGCTTTTATATCCCTGAGTGTGAGTGCTGTTACCCCAAGGCAGCCAGTGTCAGGACCTAGCCTTGAACCTTACACCGAGTTGTTCTGGAATGGTAGCTAGCCCTCCTGCACCAGTGGTTCAGCTAGCCTCGGATCCAACTTCTCCCCCTATCTGCCTCTCTCTGCTTCCCTGGCTACACCCCACCTTCTGCCCATCACCAGTATCTGTCATGCCCCCCTGCTTCCTAGTTGGCTACCAGTCAGCACATAAACCTGTTTGGTGGCAGCAGGAAAGTTCGTGGAGCAACTCTCTCACACTTTCCTTCTTGCTCCCAGTCCCCCATCGTTTCTCTCTGTTCTTGTTCCTAGCCCCAGTCCTTGTTCTGTGCCCTTGCTTCTAGCCCTGCCTCTCTTCTAGCCATTGTCCTTAGCCTTGTTTCTTGTCCCCCCCTCCTATCTTGTTTCCCAGTCCTGATTCTTATCCAGTGCCCCATCCTCAACATCCACCCACGTCACCAACTCCCCAACATCCCTTGACCCTTACAGCCAGGTTTAAAGGACAAGTACTCGCCAATAGGGCTGAAACAGCAAGCCACTGTGGTAGCTTTTTCCAATGGAAAGAGCTCTTCCAGAATGAGTGGCATGGTGCGATAGAGATGTTCATTACGCTACTTCTGCTGTTCTGCTACTTTCATTCCGCTACTTCCACCGGCTGCAAAAATAGCGAAACAATGTTTGTTCTGACAGTTTCAACCTTCCGCAATTTCCACTGGCACTGCGAAGTAGAACAATGTTTGTTCCAACAGTTTCTAAATGATCAGCATGCCAGTGGAAAATCTGCGGAAAGTCGTGGGTAATTCTGAAATGGCGGAATGAAATAGCAGAGTGGATAAAGGAGTTGCTGCTTCAGCCCTACTCGCCAATGTCTTTTATACATTTGTGAATGGTGCTCAACTTTTCCACATGACATTAACAAGCAACAACAACAAACAGTACTGCAGTGGGAAATATACCAATACTGTAACTAATGGTTCTATGTAATTTAGGATAAAAAGCAAAAACCAGGTATCAGAGAGCGATCTCATCACACCTTCACAGGAAGGGACCACAATCTAGTTATATCACTTCACATTGGCTACAAATATAGCAGAAGATTGTCTTATCCACTTCAATATGTTTGTGTTACCCAACTGCCACACAAGCAAAACCTTGATGCTTCTCCAGGCATCATAACTTAAAAGTGTTTTGGTTCTTTTTTGCTACACTAACAAGAAAGCAAACCAACAGAAACTCTACTGTGAACATTGCACGATGACTGATTTTACAAGGTCTATGCCAACACATCTACCTAGATCTCATATCAGAATGATGTTCTTTGTGTCCACAAAAATATTTGAAGTATTCTGTAGTATGTGTCTGTATACCTAGAAGAATTTTTTAATAATGTTCTTAAAGTATAATCCTAATTTACAGAACCGATGTCTGGTGCTCAACAGTGTAAAGATAGATATGTGATCAGTTTGAAGGTTTGTTTTTTAAATAAAAAGGTATGCACTGACATTGAGAATAATTTGTGTTGGAAGACATTCAGCAATAGTGCAAGACTAACATTTGCTTTAGGCAGCACATTGAAAGATGTCAGAAGGAAGCAATGTTCTTATTTTCAGCATGGGAAAAAATTGCTTAATCAATGGTAATAAGTGACAGGAAAAAAAGAAAACGATGAAGACAAAGTCCTTTAGGCGATATCTTTAATTGAACTAACTGTAAGCTGTGAGATTATGCAAGCTTTCAGGACACACTGAGGAAGGGCCCCGCATGACCCAGAAGTTTGCATAAACTCACCAACTACAGTTGGTCCAATAAGAGATATCACCTGAACGACTTTGTCTCCAACTCTTTTACATTTGGGACTAACATGGCGACTACCCTTTCAAAATAATTTGAAACTGAAGCTACCAGACCATTTGTCTTTAATATCAAAGAAATCAGTTGTTGTTTTTTCCATTCAGCCCTTTTGAGCATGCTCAGCTTTTTCTCTTTTTCTTTTTTTAAACTTACCCAGCCTGGAGGAAGCCACATGTTGTGGTAGCCCATCTGGAGAGTGAATACTCTACCCCATAGCCCCTGCTAGGCCACCATCCCCTCTTCCCTGGCCCATCCCTCCCCTTCAAAGCTCCCTCTGGCCTCCTCCTCGACCCCCACCCTCAGAATTCCTGAGTATTTGCCATGGGTCCCCAGACCGGACTACGCACTCTGGAGGAACTCAGCAAATACTCGTGAATATTTTTTTTTACTACTCGTTTCAGCCCTAGGTGATACCACTGAACAGGATACCAACTGACTGACCACAGGAGTTATTCTAAAAGCAATAGGCTTAAACTTTTTTTCTGTGCTGTATCTTGAATATCTTGTATATCTAATTCGTATAAATTATTTAAACATGGTCTTACATTTATCTTATCCCTTTTTCAAAACAAATGTGTGTTTTCTTGTGTTACTGAGACTATTGAGAGCATGGTTTCTACACAAAGCTTTAGCATGTTCAACCAGCAGGTTGAAGACTAAAGGTCACAGATGCATCCACATAAGCTGACTTATGTGCAGCTTCCTGGCAGGCAAATGCAACTGCCACAATGCAGGACCAGCACCGGGAGCTGGGTGGAAGAGCTGCTGACAGAGCTCCTAGCATGGTGGAGGCACCAACCAGACAAACAGGTGCCTGGCCCAGCCCCACCTCCCTCCCCTGACATGACCTAATTCTTGTCCCGGCCTTTACATGTCAGTGTGATACAGACAACTGCCCCCGCCAATCTAAGCCCTGCTGCAGAGATCAACACGTAGGAGGGGCAGAAGGGTTCACGGAAAATGGGCAGACACTCCTAGGCAGCCTTACCCCATGTGGGGTAAGGCTGGTAAGTGATGTATCCTTGGACGTTTCCCTAGGATGCAGCATGTAGTAGCCAGTTACTGGTCCCGCCACATGGTGGGAGGAAAATCTGGCAGCAGCTGGTCACACAATACACTGAATTGTGTGGCCTTATTCCCCAGACATTGATCCCAGTGACATACAGGGGAAAATTCCTTCCCAGCCCACAATAGATAACTGTCTTGTTTGTGGTGACCAGTCCAAGAGGGTGGTTAAGCAAACTCATGCTGCTAGTAAAAGCACTGCTGGCCAAGGACAAATATTAAGTACTCTCTCATCTCATGCTCACAGGAAGTGTAAGGGTGGGGGTAGCACCTTTGAAATTTCCCTTGCCGCTAGCCACTAGTTGCTGCTAGCCACTACTACACCCGTGCCCAACAGACAGCTACAACCCACCCATGCCTTAAATAGGTGACAGTAATGGTGGAAATTCAGAAAAACACAGGACCCTGTTTTTGGTTAACAAATAACCTTCTTACATTTTAATGAGTTGCCAAGAAATGGTTGAACCATTTTCGATTAATTTAATTAATTTAACTGAAGCTTTTGCATTTGCTCCCTTGTTAGTACACCTAAATTAATTAAAAGTACACATGTAAAATGACTGGATTATATTCTACTTAATCATTTATGAGCCTGACCGAGATGAACATAATCAGATGCATAGTACAAAGAAGTATGGCTTCCAATGTGAAAGGTTAATTCATAATCCAATCAAGTACATTAATGATTTATCCACAGAATTCCTCTATTTTGTCTTTTTAATGTATGAGGAGAAAGTTGGTAGGTTTTGCATGAGCACACACACCAAAGTTTCTCTCCTCAATTGGCATAATTTTCTGCCATAAATAAAATAAATAAATACATAAATAAATAGAACCCACAAAACAGCCTTGTGTTTTGGCTTGGAAGCAAATAGACCACCATGCACAAAACCCGGATAGAGAAAGATTCTCAAGGGAATTTCATGCTCGTCATAATCTTGTTGTGTGGGAGGAGGGGAAAGAATGTATTTAGTACTGAATGTTAATCTTTCTGGGGGGAAATTGTCTGGTCTTCAGGAAAGCAGAGCAGGAGCAACTGATGGACACACGTTCTTAGATGGTACCCAGTGGACAGATGAACACTGCAATAATTGTTCTGTCAGATGAGATGGTACATTCTGCACTGCCATCTGAAAACAAGTGCCATGGAAAAGTAGAGTGAAGGAAGTAGGAGAGGGGGAAATGAGGAGGGGAAAGGGTAATAGACCCCTAAGAAATGTGCTTTGATGGCAAAAAGAGAATTCAACAAATTCACCATAATTAGTTTGTTTTTTAAAATGCTACATCTATGCCTTATTAAGGGAAAGATTTTGAGATGTCTGGGAGGAAGAAGACTAGACAGTGGTGGGAAAGCCTCAAGCAGTTTACTTCCACTCCAGAGTTTCTTACACAAGTCTAGATTTCCCCACCATTGCAGGAGAACCCACCCAAGGTTTGGCCAAGGTCAATGGGTGCTCTCTTTTTGTGATGACTTGGTGGTCAATCAAAACAACCTGGATCATAGTGATGGCCAATCAGGGAGCAACGACAGGGTTTAAATCTCCTGAACAAGCGTCTGAACAGAGCTCCAGGATTTTCCAGGAGAGCACACACTGACAAAGCTATTGGGAGCTGAAAGAGTTTTGATTCTTGGAAGAAGATGGCCACTGAAAAGACCAGATTGAAGCACCGAGTATCAACACCTGCAATATGGAGCAACATCAGGAGAAGTTATGAAGCACTTGGACCCACTCCTCTTGACATATTAAAGAGGAAAGAAGGGCTTCTTGTTGACCAAACAGGCTTGCGGCCCTGCCTGTGATGACAAAAAAGCCCCTTTCACTTGTATACTGACTGAGGACCCAATGAGCCTCATCCACTCTTTTGAAGTGTTTTGAACTCTTTTGCTACAGGTAGTGATTTCCTAATACTCCATTGTCACATCCTAATTCTCAGTGTACAATGCAAGCTTAGTTGTACATGCAACCATCAGTGGCTGTGCATACTTAAAGGCTTTGCAGCATCACTCATGGATTTTACATTGACTTGACCCTTCCTTCCCAAGAAAAGCCATTTTCTGTTTGCCTTTCAAACTATTGTTGTTTGAAGTCAGAATTCCATGTCCAAACCTGGTCTCATGAGGGAGAGAAATTTAAGAAGAAACCTCCAGAATGTAGAGCCAATATAATGCATGCTGATTTCCCTAATGTTGCCAGGATGTAGCATCAGGACATTCAGCAAATGAGGAGTTTATGGCATTAATTAGTATGGCTCAAAAATGCTAGTCACCTGGCAGCCTGAAACTTTCCAAAGCAACAGCAAAGAATGATAGGGAAGGTACAGTGTCAGTTAACTAGGGATGAGCCTCCAGCAAGGGATGGCATGAGGAATGCTGCAGGGATGGGTTGGCTGCAGAGACCAGCTGAGAAACCTCTAGCCGTGCGCAAGAAAAGGGGAGGGAGTAGCAGGAGAATCAATGACCTCTGTTCCTGACCCCCACAGTCTCTGATTTAATCCAATTAGGAAATCAGTTGCAAAAGAAAAAAGATGGAATTAGGTCAAGCCCATTGTGCAAAGGTGTGGTGTAGACAGAGCGTATCCTGGCATGGTATATGGGAGTAGAACAAGCTGCCCAACGTCCTTAAAACATGGGAAACGGTTGTGTAAGCTTCAGTATACGACTTATATGGGACTGGTTGCCTTTGCATGTCTTCTGAAATTCAAGGTTTTCAGCATAATACAGAAGGTCTTGGCACATTTGGGGTTTTAGCCTTCTGATTTTGGTTTTCATTCCTTTTTTGTAAAACAACCAGCGCAGCACAGTTCGGTCTACTTCCAACAAGGATGCAGTCTATTGGTCTCTGGCAATCTGAGGCATGTAGGACATATAAAGAAAAAGACTGTGAATAGGCTCAGTAGTCTAATGTGTTCTGCACTTTCCAGAGCTAGCCAGAGATAAGGTATTTAGATTGTCATATCATCCACTGGGCTAAGGCACTGGCATTCGCATCAAGCTTTGTCTCACAACTCAGACTGGCATGCGGCAGAGCAACTGAATGGTGGCACATGATGTGAAGTCAGCTCTTGCCCCTTTGCCACAGCAGACCGGCTACTACCAGTGATCAATATGCTAACTATTCACTTTAGAGAAAGTTACTTGCTTAGGTGCAAGAAAATAAATCTTTCCTGCTGCACCAAGTAAGCCAAGTGCATTCTCTGTGCTCCACAATCAAGTTTTAGTTGTAAGAGATGCCCATGATAAGAGCATGGAGGAGCGTTATACAGGTGACCTGGGGTGGAACAAGCTATGGCTATAGTGATACATGCAGCAGAAAGAGCAGTGTTTGACCACCAGTAGATCGTCTACTCCAAGCCAGATCTTTATAGGGACAATACGGTATACCTCTCTGACAAGGAAAATATGTGCCCTTGGGACTTACAGAAAGGCACAGCTGAACATCCTTAGAGATCCTGGTGATAAGGGAAGAAACAACCGAAGTGTGAGCAGCTGATACCCTTGCGGCAGACTTATACAAGAACCCAGATAATGTGAGAAGGTTTGCACCAGGGAAGAGCACAGCACAAGGAGGTCTCCTTAGGAAGCTCATGGCAGGAACAGAGACTCCCATGTCTCCAGAGATGTGATCAGAACCAGGAGGTGACACTGCCCAAGGTGTTATGGTCAGGCAGGAAGCCAAATTCCTTACTTCTGTGAGAGAGTACGCACATCAAGGTTTTGACCTTTAATAGGTGGAGGAAGTGGAAGCTAAACCCAGTCCCACACAGGGTGATAGAGAAATCACTGTGGTAGAGCTGCACACAATGTGAAAGAAGGGTAAGATGAGCATCCTCAGATGCTCATTACCTTTATAATGCTGCAGCCTTGCTTACAACCAAAATAATGTTACATGTGCCATATTTCCATGGTGCTCACACAACTAACCACTAAAATCTGAACAACTGATCTATGTCACAGTCTAGAGTCTCTTGCAATTTATATGAATAAGTTATAACTAGAGACCCATGTTCACTGTGTTTTCCCCATTAGCAGCAATGGGGAAAACACAGTGAACACGGGTCCCTGGTTATAGCTATATTTTGTGTTCTTTTCTTGGTCATGTCCCATCTCCTCAAATATCATACCTGCCTCTTTCTCAGCACACACTGTTTCTAAACAACAAAACAGAAATTGCATACTTTTTTAGGGGTGGTGGTGGCAGAGGAAGTTGTACTGACCATTTACCTGACAGCTAGGCCACATTCGTTTACTTTACAGGATATGTGCTTGGACTAGGGCTGAAATTCCGATTCTGAAATTTTTCAAATTCCACCAAAATTGGCCATTTCCTTTGTGATTTTTTTTTTTTTTGGAAAAAAGGAAAATAGCTTTTCTTTTCAGCTCTAACTTGGACACTGGGGAGGGGGAAACAAATATTTGGTCAGGACCATGATAAAATGTTTTCCTGTGTGATAGACAAGTAACATCTCTACATACATGAATGACTGTGGAATATGTCTGTTTAAAAAAAAAACCAACAACAACAAAAAAAAACCACAGTCATAGCTATGCTGACAAATCTGTAAGAATAAACAGTACATCTTATACTACATCAGGGGTGGGCAAAATACCCAAACTCAGGAATTGCGTACCAAGATTTTCATATGGCCAAGAGCCAAAAGAGACACGCATGTGCCCCTTTGAAGTATCTCCCAGACTGAGTCTCTCTTGCTTTGTGATTAGCTGATGGAGTCGGTGCTCTATAGGCTTGGCTGCTGTGGTTTTGAGGAGAAGATGTGATTCAGCTGATTAGAGTTGGGTGTAATAAACTAAGACCTAGGACCAATAAGGCAGCATGGGGGCTGGCTCTAGCTAAGACCTGCACTTGAACTACCCAAGAGCTGCATGTGGCTGCAAACCCCTATTTTGTCCACCCTTGTACCATACGAATAGCTTAGCAGGACCATGGGGGGGGGAAGGGTGGGGAGGTGCACAGAATCACTTCCCCCTCCAATAACGTTTAAATTTTATTTTAGTTTCAGATTTTTGTCAGTCTGCCTCCACTCCTCCCTTTGCCAGTGTCCTAGTTACATATATATCTTTAGCCAGATCTATCAAAAACGTTTAAATAAAAACTTTGGTTCCCTTTTTACAGCCTTCTATTCTATAGCACAACTCAACCGGTAAGTTTGTTCATCTACTTTTGACAGCATGCATATACTAAATAACGAGAATTTGTTACCTACTGAAATTCATTGCAGTGTTAATAAGCATTTACAAGTACACAATTCAAAGCATTTAGAAAATTTGTTTCCCTTTTATCTTGCATCTTCTGAAGGAATTATCCATATTTGAGAACAACTTTTTTTTTTTTATAAACATGTTCAATCCTATTCAAACAAAGCAGTACTTTAAGGGCAGATTCACACATGTGTTTAAATAACACAGCTGCCTCGGCGGCATCGTGCGATTTAAAGAACCCCGCACTTCCGGGCTGGTGTGAATGCGGTGAGCGCGCACATTTCCACTTAGCCCGAACGTTTGGAGCAGTGTTTGGAGCAATGTTTGCTCCGAGCAGCTTTTCAAACCACACTCCAAACATTCGGGCTAAGTGGAAATGTGCGCGCTCACCGCATTCACACCAACCCGGAAGTGCGGGGTTCTTTAAATCGCACGATGCCGCCGAGGCAGCTGTGAGATTTAAACACAAGTGTGAATCCCCTCTAAATCTTGATGTGCCCGCTAATATAGTGAGTATCTATATAATAAAGGCTCTCTCAGGTATCTCTTATATCTTTTCTGTTTTTTTAGTGTTCAGGATTCCCAAGAGTCTTTAAAACTGGATGTAAGTCTACTTATACTTTAGTACAATGAAAATCTCCCCCAAGTGTTTTCACTGGTACATATGCTTTTGTCCCAATCAAAACTTAGCGTGCACTTACCGGCCATCTTAAAATGGACCCGGCAGAGAGGCAGGTCTGTGTGGGCTGCCGCAGATGGACCATGAACTTCTGGTGAGTGGGGTGGATTCAGACGGCCAGAGCAGAGGTGCAGACAGAGAGGTAGCTTGAGGAGCAACTCCTCACTTAAATTTCTGGATGCTTGGGTGTTCCGGTTGTGGGGCGGGGGGGAGACTTCTCAAATACTATGGGGGGGATCTGCACCCCTGGGCCAGGAATGGGTGTGCGGTCAGTATTCGCTCAAAATCACGTACTGTTTGGCTCCCCGCCTCCCCAAGAGAATCCCAGATTTTCCCCAGGTGATCCATACATAGGCATGAGTGGGTGGTGGGTGGGTCGCAGGAGCGCCCACCCCTTCAGACAGGCATCTGAATGCCTGTGGGTGTGGGTGGAACTGTGTAGGCATATCCTGTGTAAAAATAGCCACTGTGTGCACCCATTGTGTATCATGCTCATACCATGTGTTCATGCAGTGTGTACTCGGTTTGCACTTGGTCCTCACATGACCTTGGATTGGGGCCTTTATCTACCATTAATTAAAGCAGACATTACTGTTATCAATGCCATCATTACTTTACTCCACTTCATAATACCCATCTTTAAAGTTCAAATCCCTACCCTCACATGTCACTCATAACCACATAATAGATGTTTCCAAAATTAATTCAAGAGAATAAACTTAGATAGTAATCTCTCACTGGCTGCAAAATAATCACACTGAATTTATGTATATTTATGACCTTGTGTCTACTTTTTCCTTTACTGAAGGACATTTATTTAAAGTTTGTCATTATGACAACAACAACAACAACAATAGTTTTCTGCGTGTGTGGGATAGTGCATCCACTTCAATAGAGCCCATTGTCACAAACATTTTCTCTCTACTTTGAAGGTTCATAAAAAGATTTCAAAGCTTTTGAGCTCAACTGGAAACAATACAGTCTTCCAATTTAGTTAGGTCTGTTTAGCACAGACATTGCAGCAGGAGTTCTGACTATTTTGCATTGTAGTGTAAAAGTGATAAGTACTTAGACCAGAGGTCTGAGGATCATTTAAGTGTTTCAAAGCACAGACCAAAGCAAAAAATCTTTGAGTCAGCTCAAAATAAGAAATAAAAGAGCACTACAGGATGGAAAATCATGTAGGATAAATGTAAATGTAGAAGATTGTTACCAATATAAATAACACTTTTATGACCCTATGCCTAATTGCAGGGCAATATCATGCTTACCTTACCCTTTGATATATGGCCAAATAATCTTTGTATTCTCCAGTAAATCAAAAGCAATAATAGAAACTGACATATTCCACACACATAACTGGGGATTTGCCCCAAAACCACAGAAAAATTACTGTAAAGCACAGCAACAAAAAAATGAAAGCTGTCAGTAACAGTAAGTAATTACAGCAAGGTAAAGAAGAGATGTGCATTGTTTGAGGGACATTCTATTTTACTTTAACATGGAAGGTGCTATGACCTAGCAGAATTAGCCTAAGTCTGGCATGCAGTCAACTCCTAAATATAAATCCCTGTTTGGTCAAAGACAAATTGTCTGACAAGTCACTGAACTTATTTGCCTCAGTTTCAACACATAAAAGTGGAAGTAAGAACAATTATTATCCAGGCACAGTAGTGCCTTAATAGTTGACATCTTGCACTCTCTATTATAACACACAAACATTCTACTGCTTATACAAACGAGATGATTTAAGATATTGTAAGATTTTTCCATGGAGGGTCACTTTGGTGAGAGGTTGCAGATGTCCACATTTTAGACAACTCTGATGAATAATGGCTGTAATGCAGCAGTTTAGAAATTTCAGGTTGAGGAGCAGTTTTTTGTGCATTTCTGACTGTCTTGAACTGAAGAGCCCTGAGGTTTTTAAAGTTATGCCTGAGACATTAAGAACTTTCAAAAAATGCAAGCCTCTGAGCCAGGGCTGCCTTTGCTTATTTTTTAATTAAAAAAAAAAAAAATACATTGTATTTTTAAAGTTATAAGATTTTGAATTTTCCATTTTAGGCTATGAGAAGGAAAGTTACGCAACGCATGCATAGTTGGGCTGTCAGGAAGTAGCCAGGGTACTCATATGGTGGTAACCCCAAGCTCCCATCCTCAGCCGCATAGTCGGCATCAGAGGAGTGCCAATGACCTTCAGCCCCTTCCTCCAAACCTGGGCAGCTGCTGCTGACAACAACAATGCCTCCTTGCTATGCTGCTTCAGTTTAAAAACACCTCCTTGTGCTCCTGCTGGTTTTCTAGTTTCATTTTCCTAGTCTGGCATGTTGGGATTACATTTCCTAGCGTGCCAGATTAGGAAAATGGCATAGAGCCACAGGGTGTCGAGTGGCAGTGCCAGCAAGCAAAGAGGCCCGCCTTGGTGGCAGCACACTGTATTCCTTCTCCTCTCACCCCACCCCCTGGAGTGCGTGTGCGCGTGCATGAGAGTGAGAGAGAGAGTAGGGGTGTGTGTGTGTGTGTGTGTGTGTGTGTGTGTGTGTGTGTGCGCACGTGCCTGCCTGGCCTGAGGGTGAGTCCTGGGAGGTTGGTTTTTCCTACTCCCTGTGCACTCTGCATGTTTGTTTGGGGAGGGGTGTCAACTTTGCCTTACCATGTGGTTTGGGGTGTGCACTGACTCTGACCTGCTGTGTGTGCGTGTTTTGTATTTGCCCCTTTGCACTCTGTATATTTATGTTTGGGAAGAGGGTGCCAGCTTTACCTTGCCATGTGGTTTAGGGTGGTTGGTTTGCATTTGCCACTGCACACTCTGCATGAGCATGGTGGCTGAGGAGCTAGGTTGTTGTAGGGTACTCATGCTGATGCAAAAATCTAGCTGCCCCTCTATCCTCACGTGCAGCCCTGTTCTCCCAGCCCTGCACACACACACACACCCCGCCGCCCCCAGCTCTGCTGCTTCCTCATCCCTCCATTCCTCAGTTTCAGTGTTGCCTGAAACCTGCAGAGGAAGAGGATTGGGACTGACAGACCAATGCAAAGTGTGTGTGTATGGAGCCTACTTCAGAATCAAGCACAATTTGTGAAACTGACAAACTGTACAACACCTTTACTGCTTACATGGCTTGCAGGTTAAGGCAGAAGCCTTAACTTGCAATTTCCATGTTTTTATAGCCTGATTGAATTTGCAAAAGCCTTAACTATTATTTAAAACTGGAGATTTTTTGATGATGGAACAACAACATTTAGCTGCAATATTCCAGGCACTTTAAAGTGGGATAAGGGCTAACTTGGTTGTGGGGAAATAACACTTTGATAACCCTATGCCTAATTGCTAGACAATATTACATTTACCTTACCCTGGTGATGAAATTGTTTGGACCAATTCTGATTTACACCAAATGCACTTGTGGTCCTAAGTATTAACCAATTCACATGCTAACAAATTATGCAAGATAAATGCAATTCTACAGAACTTACCAAAGTCTCTTTCTTCAGCTTCTTTATGGCAGAAAATATGTACTGAACATTATTTATTCTTTTTAAAAAAAACAAAAAACAGCTTGAGCCATCACTAGCTACTGGGTTTGTTTACTGGCTGTAGGTTTTGAAAGACTAAAATCTCCTTTAAAACACTGCCTCCGGAATCTTTCACTTTTAAGTTGCAATGCTAAGCAGTTAGAACTTCTGCTGCAGTGGTTTTTTAACTTAGAAATGAAAAGGTACAAGTAAGTCTGCAGTGCTTCCAATGGAGTTTGGAAGCTTAAACCAATTTCAAAAGCACTCAAAAGTTTTGGAAAAGTCCAATAGTGTACTGCAAGAACACAGTCCCAAAACCTCTTACTCAAGAGTAGATCTACTGAAGTCAATGGCGGAATGCTGAGAAATAAAATAATAATAATTATTATTATAGGAAAAAAAGTGATACAGTTCCAGTTCAGGTTTGCTAGAATTTCCTAACTCTCCCATTTTGTTCTCCTTCAGATCCAATCTTAGAATAACTGATTCAGCCACTTTCAACCTATCTGAATCTGTTCAGACACATTTCCTGCTGATTAATGTCATATACTGTTATGCTTGCATTGTAATTGCTAACAAAAGCATACTAGGATAAATTTTTCACTGTAGAAAAAAATATCTATTTTTAAACAAGTCAGTGCAACATCCACCAGAACCCTGTCAGTTGTATTTAACCACTGAGGTAAAGAAAATTAATTTCAACACGGAAAAAGTCCTTTTTTCAGAGCTGTATAGAAGGGACAGCAAACACAATGTTAGTCAAGTGTTATAGTTCAGGTCTCATTTTTTGTCACTCCCACGAGTGAAAAATACTGGCATCCTGGGAACTATAGTTTCTCTTTCCTGTTGCAGCAAAGAGACATCCTTCCTCAGCTCCCCTAAAAGACCCTCCCCTTGACCTGATTATTGAACCTGTTATTTTGAATCAGATGACATAAAATATGATAGCAGGCTCCCCAAACAGTGGGTAGTTTCTGAGCACAGATAACCAACATGGTGTGAATTCAGGAGCAGGTCTTGAATGTAGCCATGGCCAATACCATTCAAGTCCCTAAAAACACTCTATAGGCAGCCAGTGAAGAGTATGCAAGCTGGGAGTAATAGGATCATGGCTCCCCAAACCAGTAACCAGCTGTGCTGCTGCATTCCACACAAGCTTCCAGCAATGGAAAAGCACAACTGAAGCCCAAAGAAAAGAGAATTACAAAAATCAAGTCTCATTGGTTGTAAACAGATGGATGCCAGATACAAGGGTGCCCCTATCAACCGCGGGTTGACCAGTCTATATAAAAGGGCATCTGTCAGATGTTCAACCAGGAACAGGCTTCAGCTGCTCTAGGGCAGCTCCATCCGCAGTTCCAGAAGAGCCAGGAGTATGCTGCACAGAGCAGGCCTGCCAAATCTGGGGCAACGGCCACCTGTCTGTTGTCAGATCCATGGTGCAGCTCCATGCCTGTCCATCTGTTGCCCCATTCAGTAGTATGGATATGTCGGCGCCAACCTAGAGAGTCAGATGAGCGCCAGAACTCTGTGGTGCAGGGGGAGTGACATGCGGGTGAACCACGAACCATGGACACCGCAGGTTCGTCTGATGCAGACGCAGGTGGAGTTGGTAACTGATAGCCATGGGGGTGGGCCTCTGGAGGAGCTCCAGGATCTGGCAGGCAAACACCCATAGTCACTATGGGTGCTTTTAGATAAACACTTCCCCACCCACTATACCTGTTCTAGGGCTGCAGTGGTGCCCTGCAACATGTATAATGGATGGGAGGTGAGTGCAGAGGTGCTTGTCTAAAAGTACCCTATGGCATGGGTTGCTGTGGAAAGGGCAGATTTGAATAAATACAAGCGAAGCTTACACAAAATGTGTAGCTGAAAAAAGCATATTCAAACTACATCTGATACCTGAGTTTTCATGGGAAAAGTATGTTGAAAATGATGCCCAAGTTCTCTTTCTAGAAAACTACATTCACCAGAAACTACATTCACCAGAATCCTCCAAAACATTCAGAAGCCTCAGGGAGAAGAGGGTATTCTCATATCAGCTGCCCCACCCCACCAGCATCACCTCAGTCTTTCCTGGATTGATCATGAGGTAGGTCGGATGCCTCCAGTGGACTATATTATTCAGGCATTTTTCCAGGGCACAGGCAGAGGAAGTTATGCCTAACATTTAGTACTTGGCAGAATCGTGTCTTTTAAGGAGACGCATTGTATTTACTGAGTAAATTTACTTCCTACATAGGGGTGAAAACAGACATGCACATAACTCCACTTTAACACCACTTTAACATTTCTTATGCATGGTGCAGGGTTGTATTGGTGCACTATGCAGCCCTCCTACATGCATAAGAAATGTTAAAGCTGTGTTAAAGTGGAGTTAATGTGGATGTCTGTTTTTACCCATGGTTGCAATATCTTGGTCATAATTTGTGAACTGCATTTGATCTTTATGAATGGAAGACACAATTTTCAAAGAGTGTTATTAATAAAAAAATACTTCTAATATTCAAAAAAATAATGAAGATAGAACCTACTTATAAGCATCTATTCTTGTAGGCTGCAGTCCTATGGAACATCACAAGATTACTTAGGCCACTTTTAGACGAGTGGGTCACAGTCATGCGATCCGCTCACGTGGTTTTTCAAAATCCCGCAAGCCGCTATTAGACATGACGAGGGATGCGATCACGCACATTCAAGACAGTTGCACATTGTTTACCGACCAGGAACTAAACACCTCAAAGTGTGAGGTATTTAGTTCGCAGTCAATAAACAATGCATGGCCGCCTTGAATGCATTTGATCGCATCCCTTGCCACGTCTAATCCCACCTTGTGGGATTTTGAAAAATCATGTGAGCGGGTGGCGCGACTGCGACCCGCTCGTCTAAAAGCAGCCATAGATTCGTTACTGAAAAAGGACAATATAATGACTGAAAATACATGAGAAAGGTTCCCCCTTCCCCTCCTAAAATACAACGAACACAAAAGTGTGCTCTTATTTCATTTGCAGCCATAAGAATCAGCTAGCAGGGTTTATTGTTTATTTTGCTTTCTAGATTTGTTTTAAAATGTACTATTGAGCTGAGACCTTTATTTGGCAATTTCATTTTGAATCAAACTTCTGCAGCTACATCATAAATCCTGGAAATGAAGGTTTTAGAATGGAAATGCTGACACAATCTAAACTATTGAGAAGCAAATATCAGTGCTATACATCATAATTCAAATCAAATCTAACCAAGGAAAGAAATTTTCCAAGAGGACAACACACTCTAGTTCGGCAAAGATATACAACATAGTCACCATACATATTTCCATAGCCAGTCGTGCAGTCAGCAGGAATACAAAAAGCCAGACGTAGAAACAGATGCCAATGCTGAAACAGACTTTGCCTGACTATGTCCTGTGGCTCTTGAAACAGACAAATGTGTTCAATGTGCAGCCAGTGATGCTTAAGCTCAAGCTAGAGGAAGGAAGTGATGCAGCAACAAAAGCATCAACAGCAGTGACAGTCACTCCCAAGTTGCTCTTCCAAGTAAATGAATTTGTTAATTTGCTTATTTGTTTACTTTTTCACTATTGCAATTGATGAGTTGTGCTGGGAAGATAAAGACGTGTCTAGGAATGTTTCATATTTGTAGATTTACTACTGTTGCATTTACTCCAAAAGCTAAATGTGTACAAGAATGTTGCCTTTGATGCCCTTGCAGGCAAAACTGAGCACAAGCATCACTTCATCCCTTTGATAATGGAGACACTCTTATGGTCACTCTTCACAGACAAGTAGGGCCTCTTTAGGGAAGGATGCCATCTTTCTACAGCTTGCAATGAAAATCCAGTTTACTGGTGCACACCCCAAACTGTGCATTTAGACTATTCCTATTATTTGTTTTCTATGGAGGACTGCAACATGGATAGCATATACTCTATGGGACACTGAACTCTGCTTGGAGCCAATAAGTGGGTGTTCATACTTTTATGTGGTTCACAACTATTATTGACCAAATCCTCACATCCCTACCCTTCATGGCAACAGGTATGTCACATAAACAATAAAAACAAGGCTTATTTTTAATATGTCAGAAGTAAGAGAGAAAGAATAAGGAAATTGTGGGTCCAATGCTCAGTAAAGAAGGTGAAATTATAGTGAGGAGACACAGAGAAAGCAGAACTACTTAACACTGATTTTTCCACAGTCTTTACAGAAAGTCCAGCTTGCCATCAGCTGTATGAGCAGGAAAAAACTGAAGTCCAGAATAGATACAGAGGTGAACAGTGGATACTGGGCTACTTTAAATGAATTCAAATCTTCAGGATCAGATGAATAAATTACACCCTAGAGTTCTGAAATAACTTTTTGAAGTACTCTCAGAACCTCTGTCAACTATCTTTGATAACTCTTGTAAAACAGGCGAGGTGCCAGAAGACTGAATACTGGCAAATGTTGTCCATAACTTTAAAAAAGGGGGGACGGAGGAACTGGGAAATAAGAGACCAGTCAGCCTAACTTCAACACCAGGGAAGATACTAAGCACCTTGGCGGTAATGAAGTGGTTGCTCGTAGCCAGAACTGATTTGTCAGCAGTAGCAAGTCATGCTACACACTAATCTTTTCTCCTGAGGGGAATGTTGTGAACATAATATCTTGATTTCAGGAATGTTTTTCAGTTTCTTTTACACAAGATTCTCACTGGACCCCAGTCAAACCCCTGCAGGACCCCACTTGATACCTCCCCACAGTCTGATGATGAGTCACTGATAACAACTCTGAAAATAGTTCTTCAACTAGTTGTGAACCCGTCTTGTGATGTCTTCCAGCCCACGCCTTGCAAGCTTGTAAATGAGAATCCCCCATATCAATAGCTGCCTGGTTTTAGAACATACTGGCACAGCTTTGCACCTTTGATGATTTGGTCACAAGAAGCTATCTTAATAGGTGCAAAACTGTTCAGTAATTACCATATAGACATGTTCAGAGGTCACAACTTCCCCACCCTTTAATATTACATAAAACATATGAACTATAGTCTGTTATAAAAAAGGAAAATAACCCCTCCTTTTTGCCCCAGTTTTTTCCCCCTAATTTGCCATCCTGTATTACACTTTGCACCTGTATTGTTATGTCAGCAGGAAAATGGGACATTTCTTGCCTGCAAATTTTCCTTCTCTTCCATGGCAGAACAGATGGTCTTGACTGTTGGGATGTGTTCCACTTTGATAGGCAGGATCAATAATGATGATTGACAGCCTCATCTCATGGGAGAGGCACAACCCTCACCAGCTTCCCAAGATGAGACTGTCAAAGCTACTTAAACATTCCAATCACTAAAACTAACCAGAGAACTCTGTAACAGACCATACAGGTCAACCCTTACCCATAACTGAGATGGGGTATAGACATGAGATAGAAAGGCAGTGAAAGTGGATGTGAATATAATCACCTAGGCTGAGACCACCATTATCCCAGAACCCTTGGTGGAATCCTACAATGGGAGAGATGTAGACCATCTGTCCTGCCATGGAAGAGAAGAAAAATTTGCCAGTAAGAAATTTCCCATTCTCACCCCCATGGCAGGAGAGATGGTCTTTACTGTTGGTACATCCCCAAGCAGTGCCTCACCAGGGAGAGTGGATTACCACGTGTCAAAAGGTCTCCCATTAAGGGACTATCAGTACTAATTAGTTTGAATCCTTTGTAGCATCTGGCGGACAAATGCCACCTTCGCTGGTGCTACTGAGGTTATCCTATAGTGGCGGAAAAGGTGTGGACTGATGCCTAAGTTGCTGCCCTACATATTTCTTCCATGGAGGCTCGACCTGATAAAGCTGTATTAGTCAGCACCATCCTTATGGAATGTGCTATGATGCCTGGTGGTATAGGGAACTTTTCTGCTTTGAATGCTTCCTTAATGCAGCTTTTAAGCTAATTTGCTGAAGTGGACTTGCTGACATTCCTACCCCTCTTCCTATGACCAAAGGCTATAAAGAGAAGAAGCAAATCTAAAGAAACTATTCCTATCTAGGTAGATCTTGACAGCCCTCCTGACATCTAACATTATGTTTTTATATTGTTGTTTTTATGGTTTTGTTAGCCGCTCTGAGCCACTGAGGTGGGAGAGCAGCAGAAAAATCTGTTAAATAAATAAATAAATAAATGTGCCAGCATTACTCCATAGGGTTTTGTGGTTTGGGGCAGAAGGAAGGTAACACTAGCTCCTGCTCCCTATGGAACGCTGTATTGGCCTTGGGTCGAAATGTGGGGTCAAGATGTAAGACCAGTTTATCCTTATGAAAAATGCACAAGTCTGAATCAGTGGACAGAGCCCCAAGCTTGGACATCATTCAAGATGATGTTATTCCAACCACAAACAATGTTTTCACCAATAGGAAATATAGCAAAATCTGGTTCGAAGGGCTCAAATTATTTGGTCAAAGCCAATAGAACTAAATTGAACTTCCACAGTGGAAACGTGTTGTGTTGGTGAACAGATGAGGTCTGCTGCTCATAGGAACTACTTTATGAGAGGATGTTAGGACAAGGGTCGATGTCCTGTGCAGCTCAAGATATCTGACAACATTGATGCGTTCTCTTTATCATGTTGTCTTTAAGTTCAAGGTGCAGGCCAGCTTGAAGAAAGTGAAGAAATTCTTGCACCCCTGGGTCCAGTGGGTTTGTACCTCTGCTTGGACACCAATAAGAAAATTTCTTCCATGTCATACTGTAAATCTTGTTGGTTGACTCCCTTCTGGAAGTTAATAGGACATCAAGTAATCTACCTGAGAAGCTCAGTTATTCCCTCTCAAAAGTCAAGTCACTAGAGACATTTTTTTGGATATCTGAGTAAAACACCGGCCTCTGATGCAGTAGGCCTTTCCATACCGGGAACTGTAGCGGTTCCTCAATTGACATGTTCAGAAGACTGGAGAACCAAGGACAGAATGGCCAATGTGGAGCCACCATGATCAGAAGGGCTTTCTGTTTTCTGACTTGCTGGAGGACCAGAGGTATGATTGGGAACAGAAGAAATGTGTATTAGTAGGTTCTTTGGCTGAGGTGTTGATAGATCATCTATTCCTGCAGCTCCCTGCTCCCTTTTCTTTGCCATGAACATAGGTACCTTCATTTCAGTGCTGTTGGTGAACAGTTCAATTACTGGCGTGCTGAACCTGTCCTGAATGAGCTAGAAGGCCTTTGGAGATAGGGACCATTCTCCCTGGTCCACCACAACTTAACCAGTTGGCTTGCAAATTGAGACATCCCACAATATCGACTGCTCTGATCAATGCTAACTGTTCCTCCACCGACTGCAACAGGAGAGAGGCCTTCTCTTGCAGTGTCTTGGAGCAGGAGCCTTCTTGATGGTTTATGAACTTCATTGCTATGGCGCTGTCCATTAGTACTAACAAGTATGATTCCTCAGGAGGTGTGCAAAGTGAAGAAAAGCCAGATGATCTGCCTTCAGCTCCAGCCTGTTGATATGCCAAGTCTTTTCTGTGGGGGACAATCTGAACTGTGTTGATCCAAAGCAGCAGTATGCCTCCCACACCCAGTTGCTCGCATCTTTGGTCAGGGCAGTTTTTGTGGTTCCATGATAGGCATCCCCAAGGACAGGCGATGTGGGATGGACCAGCAATGCAGTTGATCTCCCACCACCCTAAGGATGTGGATCCACATGTGTCTCCAAAGGGCTACTTCTTGTTGATACAGTTGAAGGAGCCTCTGTAGGGGTCTCAGATGGAACCAGGCCCAGGCTAACGTATTGATGTATGAGACCAATCTGCCCAGGAACTTCATCAGGAACATAAAATCTAAGGTGTCCTCCCTGTACAGGCACACCAGGAGATCGAGGAGCTTCTTCTGCCTCTCCATTGACAGGAACATTCTGTCCTCGACCATGTCCAGCTGGCCTTCTAGGTGGATGATAAATGTCAAGGGAATAAGGCAACTTGTCTCCTTGTTCATCAGGAACCTGTGGGACTCTAGTTATGCAGAGGACCATCTCTACTTGTACCCTGGATAGCGGCCTCATGAGTAGATCATCTAAGTAAGCATAGATATGGAACCCCTGGGTTCGCAGATGAGCTACCAGTGCCACCAGAATCTTGGTAAAGACCCGTGGAAATGACGAGAGTTCAAAGAGCAGGGCCCTGAATGGTAACTGGAGGTATGTCTCCCAGAGTGTGAGGAACTCAACTGGTCTGAGAACTCGTACGATTAGTAGCACTATAGAAACGATAAATAGTAGTAGTATTAGCGCCACCGTGATTGAATTTAGGGTCTCCATGCAGAACTTCCTGTACCACACCCTCTTGTTCAGTTCCTTGAGATCAGGGATAGCAGAGGTGTCCCTGTTCTTCTTTGGCATGGTGAAAAAAATTGAGTATACACAGGGTCAGCCTTAGGGATTGCAGGACCCAGGGTGGGTAAGAAATGTGGGGACCCCTTTTGTTGGCGGTGGTTGGTGGACCTGGGGGCGCTGCCCGGCTCAGTTTGGGGGTGCTCCCTGGCTCAGTCTGGGCTCGGGGACAGGCAGAGGGGGAACTCCCCTCCGCCCATCCATTTTTTGGAAGGGGCCCCCTTCCGGAAAATGGATGGATGGAGGAGAGTGCCCCCTCCACCTGTAAGGGGCAGGGCACGTACCTCATCTGCTGCTGCCACCACCATGCCAACCGCGACTCCGCCGCTGAGGGTCTGGGCCCAATGGTGGGCCTGCTCACCTCGCTCCAGTCCCGATTCCTATGCCACCACCGAATCTGCCACCTGCCTCCTCTGAGTCTGACCAACTGGGTCCCACACCACTGGGCTGCTGACTCCAAAGCTGCCGCTGCCTGTGCTTCTCTCACCTCCAGTCCGTATTCACCACACTGACGACTCGGTCACCACAAGCTATTGCTATGCATGTTCCCTCCCTGCACCAGCCTGCCAGGAAGTTGCATTGAGTTGTTGGCCTTCTCAGGGTCCTTCGGAACTGTGGAGGGCAGGAAACAATATCTCGGTTGGGAGGAGAACTAGATGGTATATTCCTTCCCGCACTGACTGAGCTGGTGTCGGAGGTGGTCTTGTTGTCCCCCAGGGCGAGAGCCCTGGGGGACTTCAATATTCATGCCGACGTCAGTCTTGGAGGGGCAGTGTGAGTTCATGGCCACCAGGGGCCTGTCTCAGAGAATGGTGAGCCCCACACATGTTGGAGGACATACCCTGGACATGATATTTTTAACAGGCCTTGAGGCAGGGGATCCGTTACTAGGGGAGGTGTCATCAGGGCTCTTGTCATGGACAGATCATTATCTTCTCCAGGGTGGTATCCTGGCACACGTTGGACCCTGGGAGCTTGCGAAACCAGTTAGGATGGTTCGCCTCCAAAGGTTTTTGGAACCAGGAAGGTTCCAGACTTCTCTAGGGGATGTTTCCTCTGATCTCGATGACTGCTTGGTCAATGACCTCGTGACCGTGTGGAATTCCGTGTTGTTGTAGTCCGCTGACTGTGTGGCTCCCAGGCATCCGCTACCGAACCGCCAACAACACAGGTCCCCGTGGTATACAGAGGAGCTGTGGTAGATGAAGAGGGAAGTGCGGTGGTTAGAGCGACGGTGGCGTCACTCACATACTGAAGTTGACCAATTGCGGCATAGAGTCTGGTTACGTACCTATGCGGTTGCAGTGCAGGCAGCAAAGAAAGTTTTCTTTGCTGCCCTCATTGCATCCGCTAAGTCCCACCAGGCAGAGCTTTTCCATATGGTGAGGGAGCTGGTCAGTCCGGCTTCCCTCTGAATGGATCTAGAGTCATCAAATGACCACTGTGATTTGTTTGTGAACACAACATTTTTAGCAGTAGGTGAGCCAGAAGCAGTAGAAGCCCCGTCTTGTCCTGTTTTATGGAATGAATTTCAGGATGTGTTACCATCAAATGTGGGGGATGCTCTTGCGACTGTTTGAGTCACTTAGTGTGAATTAGATCCATGCCCATCCTGGCTGGTTAAGGCTAGCCAGGAGACATTATGGCTGTTGCTGGTGGAGATTGTCAATGACTCCCCCTTGGGAAGGGCAGGGTGCCGGACTGTCTCAAGGAGGCTCTGGTGTGGTCCATTCTCAAGAAACCATCACCGCACCGGACATTAGCATCCTGGCCAGCTATCAGCCAGACGCTAACCTTCCCTTTTTAGGGAAGGCTATTGAACGGGTGGTGGCATGGCAGTTTCAGGAGCATCTGGGCTGGGTCTATTTTCTTGATCTCTCACAGTCTGGCTTTCGTCTGAGTTATGGCACGGAGACTGCGCTTGTGGCCTTGGTCAATGACCTTTCCCATGAGTTGGACCAGGGTTGTTCAACCCTGTTGACCCTGTTAGATCTCTCAGCTGCATTTGATACCATTAACCACGAGTTGTTGGTGAGTTGCCTGCGGGACTGGGCAGGTATTAGAGGGACTGTTCTTGAATGGTTCCGCTCCTTCCTGGCTGGGAGAACCCAGCGTGTGGTCCTGGGTGATTTTTCTCCCCGGGGTCTCACATTTGGGGTCCCTCAGGGTTCCATCTTACCCCCTCTCTTTTTCAATGTGTATATGCAGCATACATAGGGAGTTTGCGGTACGGTGTCATCAATATGCTGATGAGACACAGCTATATCTCTCATTTTCATCAGACTCAGGCCCGGCAGTCTCGGTGCTTACCCAGTGTTTGGCGGCTGAAGAGAATTGGACAGAGGTGATGGTTGAGGGGAAAACCAGGGAAGTGGTGACCCCCATCATTGATAGGGTCCAACCTCCAGTGGTATCTCAGGTTTGGAGCCTGGGGGTGCTCCTGGATCCACAGCTCCACCTGGGTGTCCAGGTGGCAGCTGTGGCAAAGGGGGCATTCTGCCAGTTACATCTGGTACGTTGGCTTATTATTATTATTATTATTATTATTATTATTATTAACAAACATTTATATAGCGCCAGCAGTGTACCTGGCACTTTACAAAGTAATAAAATAGACAGGGTCCCTGCCCCTAGGGCTTACAA
>QEPC01000119.1:4922286-4935268 GCA_003113815.1 Sphenodon punctatus | reverse complement strand
GAAGAGCTTTATAGGTGAAGACTAGGAGCTTGTGCAGGATTCGTTCAGGAAGGGGAAGCCAGTGAAGCGAAGGGAGGAGGGGCTGCACATGGTCGAAGCGACTGGCGAGGCTTAGGCCGTATGTCTCAGACTCTGATTTGGCCACAATCATTCATGCTTTTATAACCTCAAGACTGGACTACTATAACGTGCTCTGCGTGGGGCTATCCTTGGTGCTGGTTTGGAGACTGCAGCTGGTGCAGAACACGGCGGCTCGTCTCCTAATGGGGATGGGCTGACGTGAGCACATTACACCAGTGCTTCGTTCTCTGCACTGGCTGCCAATAGTCTTCCGTTCCCAATTCAAGGTGTTGGTGTTGACCTTTAAATGGCATGGGCCCCACGTAACTGCAGGACTGCCTCACCCTCCGGGTCCTGGATCGACCCCTGCGGTCGGCCGGAGGCGCACTCCTTGAGGTCCCCTGGGTTTCTCGGGTGTCTACCTTGACGAGGGTGTTCTCTGTGGCTGCGGCACGACTGTCAAACTCCCTCCTATTGTGGATCTGCTTGACCGCCAACCTGCCCCCTTTTCGTAGACAATGCAAGATCTGGCTGTTCCGCCATGCCTTTCCCGAAGGAGATAGGGTGGGTGGTTTGGGTTAGGGAAGGGTAGGGATTTGAACTGTTTTTATTTGATTGTAATTGTATTTATTTGTTTTAATCTGTTTTTAACATGTTGTTAGCTGCCCTAAGATGCTTTCAGCAGGATGGGGTGGTATACAAATTTTATTATAAATAAATAAATAAATAAATAAATAAAATATCCCCAAGAGATCATATCCTGAATCCAGACATCTCTTTACATTACTGAAAAGAGTCAAATCCTCCCCCTCTCAAGGATTGAAAAGCCAGAGAATGCTGCAGCCCATCATTCCAGGGACTTGGGCTGTTTTTGGTTTGCGGGCTGGGTTTCCTTGAACCTTGACTGGTCCTCTGCTCTTCTTTGTCTCTGCCATCTGGATCCTCCCAGTCGCTGGTTCCTCGAGCTGCTTCTGTGGCTACGACAGGAGGCCCTAGATCTGAAGGGAGTCTTGGAATTTGCTTTCACGGGGTTCAGAGAAAGTAGGAATGTGCATGTTATTTTCATTATTACAATAACAATAATAAAAATTTTTGCTATCACAATAACGAAAATAACAAATAATAATAATGAAAATAGAAATGAAAACGACATTTTGTTTTTGAAATAAAGGGAAGACACTGAAAAACGTATTTCCGGCTATAACCTTTTTTGTTTCTTACTCAATTTTGATGGAAATTGGATATATTGTACCCCCAATAGAGGGCACTATGTGTACCAACTTTTGAAATGATTAGATAAAGGGAACAAATTTTAGAAGCAATTGAATGTTGTGATTTAAAGAAAAGCTCCATACACATTCATGGCTACAACTTCTTTATCTTCTATCCACTTTGCATGACACCTGTGAATATTATGTCCCTCCACAATGTTAGCACTCCTTCCAATTTTCAGAAAGATTGGGTAAAGGGTCCTGAAGTTATAAGACATTAATTTGAAAATACATTTCCAGCTGTAACATTTTTATATTCCATCCTGTTTACAAGACATTTGGTAGGAACGTATCACATACCTTCCCTGTCATCTTTGACAGACTACAGGAAAATTTGATAAAGGGACCCAATTTGATAAGCAATTGAAGTTGTCCCCTTGAAGACCAGTATTCAGATAAATATGAACACATGCAGTGCCAGTCAGAGGCAGGCAACTGGCATGACAGGGGCAGGGAGGATGTGGAGCAACTCAAAAGACTGACAGACAAATTCACTGGAAAATTACTGCATGCTTCCAGCTTTACAGGACCAATCGGTAGTGGCTTCGAGGCGGGCATAGGGGGTGGCCCTCAGGAGGGCACAGAAGGGACATAACTGGGACTTTGGGGATAGCATCCCAGCAATCAGTAGACATAGGCTACACATCAGGGTTGGCCAAAATTATCATCAAAATCACGCCCTGCAGCTCTGTGACAGAGGACATAAGAGAATCTCTATTGGCTCTTTCCTTAACAGATGCTTCTGACTTCCCAGTAACAACTGGGGGAGAGATGTTGGGATGGTTGCAACACAAAATGAGGATATTTGGTTGACATTTCTGCTGGCCAATTGTCAACCCAAACTGATCTTATACCACAGTGACACGTAAGCGAATCACTGGCATAGGCTCCTTCTCTGCATATGCAGTGCAGGCATATAAAATTGGGACCCTTTATCACATCTTTCTGATATTTGGCAGAGATGATCGTGAAAGTGTGATATACAGCACTGCCAAATTTCATGTACACTGGTTGGACTACAACCATGTTACAGTCAGACATACATTTGTAAGTTAATTGCTTACACCACCGGGACCCTTTATCCAATCCTTCTGAAAGCTGGAAGAGATAGTAAATATGGGAAGGGGTAGAAACCTGTCAAGTTTCATCTACATTAAATGTGAGGCAAAGAAATTACAGCTGAATGTATAAAGATTTTTGCAAAATAATATAACTAAACTGCTTATAAAATTGAATTCCTTTATCCAAACTTTTTTGAATTTGGTACACTTAATGCCCTCCATTGGAGGTACAATACCTCCACGTTTCAGCCAAATACAATGAAAAACAAAAACCTTATAGCCAAAAATGTGTGTTCCATTGAAACCAATGGAAAAGTAAAGCAAACACGAAAATGAAAATTTGATATTTATGAAAACTAAAATGACATTTAAATAACGAAAACAAGAAAACAAAAATGACATGGGCCCCTGGTGCACGCCTCTAAGAAAAAGGACCTCCTAGTGAGGGTATTTTCCGTGGCCTCCCTGAACAATTTTTTGCCTTACAAATGGGCCCCCATCAGGAACAAGTGGAACCATTCAAGAACAGTCCTGCCAAACCCTGCCCGAACCCGCAACCAAGTCACCAACAACTCATGATCAACGGTCTCAAATGCAGCCGAGAGATCTAACAAGATCAACAGGGTCGAACGACCCCAGTGTAACTCACAGGAGAGGTCATCGGCCAAGGCCACAAGCGCAGTCTCTGTGCCATAACCCGGACGAAAGCCCAACTGCGAGGGATCGAGAAAATTAATCTGGTCCAAATGCCCCTGAAGCTGCTGAGCCACCACCCATTTAATAACCTTCCCTTAAAAGGGAAGGTTAGAGACTGGCCGATAACTGGCAAGGACACTGACATCCAAAGATGTCTTTTTGAGCAGGGACCGCACCACCGCCTCCTTGAGACAGCCGGCATCCTGCCCTCCCCAAGGGAGGTGTTGACTACCCCCAACAACAACGGCCCCGGCTAGCCTTAACCAGCCAGGATGGAAATGGATCTAATTCAGAATTGGTGACTTCAACAGCCCCAAGAGCATCTCCCCGCATATGAGGGCGACACCATCCAAAACTCATCCTACAAAACAGGACCAGATGGGGTTTCCACTGCCTCAGACCCATTCTCTGCTTAAAAAGTCGCATCAAAGTCGTGGTGAATTTGAGCAATTTTATCCGCAAAAAAGTCCACCAAAAAAATCACAGTGAGCATTTGATGGTCCCACGTCCAGGCAGAGGGAGGCCGGAATGACCAGCTCACTCACCACCCAGAACAGCTCAGCTGGGCAGAACTTAGAGAATGCAATGCAGGCAGCAAAGAAAACCTTCTTTGCTGTCTGCACCGCTACGGCATAGGTACATAACCAGACTCTATGCTGCAACCGGTCCACTTCAGTACACGAGTGACGCCACCATCGCTCTAACCACCACCCTTCCTGCTTCATCCACTGCAGCTCACCCATATACCATGGGGAGCTGCATTGTCGGTATTAAGGGAGTGGACGCCTGGGAGCTACACAGTCGATGCCCTCCGTCAGCTTGATATTCCACCAAGACAAAAGGTAATCGAGTGAGTGGCCATCGAGGTGTACAGAGTATTGGGCCAGCTGTAATTCTGGGACTATGGCTGCCCATCTGGGGACTGCCCTTTTATTCTCTTGGTGGCCTCTTAGCTCTCACTGGGAGGCAGGGAGGATATTTGAAGGACAGCTGCCACCTTGCCTAGTAGCTTCACATGATGCTTGGGTTCAAACAGCCTCTCCTCTGCAGCTTCTTCCCCCTCTGTATCAGAAAGCTCACCATCCTCCTCACTGGATGGGTGGGAGCTGGTGATGGGGAGAGTGATAGGGGGCTCTCTTATTGTGCTTCGTACTCCCTCTGGAGTAGAATCGCCTGTCTCCCTTCTTACCCCTTTTCCTCTTGCAGTGGAAATGAGAGTGAGATGAGGAGGAAGATGAAGAACAGGAGGAGGAAGAGTTGGAGGAGAAGAAGACTGAGAAGTCAGACCTTGAGTGAAATTGTGACCTCCCTCAGCTATGACTCCCTCTATTGCATCCCCTGTGATGGGGGGGGGGGGATCCCCCATGTCTCTTTTCTCTTTGGGGGGTTTCCTTGGGTTGCACTGGGGGCTTTCCCTGGGTGCCAGGCCCTGAGTCATGATGGTAAACAGGTGGGGAGTAGCCTCCACCTGTCTGCCCATCCAGAATAGAACCACCTCCGGGACATTCTCACTATGCGGGGGCTGAGCAACGCAGCCCAAGAGGGCCCTGGTGGGTGGACTCAGCCCTCACAGAGCTTCTCCCAGAGTCAATTCCCTGGACCACTCCATGGGCGATTCACCAGCCTCTGCGGGTACCCTGATGCTGCTCCAGTCTCCTTCTGCTGCTGGTGAGCCCATATCCCAGCACCTGGGCTTCCTGATTCCAGATGCCATGCCAGGTCATGGGTAATATTGAAGTGACAGGAAGAAGGTGCAAAGGCGCACTGGGACCTCTGCTGCAACTCAACCTCCTGCCTGTCTGGGCTGCAACAGAGGAGTGGATCCTGGTGAAGCAGCTCCCGCCTGGGAAGGGCCCTGATGCGGAGAAGAATGGAGGGAGGGAAAGGGGAACTGAGGGTAGAACCCTCACAGCCCTCTGCCAGTGGCTCAGCCCAAGCCTCCCCCCCTCCGATAGGGAGGGGAAGGAGAGAAGAATGGTTCTAACTAAGAATGAAGAAATAAAAATAAAGGTGACAAAGATCTACACAGGTAGCGGCCCTACAGGAGCTCTAAGTCCTGCTTTCTATCCCTAGCAAGGTAGGAATTAAACTGGGAAGCTAATGAGGGCTGTGCCCCTCCCAAGAGGTGAGGCTTTTAATCATAATTACTGATCCTGCCTAGCTATCCAAGTGAGGAGGGGACACATCCCAGCAGTCAAGACCATCTCTCCTGCCACGGGGGTAGAACAGATATATTGCAGACCTAGGCTCGGACAGGGAAAGGAGCATGGCTTATTTAAGTATACAACTTTGAGTTATATACCGTATCACAAGGAACAGCTTTTACTCCTACATATAATGATCAGAACTGGCTCAATTTTGAAAAGAGAACTTCTAAGAGACAACGGTATACAATTAAGATTTCACCCTAAAATATCTTGTAGTTCACTCTGAATTCAATGCAGATTTACATCAGAAAAATCAATATTTGCTAAAGCAGACAAAGTAAAAGGATAGGATACAGACATTAAGAGTATTGTATAGATCTCAGGAGGACTAACAAGTGAAAATCAAGTCTCAGTAGTTACAGTGATTAAAACCTCCCATGGATTACGATAACTGAACATAATGCTACAATGAAACTGCCAAAGAAGATCCATTTGTAAGACACCATAATTTGTGTGGCTAGTAATATATATTAAATGTTTATAATGAAAAGTTCCTGATTTTGATAAATAATGTTTCGAGGAAACAAGCCTCTTGGTTAGAAGAAGAAGAAAAAAGAGGGTAGGGGGGAGACCAATAAAATGGAAGACAAGATTCAGATGTCATCAAAACCATGCTAATATCCTATTACAAGTGACATCATACAAGATACTGAGACTCTTGGGATTTGGAGTGGCTAACAAAGGCAACTGAGCAAAATAGCATTCCATTGTCTACCTTATTCTCTCACCCACATTCTGTGGCTTGAACGGAAAGGGTTAGTTGCAACCCTGGTTTATAATAGCTAGTTTAAATGTATTTAACCTGCAGAGTAAAGGTCAGTCTTGTACACTGAACTCTATTTTCTGTCCTTTTATGCATGATTAAATGGTAATTAAGTTTTAATGAAAAGTGTTAGGCTGATTACAATTAACATAATCACACTAGTCAGTTCATGTCATCATGTTGTACATGCTGTGCTGAGTTGGCAAGACAATGGACCCTTAATGGGGTCCAAACATCTTGTGAGCTTGAGCTATTTGCATACTTAAGGCATCTCTGCCTAGATACATAATAAAGGGGCAAAACACAGTCAGGTGTTAGGTTGTGTATATCACCATCTAGAGTAATCACCATAGTAAATAGCTAGACTTCCAACCAAGAGATTCCAAGTATGCAAATAAAAAGAGAGGGACAGGTGATTCATTCAGCTGCCACTTGTCACAACCAACAGAGGGTAAAAACAAATCAGTAGCCTGCTCAACTTGCAAGTTGCTGCCAGATGTTTGCCCAACATGGCCTCAGGGCAGGTGACCGGCTGGCTGCTGCAGGATGTGTGGGCCATAAGCACTTGGCAACACAGCCCAGGCAAAGACCTGGCCACCGAGGTTAAGGTGGTCTGTAGGGATGTGCGAACGCGGTTCGGATGTTCAGAGTTCGGACAGAACTCAGTCCGTTCAGATGACCAAACCGAACTTCCGAACCGAACCCGAACTCAATCCAAACTCAAAAATGACCGAACAGTTCGGTCGCGTTCAGGTGAGTTTGGGAGGGAAAAACGTGACTGGAAGGCCCAGGGAGGAGGGGCAGCTGAGAAGACTTCTTGGCACCAGGGGTGGAGAGGTTTGGAGTAGCAGCCAGCCCTGCTCAATCACCATCCCTTTTTTCCTCAGACCACTGGCTTCGCAGTCTGCGATTGGACATGGGGGACATGGGGCTAGGCTGCACAGAGCCAATGGGGCTTGTGGTAAGGCGGGCGCAGCAAGTAATACAAGTAATTGCCCTCCCCTCTTACAACACCTTCTGAGCTAGCCACTGTTTCTGACAGCAGGCGTTTTCAGAAGTTTCCCTCTCCCAGTAGTTTGTGTGTTCCTTCCTATTCCTATTCCAATCCTAATCCATTGCCATCCTCCTCCTATTTCACCCATCCCACACATTTACCTCCCTAGTTTCATTAATTTAGATTTGATTAGACAGATTTAGGGGTTATTTTTATTTTTTAACCCTCCCTGTGTTCTTTCTCTCTACCCTCCTTTGAATTCTTCCCTCCTCCCTGTATATATTCCATCCCTGATTCCCTTCCCCTGTTTTTCAATTTATTTAGAGTAGGATTAGATTGATTTAGGTTTCATTTCAGTTTTGTACCCCTCCCTGTGTTGTTTGGTGTGAGCTGTCTGTGTCCCCCCGCCCCATCCCTCTGTGTGTGTGTGGGTGGGTGGGTAGATAGATAGATAGATAGATAGATAGATAGATAGATACTAGTTGTAGGAGTTAGCTTAGATTTACCAAAACAAAAAACTTTACAGTTTTACTTAGTTTCCGAACCAAACAACCAAACCCGAACTCGATTTCCGAACCGAACAACCAAACGCTGAACATCCAAACCTCATTCTGTTTGCACATCCCTAGTGGCCTGGACACTGAGGCTAAAGGTGGTCTGGACACCGAGGCCTTTGCCCACTCCCATCTATCCAGGTCCTGCCTAGCCCTGCTGTGAGGCAAGCTCAGAGGACCAGGCCTGGAGGAGTGCCCTGACCCCAGATGCCAAACAGCTAAAGGGGAGGAGGGGGGGAGGTGGCAAATCACACCTGATCAGCTGTTTGGCACATGCACCCAGCAGCTGTTCCCAGGAGCCCAATCCTGTTGTGAGGAAGGGGTCTGGCCACCCTGTCCCATGTGTACCACTCTGCAGCCAACCCATGCAGTGGAGGGACCTCTAATGGTAACCCCCATGCCTGGATTATGGGGCCCGGGGGAGGAGGAGACTTGTTTGTGTGAACTTCCCTCCCTGCCACCTGAGTGACGGCAGCTGCAGTGGCCCTCACCAGAGTGGCCTAGGGGCCCAGACCCCAACCATCTTATTTGTTTTCATCCATAATTCACAGTGCCTGATAGAGGTGTTTGTGTCCAGTGAGAGTTGGGGTGGGGACAACAGCAGCCTAACAGGGATGGTCTCTGGGGCCTGCACTTATACACATGCTTCATTTATCCAGAAAAGCAGTTCCGTTTATACCAATGAGAATCATACGCTTAAGTTAGGCATGTGTTTAAAGCACTTTGTTGGATTGGGGCTGAAAGGTTCTGCAAGATTGAACCTGAGTATATAAAAATCTGATTTGATAACACAAAAAGTAATTTATCTAAAGTAGCGCAGTACTTTCTATAGCATTGCTATAGATTTTTCCATATAAACACTTCTAAAAATGCAATTTTGCACTTATCAAGTAGCATTAACTAAGACCTTTAGATTATCGGTTACTTTTGTCTTAACTTCTTAGCAGACACTTCCAGTTCCCCACCACTAACTTCAATTAATTCAGCTGAGATATACACTGCAGTTGGCAGCAAAACCACCAAAGGAAAGAAAATTACACTGAACTGTTTTTTAATCCACAGTTCTAAGTAAAATTCTTTTCACCATTGCAACTGTAGGTCAGAACTTTTTAGCAGTCCTTTTCTAAAAAAGGTGGAAGGATAATTACTTGTTTTCCTTCCTGATATTTACTGCTAAATTTATTACATCCCATCCACCAACACTTTAATATACATTACATTAGCCAATCTGCTGAACTGTCCAATTCCCTCTCCCGCCCAAAACCCTATTAAAATGAAAGCAAATTTCTAATTTTCAATTTTGTGCATGAAAAGCAATATTTTGAACATAATTAACTATGTAAGAAAAAACATATGATCAACCCTTAGCAAAAATAAATATAAAGCTATGACAAAATGATCAAACAGGAGATCCACGTCTGTGGATGTCTGTGCCATGAAGAGAAGCAACAATTAGATTAACGATTCAGTGGAACATTTCCCCACTTTGATGTGTCTGCATAACCACTCTTAATATTTGCAAGAGTTTTGTGACTAGGGCTGATGCGGCAGCAGCTGTTACCGCACCGCGATTCCGTTCTGCCATTTCGGAATTGCCCTCACCACACCGCGACTTTTCTGCGGACATTCTGCTAATTCCGCCGGAATTCTGCAAATCACGGAATTGCGGAAATATTGCGGAAATTGCAGAAAACCGCTATTCCGCTATTTTGTGGTGCTGGCGGAATTGCGGAAGTAGCGAAAATGTCATGTTTCCACGATTCCACTAAGTAGCGGAATTAAATAAGCGGAACCGCGGAATGAAACTAGCGGAATGAAAGCCTCTGCCATGCCGTTCCACTAATTGCGGAAACACTGTTTCCGCCGGAAATAGCTACCGCTGCGACATTCTGCTACAGCCCTATTTGTGACATCACAGAGGGTGTTTTCATATGTGATGGCGCCGAAACGCTGTCAAGGAATTACCCCTTTCGGAGTAGGACTATCATGGCCAAGATCTGGCCAGGCTCCCAAACTAATGTAATGGGAGCCTGGCCGCCGGGGAGGGCAGGGATTGAGGCAAACGTCCATCCATTCCTGCTCCCATGCTGTGCCCACTGGCCTTCCCCCCTCCCTGATGGGCGGCCATGGTGGCCAATGACAGCTGCCATGGCACCTGGCCTCCTGCCCACTCTGGACCAGGGTAAGTAAAGTGGGCTTTCAAAGAATGAAGGCGGGATCCCAACTGTGGTGGCAGTTAGTCAGGGCTGTGACCACTGTTGGGATACATCCAGTGCTAAGATCTGGTGGGCACAAACTTAGTGATGGTGGCCTGCATAGTAAAGTCAGCCAGTCATGTCTGAAAACACACAGAGAAACTCAACCCACTTAATGGTTTTAGAACTACCCCATCATTGTGGCATCTACAGAAGTAATTACCTTAGAGCTATAGCTGCAACTGAAATTTCTCATGATGAATTGTTTCATATCATTTAACATACTGCACCTTTATTTGTATAAGCTTTTATGGACTTTTTTGTTATCTAAACAAAATTTTATATTAAATATCCACATCTGTCAGAAAAGCACGCGGGCTCTTATTACTTATTTTCAGAACATGTTAGATGAAAATGGTCTCATGCAGGAGCCTATTGTGAAAAACACACATAAAAACACTGAAAAAACAAAAGTATCTTAGCCAATAGATCCTACAGCCTCATCATTATCTTTCAGCATATCTTGTGGAATTTAAAATATGGGCCCTGTGAACTCCCCACAGGATCCAGGTCAGTCACTGAATAGTGAATACATACTCTTTCTTTCTCCCCTACCCCACGTGTGCTCTTTTATTTTACAGTGAAAAGTCACCAAACAATAAACATAAAGCAATTCTCCATACGTGGATACTCCTCTATGGATCTAAGGTAAGATCTCTAGTTTTGGGCTCTCTCTCTTCCCTGTGGTCTTCTTCTGAATTGTCAGTATTTTATGGCTGACTCACAACTGCTTCCCATCTTCCAGATCCCTACTGCTTGCAGCTTCCTGTCCCACGCTGCTAGGACGACTCACGCCATATTAATTAGCTCATTGGTCATTTCATTTAACCCCTACTGGGACAACATTTGCTTCTGTGTCGAGTCCCAAAGGAGTTGCACACTACCCTAACACATCATTAGCCCTGATCTGGAAAGGACATAGGAGTGACCAACTATAATCTCTTTAGGAAAAAGACAAACTAGAAGAGTGTACATATTGCTGTACACCTAAAAGATGCACTTGATTATACCAGAAGCAAAATAAAAATCACCTACTTGAGAACTGGATGGAAAAGCCTGACTTGCTGATGAAGAAGTCACTGTCAAACTGCAATGTCAGTGAATTGAAAGTGCTATGAATATCCTCAGGAAGGGCAGAACCACTCCATTCTTTTAGTAGAATATTGCTTTCAACAGGACCATCCCATACTTTCAGAATGTCATGAGCCACCTCAGTGTCAAAAACAATAAAATGCAGACTGCAAAAGAAGAGTAATAAATGATACATACAAAGTATTTCACAACGTAGTCATTATGGTTGCATAACCTACCTTTATTGGTTTTCAGCAATGAGAAACAGGATTATGAAATAAATCCACCATACATTTAAATGAAAACAAGGACTAATGTTTATATAACAAGAACACTAACATTATTAATACGGTGTTTCTTCAAAATATGTCCATCTACCTACAACAAAGGTAGAATAGAAAAAACTTGCTATTCACTATTTCTATTCTCCACCAGGTGGTAGCATGTATATCATAAGAAACCCATCCAATACTGTATCTCCATGCAGAAAAAGCCTATAAGCTATATGAAAGATACACCACACATATTTTTTATATTATATAAAAACACACATACACACGCACGATATTTTGATTAAATATTTTTACCCAACGATGTAAAAAAGCAAAAAAATAATAATAAAAAAACCCCCACAACTTTACATAATATACATATTTATATGGCAAATACTGTTAGGAAGAAAGTAATTTAAAATGTTTAATTCTGAATAATTTCTTTTATGTGAATCCATGTTTTTAAAGGAGTAAACTGTGAACTGCATGTTCACAGTGGAGAACACTTACAAAATAGTCTTATTGATTTTAGAAAGAGAACTAGTTTGAGTAACTCCTCAACTACACGATTAAGGGGGTTCATAATTGGAGAAAACTTTGGTAGCAATTTTCCTCCATTAGCACCTTAGCGGAGAGGTGTCTTCTGTTTTTCAACGAAGTCTAGCTGCAACCCCTCAGTTTTACAAATGATTTACTTTACCAAGACAGGCAGAGGCTAAACGACTTGCCTGAAGTCACTTACTGAACCTGAGGGTATTTGAACCCCAGATTTTCCTTCTCTCTTATAACAGTACATGCCAAAGATGTATTTATAGTATCTGTATTGTATATTTCAGCAGACTCCACAATTCTTACTCTCAGCTTTTAGAGAACTACAAAAAGAAGTCTGACACACTCGATGCCACCAGAAGATCTGTGAAAAGAAAGGCCATAACATTTCTCATACTCTACAATTCCTAAGTGTTCACAAATTCATTGTGAGCTGCAGCTCTGGTGTGGCATTAAAAGCAGTGTGGACCCCACTCTTCAGAATGTTCTTATTGTGGTTATTACTGTGGCAGACGGACAAAAATTTCCCAAGAAAAGGAAAAATGATTTTTTTAACTGTTGATATCTCAGCAAAACTGAACATAATTATATGGAGTAAAGAAAAAGTGCATCCTGCCCCTTGCCAAATCTAAAAGCCTGCCACAAATAATGGAGATTTGTAAGCCAGAGAGAGAAAGAGAGCAAAAGAGAGAGAAAGAGAATGATTCTTTTATAATGGACAGGCACAGGAAAATATTTTTAGGAGTGTTTTCCAGACAAGGATAATTGTGGCTAAAATGGAAATAATGTACAATTAAAAATATGGGAAGCACAGTCTTTAATTTTGCTTGCCAAAGTGTTCATATCATTAGCATTATTTTGAATGTGCAATTATGGGTGTCTTCAGACGTTACGAGATCACGCTCAACCACACTGAACCACGCTCAACCCCCCCGTGGGGCCAAAGGGCCCTGAACGTCTGAACGGCGCACGCCAGATGTTCATCACGCTCAATACCCAATGGGGTCAGTTTCAACCACGCTTCCCGGGCTAGCCGGGGGAAGGTCCCGGGAAGCATGGTCAAACGAACCCCCACCGGGAACCAAGGAAAAGTAACGTCTGGACGCCAATCCCCACGCGGAACCAAACAAAACGAGCCCCAGCCGGGGACAAGGCACGCAGCGTCGCTGCCAGGCAACCAGCAACAACACAACCACCGGAGGGAGATTTAAAGCGAGAGCAGCAGCAAG
>QEPC01000119.1:4862239-4916161 GCA_003113815.1 Sphenodon punctatus | reverse complement strand
GCCGGCTGTCAGCCTGTTCTCGCTCTTCCCCCCTCCCTTCCCGTTTCCCTTGTGTGGGCATTCCCTTGTGTGCCTTGTGGCTTCGTTTGCCCTCAGGCGGCCATGTCTGTGTCCCGACCCTGCCCGGTGCTTTGTGGGGGTTTAGCGCCCGGCGGGGGTTCGGCTGCACGTCTGTTGTGCTGCCGCGGCCCGCGATAGTGCGGCCCAGTTCCGGCCCGTGGTCCCGTTCCCGGCATGTCTGTTGGGGTCGTTTTCCCACCCCCGGCCGTGGTTGCGCTGTTCACCCCCCCTGGTGGTTCACTGTGGTGAACCGGCTGCCCGTAACGTCTGAAAATACCCTATGTTTCTACTAGAATGGAATTATTGTTTTGCTGCGTACTTGTTATACATACATTTAGGTTCTGCTAACATTGGGATTCATTAGAAATTTTATACATGTTGTTGGTATGCTACCTTGTCACGCACACAGAGACCACAATCTCACACCCAAAGAAGTCAATAGGAAAATCCTATTGACTAATGGGTGAAGACAGCATCCACAGTATATTTAAATTGTTCATCTCTTCTGTTTTTGAGCACATGCCCCTTCATCACAAGAAGGTGATATATATTCAGGTATCATTTCCTGGAAAAATCAAAGCTATGCAAGTTTCTAAAGCTACTACACAGAAAGTTCATTTAATACAAGTTCCAGCATTGCAGAATGATGTCAAAAGGTGAAACAGGTTTGTCATGGGTTTTTGGGCTTTCACTAGGGACATAGTTTCTCATCACTAATAACCATACTGTGCTCTGTTGTATGTTCCTCATTTTCTAAGGTTCACCTCACATCTTCTTTCTCTTAACTATCCCTTTTATTGCCCTGTTTTACTCCAGATGGGAGTGGGCGGACCACATTTCCAGGTGAAACTTAATTACCCTATCTCGAGACAATCAGACGATATTTCTAACTTCTAAAGTCAGAGCACAGGGCCTAAAATAGATTAACAACTGATTTTAAAAGTGAAAAATAGGGGACAGGCAGCAAGAACTATGCTAACTGAGGCCACTTGCAGACGTTACCTGGGAGGTGGGGAATTTCTGTGATGGCAATCGCAGTTCTATTCTCACAGGAATTAGTGTATGTAGGAATGTGCTATGCCACTTTTATCCTGCGAGAATAAAATCTTTATCCTTCGTGCATGAATGGGTCCCCCCAACCTAGCTTTCACAATGGCAGATGTTCTCGCAGGATAAAAGCAGACCAGCACATTCCTCAATGCTTTAATTCCCATGAGAATAGAGCTACGATTGCCATCATGGACGTTTCCTCACCTCCCAGGTAATTTGTGAAAGTGTCCTGAGCTAACTCTTCAGGTTGTTTTGCCTGTTTCCTTTCTCACCGCACTTACGATCTTTTTCAGACAAAACCATAACCATAACCCAAAGGCAACTGCCTTCTACCTCACTTTAGCCCCTCCCTCCCCCAACATTCACACAAACATAATTGTTAGTATTAATGTAATTGTTGCCATTCCAAGATGTACAAGTGTTTCCAAATTACAAATACAGGAAAAGCCATCCAGGATTAGGCAGAGGTATCTGAAGCAGGTAAAGCTCCTGCTCCTGTTTAAAAGCACATGTGCTGAGGAAAAAGTTGACATCCTCACTGCAAAAAAGTCATTGGATAAAGCCCAAGTGAACTTGATGACAATACAAGCTGAACTAAGTAAAGAGCTAGACTAATGCACCCAGTTGTAAGTTAGGATGGAGGGAAGTACAGGTTTATTTTACAAGGTGCATTATAAACCTAATGAAAACATTTTACTCCTATGGTTCAGATTATCAGCATGACCTTTATGTTATGTGTATTTTCTGTTATCCTTCAATAAATCACTTGATTTTTTCTTCTTCGGAGACTGATTACTCCACTGTGCCAGTATTTTGCTGCTGTAATGCCATTGATATGAACATTTATACAGGCATAAACTGGTGTAAGAGAATGAAGAACTGGAGCCTGGGTCTGCAATGCGAGATGGAATTTTAAGAAATTAAGATGCTAGCAATCACCCAGCAGAAATGATGTTTATATTAAAGCTTAATGACATTTAATAAATATCAGCAAGATCATTTTTGTAGCTTTCATCCTTTTGGACATAATAGAATCTAAAATGTTTACAAGGGAGATTGTACACCTGATTCTCTTATCTGTATTTTTGTGTCCCTTGACATAGCAGTTATGTGAAATACGTCTGCTACTTGAACTTTAATAAACTCCACTTCCCCAATCCATTTGTTAATTCATACAAATTAGCACACTGATCTGATTTTAATAATAAAATTACACTGTCTAAAGTGCTGCATTAAATTAAATTAAATTAAGCTTAAAGAAAATAATTCCTCAAAGGCTGGTACTGCAGCCTTTACTTAACTAGACATCAGAGGAAATATTCACATGAGCTATGGCTGGAGCATGAAGACATTCACATCCAGGACATAAACAAAAATATTGGTAAATTTTCTATTTTTTGCACAATAGAATTACATAAGATGGGGGAAGGCTACACGAGATGGGTGGGGTGGAGGGGGGTAATGCTACCACCTCTTGGGTAGCTTTACCTCTCTCTCGGCAACCAAGCCATGCAATGCAGTGCATCATGTGACCAGTGGTAGCCAGATGTTCTCCCCCACCCCAGTGTGGGGCAAACAGCTGCATACTATGTGATGCATCCTCAGAAAAATTCCAATAACGCGCTGTAGAGTAGCCTTATCCCATATGGGGTGTGAGGCCGCCATGTGCCTTCTGTATGGGTCCTTCTGCCCGCTGCATGGCAAGCTCTGAGGTGAGGCTGTAAGCAATGGGCACTGGTGCCTGTTGCGCATGGTCATGTCACAGATGGGGGCAGGCTCTCAGTCTGGTTGGGCTGATCAGGGTGAGCGGGAGCCCAGAGAAGCATGTGCATGCCCCTCTCCCCACCCTGACAAACATCTGATGGGGGGAATGTTGTGTCTGGTGCTTTCATATTAAAGGTTCTGCAATATGCAAACAAATAAATTGCAAAATAATATAATGGAGGAAAATATATATTGGTTACTTTCCACAGAATGATGCTTACAAAATACTGAAGTCAGCAACTGAATTTAAGAACTGAAATTCAATGCATACCTAATAGTCTTCCCAGGGTCTGCTTCTAGAGCCCAAGTACAATGAAGATTGTTGTCATATGGAGCTGGGTAACCTGGAGACAAAATTCGCCCTGAGGTAGCAGCATGAATCCGACCACCGCACTCAGCTGCAAAATAAAAGTTGAAAAATACATTCTAATTGTTAGCAAATAAGGCTATGTCAGGTACTATAGCAATCATAAACCTCACTTGTATTTCTCATGCCTCATCAAGCTCTAAAACGCGTTGTAAAAGACAGGAATCAAACAGCTTGAGAATTATGCTCTTTGTAGAATAATATTAATAAAAAATGTTGCAAACCATCTTTTCAATAGTTTCAAACTTTGAAACTAAATCAGTTGACTCTTGATCTTCGAACTCTTACACACACAGAGGTCACATGAGATGCTAACCCGATTTGGGCAGCGTTAACCCCACATCAGGCAACCTTACCCACAATGCAGCACATCAAATGGCTGGCAGCCACCAGATGCTCACCCCTAGGCAGCCGGCTGTTATGTGCTGCATCTGCCGGAGAACATCAAGGACTCAGCGTGTAGCAGCATTTCCCAATATGGGATAACACTGCCAAGATCAGGTTAAGGGACTGACTCCTGTGTAGTGTAGCCAGGAAAATTAGACCTAAAAAGTAGGTCCTTTTCAGCCCTTGAATTGCTAAAAGCCAGGTCAGTTTTGGGTGTCATCATTTCTGTGCTGAAAGATGTTTATTAAAAGTGTTCTTTGGTTTATCTTGTTTACGTACTTGTTGGCCATATGCCCAGACATTTTGGAAAAAAACAACATGTTATGTTGGTTCCCCTGTTAAATTCTGTCAATGCTTTTAAATTATTTACTTTTAATATATATATATAGGTGGGTTCTTTTACCCCAAGCATTGGGTATGATGGGCACTGATAAAGCACAAGAAGCCACAGCCTTTAAAACATGTGACATCTTTTAGCCATCTTGTTTGCTGAAAACAACCTGGATTAACTGGGGTGCCCAGGAAGTGCCCATCTGAGAGCCCAGCTTAAAGAGGGATTCCTTATAGGGTCTACTTAGGTCTGATATTTACTTTTCCATCCTAACTATGGATAAAATTCATCCCAGATTTAAAGTGTTCATGTTTCAGAATAGGCCATGGAATCCATTTTTTCTGCCTGTTCTTTTCCTTTCTTATTACCCATGGCATGCTGTACAATTAACAGTAAACACTGTGACCTTTCACTGAGCAGTAGAAATGTCCTTGCTCCAATTATTTTGTTTTGAGTTCATTAGGTTTGGAATGCAGTAAACAATGCAGTTGTTAGAAGATGTTGATCAGAAGTTAATTCTGGTTATGGTATCACAATGGGGTCCTCTAGCGGTATTTCACAGTATAGATACTGGTTTCTAATACGGCTCTGTTCACCTGTCTGGATATGGTTCATTATTGATTACTTGCTGTTTAATAATAACTTGCTTGTCATTTGATCATAGTTTGTTGTTTTGACTGGAATCTACTTGCTTCTTTGCCTTATGTTGGCGTCTTCATCTCTCTTCAGCATAGATTTTTGAGATATATCATTCACCCATTGAAATGGTCTTTTATTAATATACTTGTCTTTATTAACATGTTATATTGAGAAGACAAGAACCATGGTGATTTACTTTTGCCTAAAAAAAGCAGTTTGCTTTTTAGTCTGACTTTTATAATAATTGACACAAAGGAATTAGAAGAGACACTGATAACATATTTGTTTCTGGGACCCAAGGTCTTTTTGCAAGTTTGGGTCAAAACAGTTTCTCATAACAGTAAATGAGATGAAAATATATTTTCAACTCATGATGAAGCCATAATATTGATAACAGAGAAACACCACCATAATGCGGGAAAAGGTGTTTTACTGTTTCAATCATATCTCAAATGCTAAAATAGGTTTAATTTTTAAGCTTAATAAGGGTTTTTCAGGCTGTTAATTGAAGTGGTATTTAATCAACTTGATTGATTGATTGATTTAATCAACACATTTCCCAATGTAAATTCCAAATTGTTTTAAGATATTTTAATAAAGGAATTCTGTATAGAATAGGAAATCTAGGGGAGAAATTAGAGACTAAAGACATTAAGAATAATGTATTTAATTAGATAATTTGGCTTCAAATTATACCTAAATACACCATTCAGAGGAATAAGTAATTGTTCCTTTGAATTGTGTCTTAATGGGAAACTGTCTTATAAATCAATGTTGCTCTAGAAATTTCTTTCTAAAGTGAGTTGAACCAATGCAGATATAGCATCTGTTCATCAACAACTTCCTGAACAGAATCCCTATATGAAATTATGTGAAATTAATAGAATTTAATAAAACTTCAGTGAAGCTAATAGATTCCATTGGGTTTCAATAGAGCTCTATTGAGCTAATAGTTTCTATTGAAGTGGGACAAAGATCAGGACTGATAAAAGATTACCCTGGTCTTGGATCATAGGAGTAAGGAAGGGTGAAGTCAAAATAACCATGAAGAAGATACGACTGTGGAGACATGGAAACCAAAAACATCTTTCTTTAGCGTCATCACTTGACAAGAGGCAAACTTCATTCTGATTGGTGGACCCCTGACCTCCTGTCCACTGATTGGAGGAACACCTGGCAGCCATATTGAAAGACTCTTAGAAATCCTATAAGACTGGCAGGATATTGTTGACATAAGAAGAAGAAAAGGAAGACACTTGCTAAACAACATGCTGCTGGGTCAAGTCAGCTGTGGGACTTAGTATTTTTCTGTCCCAACTCTTTTTCTTTTATTTTCCAATCTTTTCTTTTACTACTTTTTCCTAGGTCTTTTATTTTTCATTTTCAAAGGCACTTTTCATTTTAAAAGCTGCTTTAAGGCTACCTTTCTTTTTTTTCCTCATCTTTATTTTTACATTTTATTTTGCCCTAAAGTTAATTTCTTTTATTTCTTTTCCCATTTTTCAAGCGCAATTTTTACTTTTCTTTATGGTTTTGTTGCCAGGTGCAGCCTTTTCTTTTCTTTTAGGGAAGCACTGTATTGGTTTTAGATAAACCGGTTTCTTTTCAATTTTTCTTTTAACTCTGTCTGGTGGTCAAAGTTCCTCCAAGTGCTTCTCTGTCTTTTCCCTCCGTTATTAGAGCTTCCATGCTCCTTGCTTGTTGAGAGGCCATTCCTCAACCTCTGGACAATTCTGTTTCATAGTTTTCTTTATCTTTTATTTTTACTATTTTTATTTTAATTCTTATCAAGTCTCCAGCATAGCAGCAAGTTAACATTTTATCTTCCTCAGAAGGACCCCACAGACCCTGGACATCTTTTTATGGGACCTGTGATTTCTGTGTGGTGAGAGATATTCTCCAAGAAATTATATATATATATATCAATAACCTTTTTTACGTGCTTCCGTAGCGCTTTTATAGTAGTGTGTAAGCCATTTTGGCAGGGCAATACATTGTAGTATTTTAGTCATAATAATTGTGTATTGTGGCTTTTTGGTGAGGAAACTTAAGCTTTCCTATGGAGATCACTGACCCCATGGTGAAGCTAATTCCTGGAAGAATCTCAGGGTAACAAGTAGCCAGTTCCTGTCTGACTCTCCCTGCAGTGAGGTCTGCTGTGGGCCTTGCTTTGAGCCATCCCCACGTAGTCTTGTCATGGCTGTGGGTGGGATAATAGATGGGCTGGGACAGGGCTGGCCAGCCACACATGTGGACTTCTCGGCCTACCCCAGAACATGGCGGGACTGCTGACAGCGTTCCACCTACCCAAGTTCCCCGGGGGGGGAAGGTCATGTGACATGCTCCCCTCACCTGGCCAAACTGTGCCAGTTGTGATTGCCTACCCCTTGGGGGGCGGGGAAATCAGACAAGCCCTAGCTTGTGTGACTGCACCCAGAGCATAGTCTTGGATTAATATATTTCAAAAACCAAGATGGGCATATGTTCAGACCAAATTTTTTTTTTATAGTATACTGTCCTACTTTAAGGATTAAACTTTTTCATTCTATCAGCTATAAGACTTAGTCAAACTAACACCACAAAGATGATTCTCTGTAATGAGTAAAAATATATATATATATATATATATATATATATATATATATATAATAGACATGCAAATGTACAATATGATAACATCAACAGGGAATCCAGTTATTAGATGTGTTAATGTTTAGGGTTTTTCTTTCCTCTCCAAGTACTAAACTGTATTTCTAGAGAACAAAGCTTGGTAAAGAATCAATAAAATCTTCCAAATATATTAAACAAAGCATTAGTTCCAGTTGGCAACCAGATTTTGGAACAGAACAGTGATTTGTCAACTACTTGTTCCCAGAGCTACAAGTTCTTTAGCAAGAACCAGAAGAGACCAGCTGAAACCAAATCTTTCCCTTCATTGTGTCCCACAATCATATTCATATATATCTCCAGCGATAGGATTTATAATGCATTTTTACACAGACGCCCCCCCCCCGCTCCGTGTTAGATTGGGTTGGGGGGGGGGGCATCAATGTAAATGGCTGGCGGTGGGTGGGGTCATTGGTGTTCACTCGGGGTTTGTCCATGTGAACACCAAGCAGGATGGGTTGAGGGTGCGTGTGTGCTCCCATGCAACACTCACCTCCACCCATGGAGCACTCCAGAAAACCAGGAGTCAACAGACCAGAAGGTGTTCCACGGTCTGTATCTCAACACAGTCACAATTATTCAGGTCGTCCCACAGACATAGCCCACTTTTTCATGTTGTTCTTTGACTTGCCAACCCTTATTCAAAGGCAGTTTAGAGATTTTCAAATTGGTCAGCTCAAGGCTGTTCTCACCTGCAGCGGCAGTGGTGGTAGCGGGAGGGAAGATGTGGAGGAGCCGGCCGACGGGGGATTTTGCACCTTGACATGCGCGAGAGAAGCCGCGGCAGATCCCCGTTCACACCGGCCCTTTTCCCGTTGGCCGGCTCCTCTGCACTGCCACGTCTTCCCTCACCCCTCCTGCTGTTGCCACCACCGCAGCAGGTGAGAACACAGCCCAACTCTGCTCCTGCCAGAAGATGTTCAGCAGCATCCACAACCAGCTTAATATCCTAATAAAGCTTTCTTGGAATTTTCAGTAGGAGAATGATTAAGTGAATGAAGAGTATCCTAGGCCCTTTTCACATGGACTGAGGTGGGTGGGAGGATGGGGGTTTGGTGCGGTGGGTGGAGGAGTATGTGTGTCCCTTTACATGGACACAAACACACACCCACCTCCACACATAGTGCCTCCTCCGGTTTTCTGGAGGGCTCTGTGGATGGAGGTGGGTGTTGCATGGGAGTTCACATGCTTCACCACCCATCCTGCTCAGTGTTCGCATGGGCGAACACTGAGCGAACACCCATCCCCCCAACCACCACCAGCTATTTACACGGACCCGCACACCCGCCTGAATACTGTGCGGGGGGAGGCCATACATGTAAAAATGGCCCTAGGGATCCTGGTGGTAGTGTGAATGCTGTCTCTTGCCACAATTTTAGATTTGCACCCCAACTGACATGGTACTGTCGAAAGAACCTAAGATGCTAGCACTCAAACCAGTGCTATCAACTATTCCTCCCCTGGGCAGAGCCAGCCATAAACTAGCCTCTGGAGTTTATATTACCACTTTCCCACAACAGATACGGAAAGAAAGAGAAATCTTTTAGCCATTTTCACACGGACACCCCTCCCTCACACGTGTGTGGGTGGGTGGGACACCCATTCGAATGCATCGGCGGGTGCAGAGTGGAATGGTGGGTGCTCATGGGAATGCTGCGGATGGTGGGTGATGATGCATGCATGCTCAAGTGCTCCACTCACCTCCACCCATCACTCATGCCTGGAGCAACAGATGCCAGTGCCCAATGCTCTGTGCATGGAGATGGGTGCAAGTCTGTGGGAATGGACCACCACCAACCTACTGTGCCTCCCACCCATGCACCCACACCCTTATTTTCATTGATAGATCTAAAGCCAGCTTTTAGTATTATAATCTTACATTCTTATCACATTTATCATTACCTATGCAGGTAGGCAAAGGTTTGTCCCACACTCTTCGATCTCCTCTTTGGCAAGTCATAATACTAGTACCATGCATTGTATATCCTGGGTTACAGCTGTACAAAATGAGAGTGTCATTAAAATGTCCTTCATCACGAATCTTGTAGCCATAATTTGGTATCCCAGGATCCTCACACTTCACTAAGTCAAAGCCTGCAAAAAGAGAGGAACACACAAATTGTCAAGGCAAAACAAAATACTTCCTAAAGGAAAACTAAATCTGATTTTGGTTTGGGCCCTCTGTTTGCCTGCTACATGCATACATTTAGAATAGGAAAATGCATGTATGAGCATTGGTCCACCCTGTGTTGATCAATTTTCATTATGACTATGTGTGAGTGTGTGTGTGCGTGCGAGCACATGTATGCTGTTTTGGAATACTTAACCCCTTCAGCTTTGATGGCTTAACAGCTAGACCATAAAGAGGTCAAAGGTACAGAGACAGAGGCAGGGAAATGTCAAAGTAAAGGGTGGTTTATTTACCAGAGTTCAAGTAGGATGGCCTGTTCCCTCTAATGCTGGAGACACAAAACCTCAGGCTGGACCAGAGCATCCTAGTTATCCCCCAAAGTATTTATAGGGTTCCAGACAAAGGACCCAGACCTGTCCAATGAGGTGTAGGCTCACTGGAATATTTATATATACATATAAGGTGTTACATTCCACAAAGTGTCAAATTCATAATACACTGGTTTCATAAATATACTTGAGTCATCTGGTACATTTCTTATAACAATGTATCAATAATGTCGAGGCTGGAAAAAGAGTGGCTGGTTTGGGAGTCCTTATCACCCAAACTTCTAGTACAAGTCCTGTTCCCAGGAATATACAAGGCCATATGTAGGCGTGTTTCAACAGCCACTGAATGAAGTCCTTATTTCTAGTAAATGACTGCCTAGGTTTCACTTTTCTCTGACTGAGAAGCCTCTGGCCTGGCATGAGTTCAGGGCTGAGCCAGAGTCTGGTTCACTGAAGTGACCCATACCCGAGGACTTATATCCTTACATGCTGCATATGCAAATTCATCACAGGTATTTCAAACAACATTCCCCTTCCAGAAGTTTATTTCATTAAGACAAAGAAAAATAATGTTGCCTTAGCCTTCCCTGATAGAAACAGATTCCCCCGTCTTAAAAGTAGTGTCTTTCAAGCTCCCATAGCTTTCAGGTTTATTTTTTTCTTAGCCTGGGATCATAGGCATTTCTTCCCCACCTCCAGATGCTAGTGATGATGAACAGAGAAGTCCAGTCCCTTCCACTGCCGCAAAATCTCTTGAGAAGATTGATTTCCCTCTTGATAATTCCAAGCATTCTCTCTCCACCTCATTGAAAATCCCAATTGGCTTATTCAGGCCAATACTTCTTAGTAAGCTTTTCTGCTGGTCTTATTCCATTGCTGCCCTCCTTGACTTCCAGTCAACTACCGCTTCTCAAGTATCTCTGTGAATGTTTCTGCCATTCCCCAAATACGTGATCTTTTACAAGATTCTGTGCTAATACAGTAAAAGAACAGACTCACACCAGCACTTATGACAAGCAATCTGCTTATGACAGGCACATTTTCAGCCTGCTCTCACAACTCAGGAAAAGGACAGAACAAGAAAGTTGGGCATTTTTACACACAGCTTAAAGTTCCGGATTTTTCAATCTTCTGGGTTTACAACTGCACAAGTGAGTTCCGGATGCATTTTACTTACACTTACACACACACACACACACTGTCCTGAGGCAGTTCCTGGATTCATTCTTCACACAAGCACTGCCCTGAGGCAGCCTAAAGTAGCTGCAGCTGTAGACATGACCGGCTACCATGGAAAGCAAGTGACCACAGCTGCCTGGAGCAACGCAGTTTACCAGAACTTTTTACACACAGAAGTTCTGAGAGAAGTTCTACGCAGAAGTTCAAAGAGCCGGATCTTTAAGATCTGGGTGAGTGATTTAGACACACAGAAAGTTCAGGATGTAACAGCAAACATGCAGGAGAAATGTGTGTGTAAAAACACCCGTTATCCGAATAGGCCCAGTTTATACCATGTGTTTCAGGGTGGAGTTCCCAGGGCAAGTCACTGCAGGCTCAGACCTCCCTGGGCTGTCACTCATATAGGAATTAGCAATCTGTACAAGTCACATCGGAATTAGCTCAAAGTCTCCTTATGATACACACACATACCGCATTCACAGTCTCTCTGGGCTGCCGGCTCAGACACCTCACATCCTGGCAGTCCCAGCTAAGTCTCTTCTTACTCTCCTTCAGTCAGGTACAATATTCAAGGCTCCAAAGTCTATTAGCCAACATGGTCCTGGCTCTCTGAAAGCCTTTCCCAGGCAGCAGGCTCCCTCCTAGGCATAGCCTTCCCCAATACCTGGGTCCACTCTCTCCCTTCTCTGGTTCTTACAGCTTTCATAACCCTGGAGAGCGTAAAGTGGCAGGTCCAGTAACCAGGCTTCTTCCCAGAAGAGGTCCAGGAGATATTACCTCTATGGATCCCAGGCAAAGACTGCCCTGCTCTTAGTCCTGCAGTCTCTTAAGAAGGCAGAGTGGGCATGGCCAACTCTGCAGTATTACTGCCCTTAAATGGCCAGTGTCCTGCCCACACTCAGCCTGTTTCTCCCACAGGCTGTTCTCTTGCTATGGGCTGGCATCCCCAGACCTATATGCATGCACATGGCTCTCCGGTTACCCCACACAGCCCCCTGTTAAAGGGGCCACAGCCATGCAGGACTGCTCCCTGCTACACCATGATATGTATCTTAACTTTCCAATGCATCTCCTAAGGTGGTTTACAGTAGACACCATAGCAAATTTAACAATAGAACATACTTTTCCTTTTTCTATGCCTATCGCTGAGTTAAATTACCATATTCTGAATGTATTACAGCACTAAATTTGTTATGGTCTGCTGCCTTAAGGCCTGTGTGTGACCTCAAACCCACTATACATTTCAGAAACAAATCACTTTATTGATTGGCAATATTTGAGCTCTGAAGCAAATGAAAAACATTTACTGAAATGAAGATTTAGCTCTATGCTCAGCTGTACTTTGTTTTCCAAGTAATGCAGTTCTAGTTTCTGATTCATGTTTATAATTATCAGAAGGAATGGAACCCCTGCACACCCACTCACATTTCTATATCTGTATCATTAGGTTTGCTATTTTATCCCAATGTTTGAAGGCACAGAGTATAACTTTTAACAGACTCGAATGAATTTACTATAATATTATTTTAGCTTCATTTCCCTATCCCCGTCCCACAGTAATGTCTTTGCTTCCACAAGCCATTGAACCTCTACAGAGACTCTTGCCTTTGAGCTAAGCCGATAATGCAGTCTCCAAACTAAAAATCTTGAGATGCTTTCGATACAAGTCAAGGCAACATTGCCTACTGACCAGTAGCGGGTGAGTAGAGATTGCCAAACTTTTACCTGTGAACCTAGCAAGATTAATTTATCTCATTCACACAATGTACAGGTCCAAATCATTTATTTATTACTGAGCTGATAAACAAAAAAGATCAAGATGTAAGACATACAAGAGAACTTGATTACAGTGTAAATGTCAGTAGGCAAACTACAGATGCAATGATCAAACAAGAAAAAGTAGGAAGCTAATGAACAAAAAACTCATGATCCGGGAAAATGCACAGGAGTCCATCTCTTGTTCTGCTGGTTATATTGCTTTTTTTTTTTATTGTTCTGTTTTTTAATATTAATGGCCAAATTTAGATACACACAAGATTCACATTAGTTGTTACATACCTAGATTGTGTATCAGAGCAGAATTAGGTCACATTTCTATGGTTGTGATATGTGGTTTAGTCTCCCTGAGTTGAAGTGAAGTCTTCAAATTCAAATAGACCCATCCCTGCCTGTAGCAAAATCAATACCAAATTCCCAGTGGCAGCAGGGTGATAAATGGGGGTGAGGGAGTGGGGGCAGGGCTCGTGCTAGTGGACAGCACAGGGAGGCAGGGATGGAGCAGGGAGTACTGAAGGGGCTGCTTCCTGGGTCACAGGAAGTGCACCTTTTGGGTGGGAGGAGGAAAGGCACCCCTGGCTGAAGATGAGGTACTCTTGGGACAAAAACCTTTAACCCAAGCCAAAGCCCTATTAGCTGCAGGAAGCTTTGAAAGTTTTGATCTCAGCCTGTAATGAGCCAAAGGCTGGGGGTTGGTTGAGTCCCTGCAAGCGCCATGCACCCCAGACAGCCCTGGTACTACCCAGGGACTGGAGGTTCTGTTGCGTGCGCTGGGAGGGAAGGAACCCCACATTAACCCATCGGCTTTGCACTCTGCTTTCTCCTCACCTGTGGAGGAGCTGAGGCAAATTTCTCACCAAATCCATGCTTCCCAGGCAAAACTGTCCAAAGCAGGGGATTTGCTTTCCCAGCTTTCTCACCTACCAGCTATTTGGCCAGAATGACTTGAAGAAAGCATCCAATATTAACAGGGTTGCAAAGGCACCGCTACAACAGAGGAAAAGTGTTTTGCCTGCTACATCCTATGCATCCTAGAGGGGGGAAAAATCCCTCCAGAAAGGCATCTGTCAGTGCAGTCAGGCAGCAAGCACACTTCAGACCAACTTAGGGGTGATTCCACACAGACACACCTGGGATCTCTCTCCCCACCATCCTCCTCTTACCCCCAGAACTCACTGTCAAGTTGACAGCCCCACACCTGCCTGCCCTGAGAGAGCAGAGGCATGACTCCCAATGATGCACTGACCTGTGGCATCCATGTCAGGTTCCTCCAGCAAACCACAACGCAAGTATGCTCTTCCCATGGACGTTACAGAAGCCCCCAAAAGTCCCAGGGTGTGGAGAGCCCCCTTTCTCAGAGATGCACAGAGGAGTGAGAGTGAGGGACAAAGAATCAGGGGTATGAGGAGAGGTTAGAGAGGGACATTCAGTAATCCATCAGGGCAAGCCAGACCCCTCAAAATGTTTGCAGATGTTCACTGGGAGGAAAGCATCACTTTAGGAGCCCTGACGGGAGATGAAGGCCATGCATCAGATGGGGATGGCATATGGCAAGGCTCAAGGTGAAGACTGTTGTGGGGCTGTTTTAAAATAAGGAAAGCTTTGCCAATTGCCTCACAAAATATATGATTTCAGCTGAATTTATTTGACAATGGACTCAGACAGAGCCAAGCCCCTTGTGCTTTCCTTCCCTTCCAGTTCCAGCTGCCCATCCTTGTAGAATCAAGAGGGGACTCACACCCCCTTGCCCTTAAGCTCCACCACCTCTGACAATCAATAGAAGTAGCTTTAGCAGAACTAGATGCAAAATCAGAACTTTTTCTTCTTATATTGAACTATGGTAATCATAAAGCTGATTAACACTACAGTGAGACACACACACCTTTTCTCCAAGCTCATCAATTACCTGAGGGAGAGTACTGTTGTGCTTTAACATCCTTTAACATCCTTCACATGTGTTAAAGCCCCCCCCTAAATCTTGTTGCATATTATCCCCTTAGAAATGCAAATGATTCTGTCATTCTCATTGGCTCTATCAGGCACATTTACAAGCGTGTTTTCTCTTGAATTTTAAATTTCTTGCAGGAGTGAACACTTGTACCTTATCTCTTATCACATGTTCCTCTGGCTTTGAAACTTGTCTTAGGTGCTGGTGCTGCCACGTTATTCGGGACAGCAATCACAGCTAACAAGAGGGTGCTGCAAGACTGTCCCATGACACTCAATGAGGCTGGTAGACCATAAGAACTGTGCTCAATTCAGTATGATTCCTTTGATGTGGCTATGTACTTTGTAGAGTCATGTGGAAAGGGGGCCTTATAGGAAAGCACAACATTCAATCAGCATTGAGACTCCTCCCAGGGTCTCCTTCTGATTACCATCTGTTGGGCTCCACCTTCCAAGGAATAGTCTATTATAATATAATAAACATGGAGATGGAAATGTCTAACCATGGTGTGTGTCATTTCATGCACGGTTTTTGAAAAGTTCAGCACAATGCTGGAGGGGACAACAAAACACAGGATGGGTCTCAGATCATTCACTATCTGGATGACTTTCTGTTTGTGGGTTGTGGGGCCTCACAGGAGTGTAGGTGTCTGATGTCCACTTTTGCAGAGTTAGCATTCATGTTGGGGGTCCCATTGGCCGAGGGAAAACAAATAAGCCACTAGTACTAAATAGTAATTTCTGGATATCAAGATTGATTCAACAGTGGACAGATTCAGCATTCCAAATGACAAGTTGCAGGTACTCAGGTGGCACATATATGATTGCATGGCAGCAAAGAAAGTCACATTGAGGGACCTCCTGAAGGTGTTGGGCCACCTAAATTTCCCTTGTAGGGTGATCGCACCAGGCAGAGCCTTCTGTGCACTTTTGGCAATGGAAACATCAGGGACGCTGGCCCTGCATCATTACATCAAGGTAACCAAGGGAATCCAGGATGATTTAGCAGTATTCCTTCAGGGCTACAATGGGGTTCCCCTAAGGAAATAACTTGGGCTTCTTGAGACTTCCCCTCTCTGTGGGAGTTCCCCAAGGTTCTGTCCTGAGTCCTCTTCCATTTTCCGTTTACACTCTTTCTCTGGATAAACTCATGGAATCTCATGGCTTCTTGTACCATCTGTATGCTGATGACAAACAACTCTCTCTCTCCACACCTGTGCTCTCCTCCTCCATCCAGTCTTCTATCGCTGACAGTCTCTTGACATCTCTGCTTAGATGTCTCACCACCAATGCAAGATGTCCTCATCCCCCCCCCAAAAAAAAATCTTCCCCTCCTACTTCCCTCTTAGCCTGTCCCTCAGGCATGTAGCCTGGAATTCATTTTTGACTCCTCCCTCTCCTTTACACCTCGTAGCCAGGCTGTTGCCAAATCCTGTCACTTTGCCCTGAGTAATATTGCCAAAATCCAACCCTGCCTTACTGTTTCCACTGCAAAAAACCTAGTCCACACTCTTGTCATATCACTTTGACTACTGTAACCTCCTCTTTATTGGTCCTTCCTGCTTGGATATTTACCCATCATCTCCGTTCAGTGCTCTTCTGCCAGTCATCCACCTTGCCCATCATTTTGACCACATTCAGCCCCTCCTCTCAGCCTTACACTGGCTCCCTCTATAGGAACACATTTAGCACAAGCTCCTGGACTTCACCTTCGAGGCTTTTCTTATATCTCTCCGCTCTTGTATCCCACCACATTCCTGCCCAGGAGCTTCACTCCTCCCCTGTCCACACCCTCACCTGCTTGCAACTCTCAAAACGTCTACTCCCCCTTCTCTCTTGTTGCCCTCCCCCCCCATGCCTGGAACTCCCTCCCTGGATACATTTGTTTTGCTCCCTTCCACTCAAATTTCAAATATCTCCTGAAAACCTACCTCTTCAGTCAGGATTTCCAAGGTCATGAGTCAAAAGTTTGGTCATAAATGCATCCTCATCCTTCTCTCACTCAGAATCTCTTCCCTGTACCTAAGTTAAGCACATGCACCTGCATTTTTTCAATCTCATGAATGTATCCTTCTCTCTACCAATGTCCACCACTCTCTCATCTCCCCCTTCCTTGTCTCTCTTAGGTTGTAAGCACTTTGGGGTAGGGACTTGTCCTGTAACTCCTGATTGTACAAGTGCCAGTTACACCACTGGCATTATATTAATTATTATTATTAATATAATAAATAAAATTAATAATAATAATACACAGTGCTTTGGGGTGATCGTCCAGGATCAATTATGCGTGCAGCATGGGACCACATCCTTGGTCCCGTCTAGCATCACGAGTGACATAACCTTTTTAGAATTTTTTTTTCTGCTCTAGTAGCAATCATCATCTGGGGTAAGTGCTTCAGAAACATGCAAGTAAGATTTTGTATGGATAATTGAGCAGTAGTCCATGTTGTAAACACACAATCATAAAAATCAACTAGAGTAATGAGGCTTGTCAGGTGTTTTGTACTAAAATATCTAACTCTGAACATGTATTTTTTCACCATCCATGTGCCTCATATTGAGAATGAGGTTGCTTATGTGCTCTCTTGCTTTAAGATGGAAAGATTTCATTATTTGGCATTTGAGGCATGCCAGAACCCAGAGCCAATGCTGGAAGACCTATGGGAGCTCGGAGAAGATTGTTAGAGGAATGCGTTTGTGCATCCGTGGTTAAGAACTTACATTTGATCATTCGAGGGCTTCCACTCCTTCCTAGTGAAACACTGGTTTGAGGGCTTTTGGCCAATCCCCACTGACCACGTAAAATGTTTTGTCACCCGTTTATTGTGCGAGGGTTTAGTGCCTTGAACCACCAGAGTACATCTCGGTGCAATATCCTTCTTTAGCAAGGCCAATGGCTTCAAGTACCTATGTGGAGCATTTCAGGCATTGAAGGGCAGGACCAGGATGAACTCCAAAAAGGGGGACAACAGGCATCCTGTGTCTATTTACGGTAGCGCAACAGCTGGGATCCTTGAACATCCCCCTATGAAATGGTGCTATTCTGGTCAGCATTTACTATTGCATTCTTTGTTGCTCTCCACATCAGTGGGCTGATTCCTGGATCCAAAGGTGACCTGTTGGATAGAGCACTGAGATGGGTGGATGTGCAGATAGGGAATGAGGGCCTGCACATCACAATCAGATGCTCCAAAAAAGACCAGCTGCAGAGGGGACAGATGATCGTACTGTCTCTGGCACAGGACAGGGCCATTTGCCCACTGGATTCTTTTAGAAATTATTGGCAGGAAGGGGAATTGGAATCGGTCACCTGCTAATTCACATTGATGGATCACCTCTGCCAAAATACCAATTATTGTATGCTTTTAAGCAGTGCCTACACCACATCTGTCTACCCTCGGAAAGATTTGGGTCCCACTCCTTTCACATCGGTACAGCATCCGTGGCAGCCATCGGAGGCCTGCAAGCTGAGAGGATCAAAGTGCTAGAGAGATGGAAGTCGGAGGCCTATAAGAGATACATTAGGGACATTGAGCCCGAGATGAAGGGGCCTAAGCATTTGTCTTTACCATTCTTCTCCCCTTCCCAGCAGGTTCAGGGTGACTGATGCCTGTGTGTATTTGTGGCCATAGCATAGTGTGCTGGGCCAGTCAGAGAGCAGCAGCATCTAGTTTTGGGACTCAACTGGGCCATGGTTTGCAAGCCAAACTGCTTTGGATGGGGGTGAGCAGTATGTATGCACTAGGTGAATATGTTGCAACTGCTGAGGAATAGGGCTGCCAAACATACCCACCCACAATTTGTCGGTAATGCACCTGGGGGAGAATGACTTGTTAAAATGAAAGTACTTCAAACTACTGGGCCACATAAGACAGGATTTTAAGCTAATTCGGGATTCCTGGCCAAGGGCAATCTTGGTGGTTGAACATACTGGGTGCACCTTCTATGGATCGACACACATCAACCAGTAAAGATCAAGTGAGCAAGAAGAAAAATCAACAAGGCAATTGGGAAGTCAATGAAGGGCATCAGGGGCTATGTGGTGAAACACTGGAAAATATTCTGCCGTGAAGGGGTGTACTTTAGAGACAAAGTACACCTATGTGATGTATGCAATGATACATGGCTATGAGACCTGAAAATTGCATTGTATGAGCATTTGGGCACCCCTGTTTGTAGAAAGGGGATGTAGGAGGGACTTATTCCTCCCCCCCCTCCTTTTTCATGGTGGAGGTAAGCCTGGGAAGCAATAAGAGCAGCAAATCGAAGGTTAAATTGGACCTACACAATTGATGAAATGGTCATGGTGCTGGAGAGATTCTGTGTGTGGCTGAGGATTGAGTCCTGCCCTCTCCTCAATCTTTACGGGAGGGGAGGGAGTGCTATGGCCTGTGTTTGTGATGTTCCCCTGAAGCAGGGGTAGGCTGACTGCCTACCCCCACCATATTGATAGCTGTTTTGGTTCCCTGGCTGACGCTGGCACAGGGGATGACTTTTGAGAGGTGTTACCCCTGAATACATCAGTCACAGGCACATATGTAGAAGGTGCCTGACAGTGATGCCAGGTGTGCCCAGGGAAGAGGCTCTATAACAGCATAGCATAGTTGTTATGCTAAGAAAGTTGTGGCCTATGACAATTTTAACCAATTATGTGTCTGTGTGATTCCTTGAGTCATGATACCCACAATGTTATTTTTGTTGAAATATTATTTTTCTGTTGAGGTGAACAGTTCAGTTTTCTCCGTTTTTTGTAATGAAATGTTCATTTGTTCCTGTGGTTCTCATACTTGTATTCTTCTTTGTCTTCCCAAGTCTTTTCTTCCACCCATGTACCAAATGCTCTCTTCCAAGAAATGATTATATTGCCTTGTGATTAGTAAAACTTCTTTGTCTGGCTTCCCCTGACACTCAGCCTTTCCCATTCATACAAATCAATCCACTAAGACCAACTTCTTTGCCCAGGATTCTGACTGTTACCATCATTTTAATCCCTCCAATTTTCCAATTTGTTTCCTACATCAAGCTATAGTTCCTTGAAGGTTTTAAATAACTGCTTCTCCCTATTTAATAGACCTTGCTTATTTTTTCTGTCACCCATCCGTGCTATATTTAGGAAATTTTGTTTTTTGGAAAGATCTATCAAATAAATGCAGCTAGGATATTTGAGTGTACCTTAAGCTAAATAAATGTGCATTTTTGAACGTATGATTTGTAAACCAAATAGATGCAACCTGCACTTATAGGAAATTCTCAACAACAGATGCCAATCACATAGGTAGAAACATGCTGAGTTCCTTTATTGGTGCAGGCGCTTTGATACTAAGGTAATAGGTACCTTCAACTACTGCTGATAGGTTAGACAGCTGAATATATTTGAGTGTTATTAGGCAAGACTGCATGCGGTTTACTGTGACAAATGTCAGACATGAAGAAGAGACATTTCATTCCATTATATATGCAACGATACACTACATGTCAGGAGTATTATGCTTAACTGCTTGTCATACGTGTTATGTGCAAAATAGCATTAGTGATAACCACAATTGGATTGCTGAGATTTAATATAGTTGATTACTATAGGGTTTTATCTTTAAAAAAGTCTGGATTTGCATGACACTGTAATTTCATTTTGGTGCATTAAAAGAGAATGAGTGAGCTCAAAAAATTTAATCTCCAAGAACATAAAGAATAACACTTCTTTGGATGCTGAGCGGAGTATTCCTCACCTGCAAAGACATATTCCCATAACCAATGGCTCCCTTAGCCCAGAGACTGACATGTGAGTATTCAGTATCTCCAGAACACAGGGCATCTCCCATACAGAAACTACCAAGAACAGTGAGTGTTGGATAACAATATGTCACTGGGAAACTAAACTTGCTCAGGACAACCAGGCAATGCTGAAGGAGGACAGGATGGACACAAATAAGGTCAGAGAGACAGAGATCACATTAAAGAGACCCAGTCAATGGAAGGGGCGGAGGTCTCCATATAGGCCAATTCTATACTGCATTTGCAGATGACATACAATGTCTAGGATTCAACATTTCAGTCTAGCCAAGAACATTGCTCAAATGGGTCAAACAACAGAACTGGCTGCTCCCAAGCAGCAGGGTGGCTAGACTCCCTCCCCACCAGCCCTCACCCCCAAAGCAGGGTAAAAGTGTCTTTCATGTTTTATGGCTTGTGAATCACCTAATGTGAAGAATTCCCTGATGTACTATCCTGAAGACAGGTTAAAAAGAAAAGGATGGAGCAAGCTCTCATCAAAAAGAAGCAACTAAAGCAGGAACAGGGCAGAGTATGAATGGAGTGCATGTTGCTGTGGTGACAGAAGTGACTAGACTGGAGAACTGCTTGGTACCTGGCCTTTACATTGTCACATCGGTCAAGAAAATCCTGTTTAGTAGTGTCTTCTGTGCCAGGATGGGGAGCATTTCTCAAATGTCCATCTCTGGACTTGAGGAGCCTTTGTTTATGAGAAAGAAACCGAGGCTTTTTGTTTTGCTTTGTTGTTGTTTTAAAAAAATAAAAAGAAAGAAAAAACCATCACAGCTTATTTTGATATTGGTTTTATTGTATGATCCAGCCTCTTGGTTATTTCTCTGCAGCTTATTTTGTTTTGTTCTACAACTTCAACCTTATTGCCTGCCATTCACTTCAACAAATATGAGTACCAGAATCATTTTTTTCATTTTCTTTTTTTTTTTAATTAAAGAGCCTTACATTTGTACTTGGGAATGCAAAGCCCAGCCCACTAATTTGTTATTCCATACAAACTTGCTTAGTTGGGGACATCCAAAGCACCCAGATGAGCAAGTCTCCCCCATCCTCACCTTCCCCCGGCAGATGCCTCTCAGAGCTTAAATTTTAAATGCACAGACAAATTTTTGAGATTCCTTGGTAAGAAGTTTGAGGATTGTGGCCATTTTCCATTCAGCTTGAAATGTGAAGTTTTTAACCAGTTTTTCCAAGTTACAGAAACAATAATAAATGTATATTAAACTTCACAATTAAAATACCACACAAGAGAAATTCCAATGAATATCATTTGTGACATAAGAAAGTTTGGGGTACTGAAAGCTATAGAGAGGTAGAGGATATCAGTGATTATTGCACTTTTTCATTCTGTGGTTAGTTTTTGGTGGCAGCCACCAGTCTGTATCTCGGTTCCCCTTTTGCCATCTCCATGATGTTTGCTTTCTGCAGAATTTAAATCCATCATCCCTACCCCACCCCAGTTGGTTTTATTTGACCATTTCCACACTCATTCCTCTTTATTTCCTTGCCCTACGTCTCATTTCTGCATACCTCTAAGTAATTGTATTAAGCATGTAAGATCTTAAGATTTTCCCCTTTGCATCCTTTATGCCCTCAAGGAATTAAGCACACTTCCCCAAATCAAGCCACATGATGCAATGGCTCATGTGCCCAGAGTTCACCAGATGTCCCCCCCCCCCCACACACACACACACTGTGGCGAGTATCTGGCTGCTGCAAGGAGAGCTTCACCGCTCGAATGTGAGTGACAAGCACTGGCGCCTGTCAGGTGCAGCCACAACACGGCCAGGAGGGCCTTTAGGTCCAGCTGGGGGAGGAAGGTGGGGCAGAGACAGGCACAGGTTCATGCAGCCAGGAGCCTGGCCCTCTCCAGCTGTGGCTCCAACAGGCTCCGGCCTTCCCTGCTTCCTCACAACCATCTGGCCAGCTCCTTGGACTTGCCCTGCTGTGTGCTGGTGACAATTGCCCACCACGGGGCCACGCAGGGATCTGGACACTGCCACTCATGCGGCCTCACCCCGTTTCAAGACAGAGAGACAAAAAGATTGGTATTTAAGTCTCAGGCAACTCTTTCCTGGTTGCTTCTCAGGGAAAAAAAGCTTGAGAGGACAATGGGGAGATGATGGAATGATAAAAAACAACTAAGTGGAATAATAAATAGGAATGCTTCTGTCCCACTTTATGTTGAGAGCTGTGTGTACATGTGTGTGAAGGGGTGCAACTTATTTCCGGAGGGATGGAGTTTAGTAGCCAGGGGGTGGCGTTTGTCCTTCTGGCTGCTAGGAATGTTGGAAGGTAGGCTTAAGCACAATCTCTCCCCTTTATCGCCTTTTGATAATAGATTGCCTTTTTATTTATTAATTATTATTATCATCATCATCATCATCATCATCAAGCAGTGTACCTGGTGCTTTACAAAGTAATTGAATAGATATGGTCCCTGCCCTAGGACTTACAATCTGAGAGACGTTGGGTGGGGGGTGGAGATGAAGGAAGGGGAACAGAGGGAGAGACAAGGAGTATAACATTCATGAGGATGCGAGGTCCCAGGTGCATGCGCTTGCCTTGGTTACATCAAGAATGATGGCTGGTTGGTCCATTTGATGAGGATATGAGTACACAGACCTCAGGTAACATATTGTACTGGATGTAGGGTATCAGGTGAGGGGAGCAAGAAGTCGGGGAGGGCAGAGTGAAAGAGGTGGGTCTTGAGGAGGGATTTGAAGGTACGAAGGGAGGGGGTACAGCAGGGAGGGAGTTCCAGGCTTGGAGGGTGGCTAGGGAGAAGGGGCAAAGGCAGTTAGTGGAGCAGGGGAGGTATGTGAGGGCAAGAGAGGGGACAGAGGAGGAGCGGAGTTCACAGACTGGAGTACGGAGGGAAAGTAGCGCAGAGAGGTGGGGGGGAGTAAGGTTGTGAAGAGCTTTATAGGTAAAGACTAGGAGCTTGTGCAGTCAGCGGTGAATTAAACTTTTGGAAGCCAACGCTACAACACTGTCTCAGCTGTAGAAGAGTTATCACTCACCTAAAAGTTTGAGTTAATTAACTGCATTGCTTTTAACTGGGGCTGAAACTCGATTCTTGTACTCCCACTTTTCTTAGTGGGAATAAAGGTTCTTGGCTCATGCTTACAAATGAGAATGAGCTGAGAAACTAGTACCTGGAGTCTCGCCGAGAAAAGCACGAATCGTTATACAGCCCCTGTCAGGAAGTGCTGCAGGCATAGAGCTTTGCAAAGGGGATCAGGGGTGCTTCCCAAGTGGCTGTCCTGGCAGGGTGCGTGGGAGAACCCGGGTGCCCCCTCTCTCCTTGCCAGAGCGGCATGCTGGGAAGTGCCCAACCTGCTGGGTAGCTTGCAAAACACTGCGCTGGGAGAGATATTGGATCACTGCTCTTTCTCCTTCCCCCCACCCAAGAGGGCTGTGCAAAGGGCCTCGGCATTTTCTGAGGTGCTGCCCTGGCCGGGGGTGGGGGTGGGGAAGAGGGTGTAAGGGAAGTGCCAGGGAAGCTCCTCAGGAATCTGGTTTTGCAAAAATCGACTCAGTTCTAGCCAGAGTAGCCCCTTGGAAAGCCACAAGCAACTGCCTGGTCAATTCCTGCCTGAAACTGACCAGGCAGTCACTTGAGAGCTTTGCAAGGGGCTGCGGTGGCTGAGAGGTGGAGAACCAGCTTTCCAGGTCAGGGCAGTCCCTTGCAAAGCCGGGTGAGTGTGCTCCCACTTTGGTAAACATATGATTACAAGGAGGGAACTGGGCTCGAAATCTCGCGACAACTCAAACCAGGTATCGAGATTCCAACGAGACCTTGAGCCTGGTTCTTGTTCTCCTGAGATTTTGCGCTAGAGTTCTTTTGCTTTTCATTTCAGCCCTGCTTTTAACTGATTAACCAATTAATCAATTAGAGACCTGGAATATAGTTTTATATAATAATTCATTGATTTTTATTTATTTGGCTGCTAAGCTTATTTGTAAAAATATATAATTTATTAATTATAGCAACAACAGGTGCTATCATTTCCCACCGTACAAAATAGATATAAAGGAAATGTAGCAGAATGGTGTAACACTTTTTCCATAAGATATCTATTTATGTTCAACCTATTTGCATGGTGTACAGAGTATTCCTTTAAAGGCATATGGCTATATACAAATGTAAAACGAACTGAGTGCTTTCAAATGAGATGGCTCCTGTCGCCACCACATACTGCTCCAGGCAGTGGCAGAAACCACCTGTCACTTCAGTTGGGAGTTGGCCCAGCCACCAAATAAACGTTATGGCGGTCAAGCCAGGAAGGGGAGGTTCAGGGAGACATGCAGACATGCCTCCACCCAGACCCACCCCTGTGCTGCATGGAGTGGCTCACCACCACCCCCGGCTGACAGGCGGCCAATTGCAGCCTCCATGGCACCCATCCCCCCACCCCGAACCACGGTAGGTAAAGCAACCGTACAAATGTTATGGAATGCTTTACACCCAGGTGGGCAGCGGTTCCCTGGGTAGAATTGGCACTTAGCCTGGGCTGTGAGTTGGGGATTTCCAGGCCAGGGTCCAGGAATGGCCTGGGCTAACATCTGGTAGCAGTTTCTGACAAATATGGAAACGTGAGCTATCATGTCTGAATACATTCTGTATTTCTATATTTTGAAATGACAAGATATCTCTGAATCAGAATTCAAGTGAAGGGGTCATGAAATAAATATATGTGAGCATCAATTGTGCACATAAGATTTTTTTAAACCTGTGTCAATATTAGTCATTGAGTGGCTCACAGACATATACTGTTGGTTTTAAAATTTATTCTTAGACTATAAAGGCATTTACAACAAAAATGATTTCCTGTCAGTTTATTTTAAAGTCTAGGGGTTTGCATGTCATCTTCATTATATCGATAACAAAAACAAAAAAACATTTTAATCATTATTGCAATAACAAAAATGACAAAACATAACGAAATCAATAACGACAATGAAAGTCGTTATTGATTTTGTTATTGCCTGGAAGCTGTTTTTGGAGGGAAATGTGGAGAGGGGAGGAGGGAACAGACATCTTGGAGCCAGAAACAGTGGGTGATTTCAGACGTTACGGGGCCCCTTGGCCCCGTACCGAAATCACTCCATTCATTCCCCGCTGGGGTCACCCCGTCACGCTGTAACAGACATGCCGGGGGGATCCCGGCGGGGAATCTGGAAGGGGGAGGGGCCACGCAGCACAACGTGCGGCCGCACGGCCCTGTCCCCTCCACGCTCCTGCCGCCCACCCTCCGGGGAGACGGGCGGGCGGCGGGGCCAATGCGGCCGCCACGTCGGGCCGGATTTGCCACGGCCCGGGATCCCACCGGGGATCCCGGGCCGTGGCACCCAGTCAAACGTTACTTTTTGTTGGTCCCTGCTGGGGATTTCTTTGACCACGCTTCCCGGGACATTCCCCCCGCTAGCCCGGGAAGCGTGGTTCAAATTGACCCCATGTGGGTATTGACCGTGGCGAACATCTGGCGGCCGCTAAACAGACGTTCAAGACACATTGACCACAGGTGGGTATTCACCGTGGTTCACTGTGATCTCGTAACGTCTGAAAATACCCAGTGTTGAACTCTTGCACTGGGAGGGGAAGGACTTGATGAATGTATCTCTGGCCAATGAGCAGTGCAAGCAGATCCAAGCAGTTGAATGGCACCCTGTGATTCCTCAATGCCTCTCCCTCCCAGAACCAATCAGGAGGGCTCTGTGGGAGGGCACTGCAATGCTTTATATTATAGGGCTGGGCTGCTTCAGTCTGTTAGCTCTCTTGCTTGTCAGGGTGCATTTTCAGAAGCTGCTAGTGCTTGCACTAGACATCCATTTACCTATATAGATGGGTGTCTAGTGCAAGCACTAGCAGCTTCTGAAAATGCACCTATCTATATATCCCTTATTCCCTTCCCTACCACTCAATCCTTATTCCTGAGGCATGTGCGCACACGCGCACACACGCACGCACGCACACACACAGAGAATAGTAGATAGATAGATAGACCTCTGAGTTTTCATTTTCCCTTCCCCGTCTGTCTCCCCGTCCATAATTTATATAGATATAGATATAGATTTGATATTTAGAAACTAGTCTGTTTAGCTTAGATTCTGTATATATTATATAAACAAAACTACATATTGTGTACAGTATATATTATTGTGTGAAGTTCTTTCTGTATGACAATGAGAAAGGAAAGGAGTTCAACTTCTGATAAGTCTTCATTGGTGCAAAAAAATCGATACCGATACCAATAACGATACCAAAAATAAAATCTTTGTTTGAAATCAGTACCGATAATGACAATGATAATGAAAAAAGACATTTCTTCATTAACAACACATTTTAATAACTATTAAAGTCAAATGTGATCAGATTTTTACCTGGGGTCAAGTGTTATATAGGCTGATTATAAAGTATCACAGGCATCAGAATTTTATTTCCCTTTTTACAGACCACTTACAATAAATAAGACCTCTGTGGTATTTCAAACCATTAGGCCATTAAAAACTCAGTCTTTGCCCTCTACGGTGTTTGCATACCTGGCTATTGCTATTTTAAGTATAGAGAGATACCATAAGGGAAACTGAATAGTGATTTTCTTTAATGTACTAAAGTTGTAATTAAAACGTTTTAAATCAGAAGGCTGGAGACTAACAACACACTGTACTTCTATATCCATACAACATAAATAAGATTAGCTATCCGCTCTACTGGATGAGAGATGTTTTCGTTTTTTGGTCAATGTAACTAAGACAACCCCAAACAACTTATCAGTTACCATCAGAGACTTACTAGCTCCAAAACATCATTTTGCATTCAGTCCAGATAAATGTACATTTTCAGCAAACATGTATACATTATGCGAGCATGCATACATGGTTTTGTTATGCCTGTCATACCTTCCAGGTACACAAGCGAGGTGCAGCCCAGGTGAACTCAGTACTTGATGGCCTCACAGCTGTGTTGCTCCTTTACACTGTGCAACATGACTGACACCATAAACATGTCATCATGATCTGCAAGTATGTGTATTAACATCGAGTGTTATTCATTGTGAATGGCAGGGGCAGATTATGCTACCTTAAGTTTTCAGAAAGCTCTTTTCTCCAGCACAGTTACCTGTCTGAGTGAAAGAATTTTACACACACATTTTTTGGCTCCTCTGCTGGTAATGATGTAACCAGCCATTTTTAGAGGAAGCTCAAAAAAATCCCCAAAATTTGAAGGACAGTTCTGTGGCTGCTCTCCAAAAACGGGAAGTTCAGGCATAGGTCTCCCTTTTTTCCTTATGTACAATACAATTGCCATTGTGGTAATATAGGATTACAGTTGCCAAAGAGATACTACTGTTTGCAGAGCCACTAAGCAATATCACTCCATCCTCACCACAATGAACATAATTGCCTTTGACTGATCTTAAACTCCAACAGGCAGGCACTTCTGTTAGCAACCACAGTGAGAGTAGTACATGGTTGCATAAATGGAACTACATCAAAGTTGAATCACATCTTTCAGATGTTTATAAATATGGCCAAACCCTGCAGATTGCAGGTTGATGAGTGTCTTGCAGACCAACTCCCCATGTTATTTATGAATACAGGTTGTTCTCTTGGTCATAAGTCATCTGAAGAGGGCAGAAGCATCATTAGGTGTTTTTAAATGAGACACAAACAAGACACAACCATGCATGGACACACAACCACCCACCTGACCGCTCGTGTGAAGGTGGTGTGGGTGGATCCATACTCCTGTGACCCATGCAGCACGCGCACATGGCCACGCGTGGTACTGGAGAAAAACTCAGACTGCCTCATGTGGGGAAGGCAAAACAGTGCATGGGGAGATGTGTTCAAACATCCCTGGTGCATTTGAACGGGGGCACCCACACACACCAGCGGACAGGTCAGTGGCCCTGCTGTCTTCCCATCCTACCCCCAGTCCTACCAGGAGCTCTTAAAGGGGGCAATGGCTGTCCATATGAGTTCCTTTGGGGGCCAGTCTGTGGTGGTAGAAATTCATGGAATCTGCCTATGTGGAAGCATGGTGGCCACCCAGGAAGCTGCCATTAGAATCCATCCTCGTTCACTTCATGTGTGTGGATGCACCAGAGCTGTACCACTCAGTGGACATGGACCCACCCCCTCAACTTGCTCATTTAAAAACAACCATTGTTTCACTAGGGATGGGCGAACAGAACTGAGTTCGGAAATTCGGTTCGGTTCAGTTCGGAAATTCAGTTCGGTTTGGAAGTTCGGTCCGATCAACCAAACTATTCGAGTTCGGTCCAAACTCCGAACTTCCGAACAAAGTTCAGAAATTCAAACCCCATTGAACTAAATGGAATATTATCTTTTAGGGANAGAAATTCAAACCCCATTGAACTAAATGGAATATTATCTTTTAGGGATGGGTGAACAGAGACGAGTTTGGAAATTTGGTTCAGTTCGAAAATAGAGTTCTGTTTGGAAGTTCGGTTCAGTCGACCGAACTGGTCGAGTTCGGTCTTGAACTCCAAACTATGTTCGCCCATCCCTATTTTTCACTTGCAAGATGGAAGCTACAAGCAAGCAAATGGTTCAAAGCGTGATTTGACATTATTCTGAGAATTACGGAAATATTAATTGATTATATTTTTTTGAAGGGGGCACTAGTATTTTTATTTTAACTTGTACATAGTAACACATTTTTATTTATTTGTTTTTCCTACAAAGCTGTGATGGTCTTATCCCCACTTTTAAAATAACAAATTACTTGACAACAATTAAAAATACATTCCTTCTTTTAATTTTGGTTGATTTTAACTAATGTGCTAATAACATGCTGGCTGGGGTTGTCAATGCCTCCCTTAAGCAGAGCAGGTGTCAGGGTAGGAGAGATCAGGGAAGAAACAACCCAATTGCTCCAGTGAGCAAGTCAAGGAAAGAGTTAAAAGATTCCCTTCAAGGTGTAAGGAGGCATGCCTATAAGGCAGAGCCTTACTTCATCACAGGGGTGATGTGATGTTCTAAAGTTCTTTAGAAAAGGGAATGAGCTGAGAGAAGAGCAAACTATAAATACACAAGACTACAGGGAAGGTGTTTGACTGTGCGGAGGTGCAGGCATACTGTGAAGCAGAGCAATGGGTCAGCAAGGAAGTCAAACAAGAGGAAAGGCGGGGAAATGGAGTGCAGAGCATCACTAGGTAAATACCACAGAACAGTTAAAAACACAGGGAGTGTACCTTGCAAATGGACACACTGACACACAAAGGCAGAGCTGTAACAGGACGTGAGTCAAAGTACAGAAGAACAAAGTGAGAGGCCAGAATTTACACTGAACAAACATATCACTGGTTAACTGAATGCTACAGCCAGCATTAAATAACATGTCACAGCTGGTTGCAGCATTAGTGATTATCTGGGCACCCATTTCTTAGGGACAGTCTTAAAGGAGCCCTGTACTGCTCTGCTGGGGGGTGGCTGACTTAACAGCCTTAGAATTCTGCCAGCAGGATGCCTAATGACCTCAAGACTGCAGTTATATGCCCCCTGCTCAGGAAACCATCTCTTGTCAACTATCACGCTGTCTCCAACCTCCACTTTTTGTTGCCTTGCAGCTCCACGTGCATCTTGATGCTATCGATTTCCTAGACTGAATGTCAGTCAGGTTTTTCTCCTGAGCATGGCACTGGGACTGCACTTGTGGCCTTGGTTAACAATTCCCACTTGGAAATTGACAGGTAATGTTGTACACTGTTGATTTTGTTAGATCTTTTGGCAGCCTTTGATACTGTTGACCATTGGGTCTTGTTGACACGGTTGCAGGACCTGGCCAGGGTGTACAGGACCACTCTTGAGTGGTTCTGCTTCTTCCTGGCTGGGAGATTCCAGAGTGTGGTGATGGGCAGTGACTTGCTGTCCCCTTGGAAGCTCCTTTGTGGGGACTCACAGGGTTCCATCTTGTCCCAACTCCTGTTCAATGTGAATCTTAGGCCCCCTCAGAGATTTGTTCAATGTGTATCAGAGGTGATTTGGAGATTTGGAGTGAGATGCCGTCTGGTCCAACTTTGTGGGGGGAGTTTCAGGAAGTGATGCCAGCCGATGTGGTGGATGTCTTGGGGTCTGTGAGATCCACTACTTGTGAACTTGATCCGTGCCCGTCCTGGTTGGTGAAAGCCTCCAGGGAGACGTTGGGGACGGTGCTGGCAAGGATGGTTAACGTGTCGTTGCAGCAGGGGAGATTGTCGCCTAGCCTCAAGGAGGCTGTGGTGTGCCCCCTGCTGAAGAAACCATTGTTGGACATGGACGCACTCGCCAGCTACTGACCAGTCTCTAAACTTCCCTTTTTAGGGAAGGTTATTGAGCGGGCAGGGGTGATCCAGCTCCAGGGGCATCTAGATAGCATTGGTTTCCTGGACCCTTTTCAATCTGGGTTCTACCCCAGCTATGGCACTGAGACGACGTTAGTGGCCTTGGTCGACGATCTCCGCCAGGAGATGGATGTAGGATGTTCGACATTTCTCATCCTGCTAGATCTCTTGGCCGCTTTTGACACCATGGACCATGGACTGCTGTTGAGACGGCTTCATGACCTGGGGAGTCTGGACGGGAAGTCAGCAGGTGGTGTTGGGAGCTGAAACATCTTGCCCCCGCGATTTATCCTGTGGTGTTTCACAGGGTTCCAACCTGTCTCCATTGTTATTTAATGTATATATGCAGCCCTTGGGGGAGGTCGTGAGAGAGTTTGGGGTGCGATGTCACCAATATGCTGTACCTGTCTTTTTCAGCTGACCCAGACCCTGCTGTCTCATTGCTGTCCCAGTCTTTGGAGTGGATGTGGCAGAGCAGACTGAAGCTCAACCCCGATAAGATGGAGGTGATGGCGGTGGGGTGCGCCCTCCTTTAGCTCAGCAGGTTCGGAGTCTGGGGGTGATATTGGACACGGATCTCCACCTGGAGCGACAGGTGGAGGTAGTGGAGAAGGCCGCTTTCTGCCAGTTATATCTGGTGCAGAGGCTGCGTCCATATGTCTCTGGCCCGGACCTGGCCTCCCTCATCCATGCCTTTGTCACCTTGAGACTGGACTACTGCAATGCGCTCTATGTGGGGCTGCCCTTGTTCCTGTTTCGGAGGCTGCAGCTAGTTCAGAATGTGGCGGCCTGACTCCTGTCGGGGACGGGCCTTCGAGAGCACATAACACTTGTGCTCCGGACTCTGCACCGGCTGCCAATAGCATGCTGAGCCAGGTTCAAAGTTTTGGTATTGACCTATAAGGCCCTTCATGGTCTGGGCCCCTTGTACCTCAGGGACCGCCTCGCCCTCCGCAGCCCAGAGCGGCTCCTTCGGTCTGCCGGGGGTGTATAAATTTGATAAAATAAATAAATAAATATGCAGATGACACACATCTCTCTCTCTCTCCTTTTCATCTGACCCAGGTCCTGCAGTCTCAGTGATTACCCGGTGCCTAGCATGCTTCTGGATTGGGGGACTGGATGCGGGAGAGCTGACTGAAGGTTAATCCAGACAAGACTAAGGGGCTGGGAGCTGGTTGGGCTCGCCCCCTGACAACACACCACACACACACACACACACACACACACACCCGAACTGACGGGGAGAGACTTTGGCCTGGAGAGCTTGCAGGAGAGGTAGTCCCAGGGTCCCAATAGCCAGCTGCCCCCCTCCCCCAGTGGCAGAGGAAGAGAGGGTGGGGACCAGGGGTTGCCCTCTGATAGGTTCCAGCTGGGAGAGAATTGCCCAACACATGCTGAAAAGCGGCGTTTCTGCTGGTAGTTCTGCATGCACACGCTACAAGGGCAGCGCCAAAGGGCCCTTGGGTGTGGCCTTTGGGGGGGCTGGGGGTAAAATCTGTGTTTTATGCTGTGATTGGTGGGAGGATTGGAAGGGAATGTTTAGTGGGGGGTGGGGGTTAGTGTTTATGTTTGGAGTTAGGGGGTGAGGGGAGATTAAGAGGGACTGAGTTAGAGAAGGGGGGAGAGGGTTTGGGGGGGATGGGGGAGGTTCTCCCCCTCTGCTAGTGTGGGACAGCCAGGGGGCAGGGCCACTGGGCCATGATGGGATGGGGAAGATATGGTCCTAAGAGGGGGGAGGTGAGAACAGTGAGGCAGTATATATGCTTGTTGCATGTCCCACTCACTACCCCCCAAGCAGTGGACCAGGTGGTTCTTGGTCAGAGGGCCCCTGACCCTGTGATGGTTCTATTAAAGCAATAACAGTCCAGGAAACAATCCTGGACTATGCCGCCGATCTCATATGTATCATGGAAACCTGACTAGACAATGAATTGGGGCCTATTCTGGATGATCTTGGCTGATCTTGTTCTGGCTGGGTATTCTGTGCAGCACCAGTTGTGGTTGGAGGGACGGAGAGGGGTGATGTAGCTATGATTTTTTAAGGAGGGATGGTCTGTGAGGAGGTACCTGGTGCAATCCATATTGGGTATCAAAGGTCTCCATCTTATGTTTGATTTGGCAGGTGACAGCTTGGGAATGCTGCTAATATACCGTGCAACTACCTGTGCAGCAGCCTCCCTGCATGTTCTAGCAGAGGTGATGTCGGGGGTGGTGTTGCGTTCCCCAGAGACAATAGTCTTGGGGAACCTCAACATTCATGCTGATGCCGCCCTTGGGGGAGCTGAGGATGTGTTCATGGCTGCCATGGCAACCATGGGCCTGCCCCAGATGGTTATCGGCCCGACACATCAGGGAGGACCCACCTTGGACCTTGTGTTTTGTACTAGCCTTGAGGCAGGTGTTCAGTTAGTGAGGGAGATATCAGCTGTGCCCTTGTGATGGATGGACCATTACCTCCTGAAGACCTCGCTTCTACCGCATGGATGCCCCCGGAAGGGTGTTGAGCCGATTCAAATGGTTGGCCCATGGAGGATGATGGAACCGAAACATTTCCAGAATGCTCTGGGGGAAAATACCCTCCGACCTTGATGACCGTCTCATCGATGACCTTGTTGTGCTGTGGAACACCTTGCTGAAGGAGGCCATTGTTCAGGTGGCTCCTAGGTGTCCACTGCCCAGGCGGCAGCTCTGCAGACCACCTTGGTTTTCTGAGGAGCTGTGGTTGCTGAAGCGAGATGGGTGGTGGTTGGAGTGACGGTGGCATCGTTCGCATGCTGAAGCCAATAGATTGCTGTATAGAGCCCGTTTATGAGCCTATGCCATGGCTATGCGGGCAGCAAAGAGGGAGTTCTTTTCTGCCCTCATAATGTCCGCAAAATTCTGTCCAGCGGAGCTGTTCCAGGTAGTGCGGGGACTGGTCAGTCTGGCCTCCCTCAACCTTGGAGTGGCGTCATCTACTGCCCGCTATGACATGTTTGTGGATTATTTTGTGGACAAATTCACTCATTCACCACGATTTTGATGCAACATTTATTACACTAGGAGAATCAGAGGTCATGGAAGCCCCTGTCATTGTCTGTTTTTCTGGGATCAGTTTCAGTCAGTGATGCCCGCTGATAGAGTGGATGTTCTTGGGGCGGGCAGGGCCACTTCTTGTAAGTTAGATTCTTGCCTGTCCTGGCTGGTTAAGATCTGCCGGGAGACAATAGGACCATTGCTGGCTGGGGTGGTCAACGCCTCCCTGCAGCAGGGCAGAGTGCCGGGCTGTCTCAAGGAGGCAGTGGTGTGGCCTCTACTCAAGAAACCATTGCTTGATGCTGGCTCCCCGACCAGCTATCAACCTGTCTCTAACCTTCCCTGTTCTTGAATGGGTCAGCTCATTCCTGACCAGAAGAACCCAGTGGGTGGTTCTTGGGGATTGTTTTTCATCATACCAAGACTTCTCATGTGGAGTTCTGCAGGTGTCTGCTCTGTCCCCTCTCCTGTTCAACGTGTATATGCAGCTGCTCAGCAAGGTGATTAGGGGGTTTGGTGTACGGTGTCATCAATATGCTTATGATACCCAACTTACCTCTCTTTTTCAACAGCCCCTGGCCTGGCAGTCTCGGTGCTTGCTCGGTGCCTGGCGGCTGTGAGGGATTGGATGAGGGCTAATCAACTGCAGCTGAATCCTGACAAGACGGAGGTGACGCTAGTGGGTAAGGCGATGGAATTGGCGGTCCCCATCATTGATGGCGTCTGTCCTCCATTGACTTCCCAGATACGGAGTCTAGGGGTGCTCCTCAATGCGCAGCTCTGCCTGGATCTCCAGCTGGAGGCTGTGGTGAGGAGTGCTTTCCGCCAGTTACATCTGGTGCGATGGCTTCGTCCGTTTGTTTCGGACTCTAACCTGGACACAGTCATCCACACTTTCATCACCTCTCAGCTAGACTACTGTAACAGACTCTATGTGGGGCTACCCATGGTGATGGCTCGGAAATTGTGGCTGGTTCAGAATGCGGTGGCCCATTTCCTAGTGGGACTGGGCCAGTGGGAGCATATTACACCAGTGTTTCGCTCTCTGCACTGGCTGCCGGTGGTTTTCAGGGCCCAATTCAAGGTGTTGGTTTTAACCTATAAAGCCCTAAACGGTCTGGGCTCTGCCTATCTGTGAGACCACCTCACTCCCCGTGTCCTGGATCGGCCCCTGTGGTCGTCCAGGGATGCCCTGCTTGAGGTCCCCCGAATTTCTTGGGTGGCCACGCAGGAGAGGGCGTGCTCAGTGGCTGTGCCTATGGAACTCCCTTCCGGTGGGGTCCCCGCTGGCCCCAGACCTCCCCTCTTTTGGGAAAAACTTTTTGGAAAGACCTGGCTGTTCCGCCAGGCTTTTGGCAGGGGAGAGGGGTGATGGAGGGGTAGGAGGTGGAGGGTTGTTTTTTTGGTTTCCTCCTTTTATGATGTGTTTTAATTGTTTTTATTGCTGTAAGCCACCCCGAGCTGCCTGTGGCAGGAGGGGCGGGGTAATATGGTTTTAAAATAAATAAATAAATAAATAAATAATGGTTCACTGATTTTGTGACCTATAGGAGGGAGGTGGAAACTCCTGTCATTGATGGGGTCTGGCCTCCCTTGCTCACTCAGGTTTATTGCCTTGGTGTGCTCTTGGGTCCACTGCTGCACCTGGACTGTCAGGTTGCGGTGGTGGCTAGGATCACTTTTTACCAACGTCATCTGGTGTGAAGGCTTCTATTATTTTGGATCTGATCACCATCATCCATGCATTCATAACCTCGAGGCTTGACTACGGCAATGCGCTATATGCTGGGTTGCCCTTGAAGACTGTTCGGAAGCTGCAGTTGGTGCAAAATGCAGTGGCCCACCTTCTGTCAGGGATGGGTCACTGGAAGCACATTACACCAGTGCTCTAGAGTCTGCACTGGCTGCCAATAGCTTTCCGAGTGCAATTCAAGATGCTGTATTTAACCTAAAAAGCTCTAACCAACTTGAGCCCCCAGAAAGATTGCCTCTTCCCCTATGTCCTGTTGCAGCCTCTGAGGTCAGCCAGATGCCTTCTTTCATGTGCCAACTACCCATGAAGTTGCTGAAACAAGGGCGCACGGGAGGGTATTCTCAGTTACTGCTGCACAATTATTGAACTCCCTTCCCTTGAAGGTCTGCTTAAGCCCGAGCCTGTTTGTCTTCTGGAGGAGATGCAAGACCTTTTTGTTTGGCATGGCATTTGGCAGGCAGGAATAGGGCTGGGTGAGTTTGGGTATAGGGGTTTGAGGAGGAAGACTGATGGGTTTCAGGTGGGCATAAAGGGTGGGGTGGTTGGATGGTCAGGATGATGTTGAGGTTTTAAGGAATTTTAAATGTATTTTATTGTATTTTATGTTTTTGACGTAAGCTGTCCTGAGTCTCTGGAGAAGGGCGGAGTAAACGTGTAATAAATTAATAAAAGAATAAACGTGAAATAGAGTAATCTATAATATGGAATACTGAACTCGATCCCAAACCCTGAGTGCATGCATCTCACGTGAAACTCTCACATGAAAAGTGCGTGCAGGTACAGCCCAGGTGAGCTCTCCACTCTACAACCTCACAACTGGGTTGCTCCTTTACTTTCTGTAACATGGCTAATGCCTTAATCTTATGCCAACTGTGGCAACTACACAAATCTTACTAGGGACAAGAATAAAATCTCTAAGATTACCTGTCCTGATCCAAATCATATTTAAATGGGCTCACAAGTGAAACTGCACTTTTGTTATCCAATTCCCTGCCTTAACCACTTTAGTACTTCCTACCTCAAAGTCATCTACAATGAAATAGTAGCATTTAAAAGAATTAGCAAGCATTTAAGGAATATAAACAATTGCTAACTTTGACCACAAGTTCTTTAATTGGTCACAAAAAATTTCCCTTATTTGAATGTAGTGAAGACTTTTCAACTGAAAATAGTCCAGGCTGTCTTTCCCCATTTAGATACAAACACACATACATACCTAGTTCAATACATACCTAGTTGTTTGTGTGTGGTGTTATTTTTTTAATGAGGGGAGGGATGCTTTCCAGGATTCCAAATAAACACCTACAGTTGATAGCATAGCTGAGGTTCAGAAGCACACACAGAGCTCAAGATCAAGAACCATGTAAACCGATATTGATTCAGACTCCTAGACCTGACCTAAATTTTATATAGCAACATTTGTGTGATTCCAAATAGCAACAAAAAATAAAGTATCTGTGTAGCGGGGGGGGGAGGGGGGAGAGAAGGGTCTTCCCAGGGCCACATGGGGCGCTGGGGTCTATTTAGGGGAATTCACTCTACCCCACTGCCACACCTATTCAGCCCAAGCCTCAGCTGAATCCCCCTTCAAGGGATGGAGTACCCTCCTATAGGACCCAACACAGGCAGTCCAGAAGGTATTATTTCACAGTCTTTTATTAGACTCAGTGTCCAGTGTACACAATCCCTGGGGCTGCCGGCTCATTCGTCTTCACCCTGCAGGTCCATGTCCATCTCTCACAAGCTCAGGAGCAACACAACACCAACCCCCCACTTGTCCATCTAGCCAGGCCTCAAAGCCCCAGGCTCTGGACAAGCCTTCCCCAGGCACAAGACTCCCTACTGGGCACAGCCTCTCCCACTTGCCTGGGTCCACCCTGGTTCTCCAACCTTCAGCACGTTGGAGAGCATAGAATAAGAAGGATCTTCTTCAGGGAGATGTTACTACTTCAGCTCCCTGACAGAAACTGCCTTCCTCGCTGCTTTGCCTCGCCTTATGTAGCCAGAGTGGGCGTGGCCCACACCACAGCACCACTGTCCTTAAAGGGCCAGTGTCCTGCCCACTCTGTCACAGGGTCTCTCAGCTTGTTTCATCCCAGGCTGATCTCTAGCTATGGGGCTGGCTCTGCCACACCACTGGGTGTGCTCAGCCCTCCAGCTGACCCACGCAGCCCTCTTCTTAAAGGGGTATCAGCCTCACAGCACTACTCCCTGCTACAATCTGTGACTGAGTTAATGTCCTAAGACTGTCACAGCTTTAAAAATGCATGTAAATTTCAAACATTCATTGCGCTTTGATTTTTACCATTCATTGAACAATCTACTTAATTAGATCAGTAAGACTTCAAAACATCAAACACAGTGTGTGGTTAAATTTCATTGTGGATGGAAGTAGGTTTGCCATGTCTTGTGCTTTGACCCTAGACTCCCATTTAACCTATGGGAGGTGGCTACCTTATGGTGGCAACATTAGCTGCAAGAAACATATGCAATCCTGAAATCTAGAGATTTTTTTTAATTTATTTTTTTAAACCACAACCTACATGCACTGGAAAAGGTAGCTGCTATAAAACCTTAACATCTTGCTTTGAATTGTATGATAATAAAGTTCATTGTCAATTCCTTGTGAATGGATCCAATTAAGTCAATGGGCCAATTAAGTCAATGGGACTTCTTGCAAGCAAGTGCCTGCAAGACTGCAGTTCAGATAAAGTAGTATGTGGAAATGTAGGCTGCACTAGCTATCTTTTAAAAAAAACAAAAACAGGCATGCTTAATTGTATCAAAGAAATGTTAAGGTGCTGGTTGTGATTTTAAGTCACATATCTAAATCTGTAATATGTAAACCTGTAATTCTCATAGGCACTTTTCAGGACTGGAATGGGGTGGGAGACACCACTCTTGCCCTGCATCTTTAAGAGAAATGGCTCACTTCACAAAGTCCCTGCACTCTGGCGACATTAAAACTGCCATTGCACCTAGGCTCCTGCATGGGCTAAAATACACCTTACCTCCCTATCTGAACATATGCAAGCCACTGCCTGATTTGGACCTCATTAGGTTTTTTATTCCCAGTCAAATGGACAGATGACAGAAAGGAGGAGAATTCTTGTAGCTACAGCGGTAGCTACAAGAAAGTGAAAGGCACAGTGAACCGCTCTCCACTATAAACAGGAGACTGTTGAAGCCCAAATATTGAGGAAACTGCTTGAGCTACAGTTCTGAAAAATTATCCATGGCTTATATTGGTGGAGACTGTTATATGTGCAAAGCTTGAAGAAGATCCAGACAGGAAAAGCAAAAGTTATAACTGTTTAAAGGTTAATTGGTTGTGGTCAAAATGCACGGCATCCCGACTATTTTGAGTCATAAAGAAATTATGTGATAGTTTAGTTAGTGATAAACAATAAGGGTAAGTATGTATGGTAAGTAGGGATGGGCGAACAGAACCGAGTTCAGAAATTGGGTACGGTTTGGTTCCGAAATTTGGTTCGGTTCGGAAGTTTGATTCGATCGACCAAACTATTCAAGTTCGATCCAAACTCCGAACTTCTGAACAAAGTTCAGAAATTCAAACCCCACTGAACTAATTGGAATATTATCTTTTAGGGATGGGCAAACAGAGTTAAGTTCAGAAATTCAGTTCGGTTCAAAAATTGGGTTTGGTTCAGAAGTTCGGTTCAGTTGAACGAACTGGTCGAGTTTGGTCTGAATTCCGAACTTCTGAACCGCCTACGCCCATCCCTAATGGTAAGGAATTAATTATATATATTACACTAATGGTAAGGAATTAATTATATATATTACACTAATGTTGGTGGTAAATTATGGAATATAGATAATCTGTAAATAATTACCATGCTTTTTGATGTTTAATTTTTGTTGTAATGTATGTTAAATGTTTTTTTTAACTGGAATGTAATTAATTTTCATGTTTTTTGGAGTTTAAGTTAGGGAAAAATGTATTTTTGTGAAATGGTTTTGAAAAGGAAAGTTTTTTGTTTTGGAAACAGTTCTGCATTTAAAAGTTTTTTAAACTGTATTTTTTTTGTTTTAGAAAATAATATATGTCACATACACACAGCTATGAAAGCTAGTCATTTGATTTTGCACCGATGCACAGCCTGTACAATTTAGGGGCAATATGTCTAAGACTCCTTGCATCAGACTCCTCGGTTTTAGACATCTTGTGAAGCAATTCTTAGCAGAGGCCATTGAGACTAAAATCTCACCCTTCTGCCCCCACCCCCTTGCTACAAGGATGTATAATTTTAAAAATAATTTGTTTCCTTTTTATACAATTCATGTTGGGGCCGATTCCATGGCCTGTGGATCATGCGCACAACCTGAGTGTGTGCACATGAACACGATTTCCACACAGCAGGAGGTGTGCATAGTTTTCGTGCAGGTACACACAGGATCCTCGGGCCAAGGGTTCGGCCCCATAGAAAAGAGGAGTAGAATGTGATCTTTTTCCTCAACATTTTTACTGGTGTAAAAAAACATATGAGTTTAGACAAGAATGTGAGCCATTACAACAAGCTTGATCCTACCATAATCATAAGTGTGTTTGGTGAGAATTTTAACACAATGATTGAAATGTGAGATACCTCATATGCATTGCTAATGCTATTTGGCAGTGGGCATTTTCAATATTCCTTTTGGATACTAAACCTGGGATTATATTTTCTCATTTCCTCATGAGCTCTCTGACACTAAGCTAATATACCTTCTCATTACATATTGCTTTCACAATCTTTAAATTAAATAACATCGTCCAATGGGAATTTCAGTAGATTTGACCAGTAATGCATAACATTTAAAGGAGTCAACTAGAACTCCCCTACCCTGTTTTATTGTTTTAATGTTGATATTGTTTCTCGGGGCCCTGTTTTAAAAGTATTTAATTGTTGATTGTTTTAAATTGTTTTATATTGTTTTATATTGTTGGAAGTCGCCCCGAGCTGTTTACAGGAGGGGCGGGGTATAAATGTTTTAAATAAATAAATATAAAATAAATAAACTCAATATTCAACATAAATGACAACAATAATGGACTTCTCTTAATGACTGGGCACTAGTTTTATCATGCTGAATGATACCCTTTCATAACGTGTCAGGATTCAATCCCTGTGGTACTGTTCTGGTTTGTTCTATTATTATGATTAGAATCATCATCATAGAGCTGAAACAAGTACTAAATTTAGTACCCATGGGTAATTCCTGCATTTTAGAGTACCACATTGGGTACTACAGGTAATGATCACATACCCGAAAACCTCAAAAGTTGGTTACTTTTGGTAGTGATTTTTAATTTTTCTTATTATTGATCAGTATATCAGGTCATAAAAGTAAAGAATTGGGTCGTTATCAAAAAAATTGGGACTGGAAGTTGATTTTCTGAGATTAGAATTCCACTTTCCAGGACTGGAAGTCAACTTTCTGGGGCGGAAAAATAAAAAAAAGAGGCATTAAGTCATTAAATTGACAATGAAGGGGGGGAAATGTTAGAATTTATCAAGTATACCCATTTTAAAAACATACTATCCCGCCCATCCTGCCACAGGCAGTTCTGGGTGGCTTACAATAAAAGTATAAAACAACATAATCATCTAAAATCACATAAAGAGGATAAAAATGTCCCACATCACGCCCCCACCCTAACCCACTCCCTCCATCCATCCTATCCCTAATCCCCACCAAAGGCCAGACAGAACAGCCAAGTCCTACAACTACATCAAAAAGAGGGGAGATCTGGGGCCAGATGAGCCTCCAATGGCAGGGAGTTCCACAGTCATGGACCGGCCATCAAGATGGCCCCCCAGAAAAACCCCAGGGACCCACTCAAACACCCTCCCACATACAAACACAAACTTATATACACACATACAAACACGTCCCATGGTTTCATGAGCACACACATCCTCATGCACACAAGTACACCCCCCCCACACACACACAAGCACACCCTCAAACCTGGAGGAGAGGGAGTGACTCCAATGGAGCAGAGGTGAACTGGGACAAAGAGCCAGTTCCATTGGCTGCCCAGCTGAGCGGAGGCACGCCATGGATCGAGCTCCATCACCATGAGGATTGGAGTCTGTCTGAAAATGGGGCGGTGTGTGTTGGATTGTTTGCTCCCACCTCCACAGCAGCTTCTCAAATTCAGAAGCCACAGTGGCACACATGTGCAACAAAGTTCAGACACCTCCTACTGGACCTCCTGGGTGGGGACAGTTACTGCTGAGGCTGAATTGACACGCACCCCACTTCCTGTTTGCCTACGCTCCCGTTACACCCAACAGATCTGGCCCAGCCAACAGGTGCATGCGCTGGTGCTTATGCTGTACTAGAAGAAATGGGGGGCAAGGACATGTGATCAGGCTGTGAGGCTCCAGGCTTGTGGGTTTGAGTGCAGCTTCACCAACTGTCCCTATAATATCTATGCCCCAGAATGATCTAGAAAAGGAAGTGAACAGTGAGATGGCAAGGTTTTCAGGTAATATGGACATATTCAAGTAATTCCAAATTGGACGACAAAGAGTTGTAAGAATCTCATGTATCTGGGTGAATGGACAATAAAAATTTGATAATAGTGCTGAAATGAAATGAATATTTGCTGCAAATACCATATTTGTCAAATTTACACCCTCTTTGCTCATGCCGATGAAATGTATGTGAAACAGTATTTTTACCTGCTTCATTTGGGTATTCACTTCAGGTTTTTCTATTTGGTTGTTGTTGTTGTTTTTAAATTTGGTCAGTTTTGTTTGGATAGTCGGCTGACCGAATATCCAGGTGAATAACCAAATAAGTTGAACGGGGGAGGGGGAGATCCAGAAAAAAATGGGTTTAAACAAATATTCAATTTTTTAATTATTAATTTTTTTGATAATGTGAATATTCATTCAGTTATTTGGAGTGCTATCTGAAAATGTAAATATATATATATTCTCCAATACAGGAAAATAGGTCTATACTGATTAAGGGATGACATTTTTTCATTGCCAGAAGCTGGGAGTGAACAAAATGGGATACGCAGCACCATTCCCCCCTCCGCGTTAACCAGGGCGGGGGTTTGGCGCCGCCTCCCCCCCCACCTCCCCTGAGCGGGGAAAGATGGGGACGCAGCCGGGGTTTTTTGGCCGCCAGGCCTATAATGAAGGGAGGGGGCCCCCGTTGCTCTGCAACGGGGGCAAATAGAAATGCGCCCGGGACTCTCGCAAAACTAGCGACATCCCGGGCGCCATTTTAAATTCACCGCTCTGGCGCAGCATTCCATGCGGCCAGAGCGGGAGAAAAGGCGTGCACCCACCCACCCTCCCTCTTCTTAAAGGCACCACTCCAAGCTAGCAGCTGGTTGCGATTTAGAGCCAGAAAGGAATTTTCCCTGAACCCAAATTGGCTAGAACGGGCAAAGTGGTTTTTCGTCTTTCCCAGAGTGAATTGCTGATTCGGCAGGAGGTGAGAGGAAATGGTTGAGGGTGGTAGGTTCTAAATGTCGCACTCTTTTGGGGTGGGCGATGGGCAGAGGTAAGCCCAAGGTTCGAAGTTACAAGGTTCAAAGTTATAAGTTAGAATAGCATGGGTAGCAGCATCTCCTTTAGAGATGGGAAGGTCCATGGCATAGTCGCCACAGTGAGGCCTACTGTATGGCCAACCTGAAGGGAGAGATGGACGGCCGCACCTGCTGGGAGGAGCATCTGCCAAACAGCAGATAATGGTGTTCTCAACCTTTGCTGAAATTAACCCCAGAGATGGGGCAGACACGAACAACCCGCCCAGCCTGGGGCAACCCGGGGGACGAGGCAGGGCGTAAGTTAACAGTACAGAAGGAACAGGAGGTTACCCTCTCGATTTAATTGAGAAATGGGGAAGAGGTACGCAGAGAGTGCGGGGACTGAGAGGGGAGGAGAGGGGACCTCCTCAAAAGGGGATTTAATTAGTAGTTAGTAAGGTTAGTAGAAATAAGGACCCCAGTTCAGGAAGGGGGGGAGGCGGGAAGGGTGCCCCCACCCCCCCTTCCTGTTTGTTAATATTCAATAAAGAGTGCGGCCATTTAATCCCATTGAGCGTGTCCTCGTCTTTATTTGGGGGGGGGGCGCCGACAAATGCATTGGTTTTGCACACTTTCTCTGAAGCGTCTAGTGTTTTCCACTACTTGAGACAGGATGCTCTGTTAATGGACCATTGTTCTGACCCAGTTTAGTAGTTTCATGTTTGTAGGCATAGGCAACCTTTGTCGAGGAATTCTGGAGCAAAAGCAAATGCCCATAGTTCTACAACCCCTCCCCACCCCCAGCTCCAATTAGCTAAGCTATGGGGATTAAAAAATTATGAGCAACACCTAGTACTAGCAACCAATTCAGGCCAGTTCAACTACCAATGAGAACTGCTATTGCTAGAATTTGACAGAACCACTACCATTTCTGTTGATGATACCCAACAGATTTGAAATGGCAGCTACCAGTAGAAGCAGACAATTGTGCAGCAAGGTGAAGTGGGAGGCCCTTGAGATGAAGTGAGACTGTGGGGGGAGCAGGTTAGGAGAAAGATATGAGTGGAAACAAAACAAAAAAATTTGGTTTATACTTATAAGAAGCCTTGAACTGACCCTAATTACAAACTATAAAATATTTACAGCATGTGACAGTAAGGACAGCAGTCAGAGCTGTCCAAACACTCTAAGCAGCCTGGTATGTACTCTCCCCTACAACCTCAGAAATATTCTTTAAATTTGATTAGTCCTTTAATTTTAAAGGAATGCAATTGATAGCACTCCTGAGATTCTGAATCTAGCTGAAATCCATTTGCAAATTTCAATCAAACAGCATATACATGATATAAACACATGACTTCAGATCAGAGACAAACATATCTTAGAGGAACCTATGTATGCAAGCAGCAAGAAAAATCTCACTTTCATATTCCTAAGACACAATTTTAATATAAATGTAAAACAATACATGATTTGCTAAAGCTGTGATGAGCTCCTTCCTGCCTCTTTTCCTTTTCTTGCCTTCAAAGTATAATTATATTTGAAGCTACATGGGAAGAAGGTTTAGAAACTCAGCTATTGTTCTGGATAGTCTATCTAAAATTGTAATAGAAAAACACCACCATTTCACACTACAGTGGAAACTTCTGACCCATGCTAACAAAAGTCACGAGTCACTCTATAAGTTACCACTGGCTATTATCTGAACAAAATTATAATAACGTCTAAGCAAGACGACTTTTCCCCCGGAAATCTCTTTAATTACTTCAACAAAAACTGTTCATTTTCTTTACTGAAATTGGTAATGGAAAATGAGCAATAGCTAGCCGCTTAATTCTAATCTTTTTTTTTTCCAGTCCTGCCACAGGATAATTCCAGTGATTTAAAGATGATAAACTCTCGTAACTGCTGGGAATTGGTTTGAAAATGACATTATTCTTAAAGCTTTCTGCTTTACATGTTTAATTTTCTAACCTCCATTGCTCATTCCTATTTGTATCTTTTATTTTGTAAAATTCTTCAGGAACATCTTGAGTATGGATTCATTCACACAAATCCATTACAGTGGAAAGGGAATTCTGAGCACAAGTTGATTATGTGAATGAGCTTAGGGAATTTGAGCTTAGCGCATAATAGGGAGAACAACAGCGTGTGTGGCTGTGTGTTTCTCTCCACATGAGTTGCGGAGGGCCTGATCACTGCACGCAGGGGTATAGCAAGGCTGGGGAGGGCCCAGGTTCAGCCCAAACCTATGTCCCTTTTCACACAGATACTCTAACACAGATAATATGGACATTACATTTTATTATACATGTTGCAAGGCACCCATAGAGCACACCTGCAGCCCTGCAACATGTATAATAAAATGTAACAGCCATTTGATCATTGTTAGAGTGTCTGTGTGAAAAGGGCTTATGTCTTACCTCCCAAAGGTGACTCTGAAGCCTTTTCCTCTTTGCTGCTCCACTAGCAGAATGTTTTGACATGATGCTAAGTAATGATATCCTTTTCTACCAAATTTTCATGCCAAAACCACAAAAACTCTACTTACCCTTTTGGACATCTCTAAAACTCATCCTTAAAGTAATCATCTTTAAACCATCTTTAAAAACCATCATGACTGTTCAATGGCAAGCATATTGCTGCACGTAATTAAATAAAAAGTATATCCCTGTGTATGTACGCATGTGTTCACACTACACACACACACACACACACACACAAAATTATATGCATATCTTACGTGGTATTCATAGCCTTAAGAATAATTAGAAATAAAACAAATCTCGAGTGTGGTTACTGTGTTAGTCCCAAGTGTAAGAGATGGAGACAAAGTTGTTCACATGTATTTTTTTATTAGACCAACCTTTGTTGGTGAGAATGTGCAAGCTCTCATGCCACACAGGGCCCTTCCTCAAGCATTTATTTATTTATTTATTTATTTATATTTATCTACCTTCCCACAAAGGCTCAGAGCAACTCACAATCAAATAATAATAAAATTGAAACAATAAAACCTCCCACCCTGCCCTCAAAACACCCACCATCACCACAACCCTACCCACAAACCCATCCAACCCCCTATCCCCATCTGCCAAATGCCTTTTAAAATGTTTTACTCCACCTCTGGAAATTGTTTAGGCTTGGGCTCAAGAGAACCTCCTGGGGAAGGAAGTTACACAAACCCAGGGCAGCAGCTGAGAAAGCCCTCCTGTGCTTCCCTGTCCTATGGACAAGGGTAACAGATGGAACCTGCAAGAGGATGCTCCTGGATGACCATAGGGACTGTGGTGGGACATGGTAGGACAGGTGGTCTTTCAGATATATTGAACTCAGACCATTTAGGGCTTTAAAGGTAAAAACCAGCACCTTGAATTGTGCCCGGAAAGCTCTACACAGCTAGTGCGGACTTCGGAGTACCGGCGTAATGTGCTCCTGGCAACTCGTCCCGAAAGAAACCAAGCTGATGCATTTATACCAGCGGCAGCTCCCAAGCAGTCATCAAGGGCAGCTCCACGTAGAGCACACTGCAGTAATCCAGCCTTGAGGTGAAGCATGGAGCATAGCTAGTCAGAAATCTATAAACTGACATAGGTGGGAGTGGAGCTTCCTTATATATATCTGACCTATATTTGCTAAGTTTATAGATTTCTGACCGGCTACACTACATGCATGAGGAAGGAAGGCCCTGTGTGGCCTGAAAGCTTTCACATTCTCACCAACAGAAGCTGGTCCAATAAAAAGTTATCATTTGTACTATTTTGTCTCCAAATGAAACTAATTCATATAATCCTTTCTTTCCATGAGCATGCTCTCTCTGTCCCCTAATTTCCCCATTCCTAAAAACCTGCCTCTTCTATCAAGCTTTCTGTAGCTCTTCATTACCTCAGACTGCTCAATGATGCTCCCCCTTCATTTAGGGTTTCCCTTCTCTGCAACAATGCCCAACACCTGGGTCTGCCCCACTCTCAGGACGAGAAACCTCAGCTGTTTGTAGATGGCCACCAAGGGCTGGCACCAAAGACGTCGGCCAACAGCTGGATGTTTGCGGGCTTGTTTGGGGGTGGGAGTGGAGAGCTGTCTTTATGTTTGAGTTTGTTTTTATATTGGTAGCTTTTTCTTTTAAAGATGAACTGCTTTTGTAACAATGTAGCAAACAGTTACATTTATTAAACCAGATTCTGTTGGTGAGAATATGCAAAGCTCTCAGGCCACACAGGGCCCTTCCTCAAGCATTTATTTATCCTCCCTCTCAGGGGGGAGAGTGAATGACCACGCTCCCATGAGAGGGGGGTACGGGTCTGTGGGAAGAGGATGCAGATATGTAGGCAGAGGGTGGGAAGGAGTGCCTTGGTTCCCCAGTGAGAGGGGGGGGTATGGACACAGAGGAGGAGGGTGGAAAAGGAGTGCCACGGCCCCCTTGTGAGGGGTGTGTACAGGCATGGGGGAGAGAGGGTGGGAGGAAGTGCCACCCCACCCCCGTGAGAGGGGGATATGGGCAGCGACATGGGTTGGTTGAGAGCTTATATGTGGTTGTGGGTTGGGGAGGGCCTAAGCAAGGTTTTGGAGGGAGGTGTCAGGCATAGGGTTCTTGGGGTGGGAATTAGGGGGTTTATATATTTGAGGTTGTTTTTTTTCAATTATAACTCATCCTCAGCAATTTGGGAAGGGAGGAATAAATAAATAAATAAATGTCTGGTTTAGCAACATACTGAACATGAAGCGTCCTAACTAATAGCCAATAAATGACATATCCCACAGAAATCTATGTGGGATTTACTAAATGGTTTGTTTACACTACAATATTTATCAGTATTGTAAATAAGTTACACAGCCTTATTATACATGAGTTCTATTATAATGAGTTCCACAGGCTTATTATATATCATGCTTTGGGGTGGGTGCGTGTGTGTGTGTGTGTGTTAAAACTTACTTCCTTTTCAGTTCATCATTCATCAGGTGTCCCCTAGTTCTTATATTATCTGAAGGGGTAAATAACATTTCTCTGATTTCTGGCATTTCCTAATTTATGAGTTGTTAGCTATGTAAAGTGCAGTATTCCAATGAACCTACTGTGAAAATTCCCCAACCTTCACCACTGGCACATGAAAATGCCTGGTCCATGCTTACTGCAAACTAGCTCCAGCTGTCTTAGGTAGATGGCTTGGTCCACACCAGTATCATGGCAGTTCTGGAAGGCAGGGGCATAGGAGATGATCATATAGTACATGTACTGGTAATGTACTGGTAATGGGAAATAGGGCTGATGCGGCAGCAGCTTTTACCGTGCCGCGATTCCGTTCCGCCATTTCGGAACTGCCCGCGCCACACCGTGACTTTTCTGAGGATATTCCGCTAATTCCGCCGGAATTCTGCAAATCGCGGAATTGCGGAAAAATTGTGGGAAAATTGCGGAAATCGCAGAAAACCGCTATTCCGCTATTTTTTGGCGCTGGCGGAATTGCGGAAATAGCGAAAATGTCATGTTTCCACGATTCCACTAAGTTGCGGAATTAAATAAGCAGAACCGCGGAACCGCGGAATGAAACCGCGGAATGAAAGCCTCTGCCATGCCATTCCACTAATTGCGGAAACACTGTTTCCGCCGGAAATAGCTACCGCTGCGATATTCCGCTACAGCCCTAATGGGGAAGCTGCAGACAGAATATGCACATGCCTGTTATCATCTGGCCGCATTCCACCTCACTCCAGGGATAGCTCTGATGCTGGCAAGGACTGAAACCCGGCCTTTCAAACCACTGTTTTGGCACCACTGCTTGAACGCCTTAAAGTTTTTGTATCTAATTAATGTTGATGTATAGTATTTAGATTTATAGCAATTTTAAAATCTACAAGTCATTCTACAAAACCTACTGTAAACTCAGTTAATAACAGGAACCTCCAGTAACTTCAGTTTATGATTTTTTAGGTTATTGTGTTACAATGTGGCCTGAGGCAAAGCCATTGAATTCCAGGACTGGGGTTTGTTTCTCTGCGACTGCAATGGTCAGTATGAAAGCACTTCAGAACATCATTATATTTTATACTCTCCTGAAGTTTTTAAAATATTGCATCATAAAGAGGGAAGTAGCTTCATCTTGAGCTCTTGATTCTCTTAAAGTCACAGTACAATTCTTTCTTAATTAATCCTTAACTCTGGTTTAGGTTGCTACTTTTACTTTTCCCGTTTTGATCTCTCACTATTTTCTAGCATTCCACAACCACTTTCACTCGCAACTAACACTGCTTGCCCACATTATAGGAGGGGTGAGGAACTTACGTGAGGCAAATTCATGGTGGGGAAACTCACGTGAAGCTCCGCTCATGGGTGTAGTGGTTAAAAGTGTAATCAAGTGATTCTTGCATTGATTTCAGTGACAGAGGTCAAGGCTGGATTTTGAGCCCTGTCATCCATGACTGAAATCAATACGAGAATTGCCTGATGATGCTTTTACCTTACGCGGAGCTTCACGTGAGTTTCCCCACCATGAATTTGCTTCATGTAAGTTCCTCACCCCTCCTATAATGTGGGCAAGCAGCCTAAGACTCACAATATAACTTGTTGACAAAAACAGGGTGGTCTTTATGCTAATACAACGAATCTTGCCTAATAAATTTATTTTATAGATGATTTTTCAAACATGGAAGGTATGAGACCGAGGCTACCTTTTTACTGCTCAAGCCTCCTCCAAGCCAACATAAAGTGGAGGAACAAGATGACAAAAGCAAATAAACCAAAGGATTATTTCTACAGCTGATTGAGAGTATGGTCCTCAAACAGGATGGCATGCACACTAGCAGATAGCATGTGTCAGGAACAATGGGAGGTCCTAGCAGCAATCCCTCAGGATAACAAACATCCAGCCCTCAGTCGGGTGATGCCAAGATCATCACCAGGGTACAAGGTAGCTTCTATAACCCCAGGAGGGGAAGGGAGCACTGGCTAACAGCCAAGGTGAGGTCCCTGAAAATCCACGGGTGTTTCTCAGAGAACATGGGTAAAAAATTAACTTTGAAGGGAAAATAGCCACAGGAAGAGAGGGAGACAAGTGACACACAGCAGAACAAAGCTCCCTCTAAGGAAAAGGGCACACACAGGATGGGAAGGGAGACAATACTGGGGAAAAGAGTAGAGCATACACAGGGTCTAAGGGGAGAAACACTGAGCAGCAGAAGTGCAACACACAGGACCTGAAACATCTGTCTGGGCACATACAAGGGCTAAAGGGGCCAACACTGGGTGTTTTCAAACATGATGATAGCCTGCATTTCCACACTTCAACCCATGTGGAACCGTGACCCACCATCATTTCTGACAGAACCACCAGATGTTAGCCCAGGTGGTTTCCCAGGCAATGTTGTCACTTAGCACGGGCTGTAACTCAGGGACATCCCCAGATTCGCAGCCTGAGCTAAGCACCAACAGTGCCAGGAAATGGCTGCCAAACCTGGAGTAAAGAGGGCTTTTACATCTAAAATCCCGCTTTACTTACCATGGTCCAGAGTGACAGCGGGGATGGGCGGAGGCCATAGTGTCCGTTATTGGATGCCATGGCTGCCCCTCAGCCAGTGGGGGTGGGGCACTTCATGCAGCGCAGCGGTGGAGCTGCACAGACACATGTCCATGCATCTCCCCACCCCCTCCTCAGCCCACCATCATGTTTGTTAAGGGGTCGGGCCAGTTCCCCACCAGAGTGACAGCTCCCACCACTGCTCAGGTAAGTCTGTGGTGGCGGTGGGAACCATCACTTCTGTTTTCACCCACTATACCAGAGGAGGGGAATGCACAGAATCTGGAGGTAAACAGTACTGTAGTGAGGATTTATTGAGACAATCACAGGTGAAAGGACCAGAGGGGCACAACAAGACAACCCAGAACTCAGGTGTAGGATTGGGACTATGGACACTCAAGGAAATCAATTGAAGTATAGAGAACCCTCAAACACAGAAGGTGAAATAAGTTCAGGCACAGGGGAAAAGTAAGGGGAACTGTGTCACAGCCAGGGGAGGACTGTGACCAGCAAGACAGATTCCCAGGCTTGAAAGGCTACAAGGGAACCATAGCACAGAGCTTGAGGATCAGGCAGGGCCAGCGCTAGGGTTTGTGGGGCCATGTGCGAAGTCTTGGTGCAGAGCCTAATTTGCATAATTTACATAATTTGCATTGTTTGTCCTCAAACCTGCACATGCACCATATCAGCACCACCACTTCCCCCTCAGCTTCCCACACACATGGAGGGAGTGATGCCCTCTCGCATCTTCCGTCCCGATCCACTCACTACCTCCCCAATTTCCTCTACAGAGTGCCCCCCTGTCTAGATCCTCCAACTGTCCCCCCACACTTCCCCCACCCTGCTAACACAGGGAAGGAACGGCAGGAGGGGGAGGGCAACATCACACAGAAAGAACATTAGTGCAGACAGGGCTATCTGGATACTCAGATTTCGGGAGGAGAGGGAAAGGTATTTTCTTAGCTGGGTATCCCTTACCTCAGATGCTGTTGGGTCTTCTGGGAGGACTGGTGGTCGTCAGAAGCAGGCTTAGGCTGCTAGGCAGTAGTGGACAGCAGGAATGTTCTGGTGGCTCCCTCCTCCCCTCCAGAAGCCATGGAGGGCAGGGGCCAGCCAGGAAGAGAGGTGAGGGCACAGGGGGAGAGAAGACAGTCATGGCAGGAATGTTACTGGGGTGGGGGGAGAGCCTGGCAGTAATACCCTCATACACTCTCACACTCACACACATCTTTCTCTCACTCCCTCTCTCACACACTGACTCACACACTCACTTCTCTCACAGAAGCACTCAGACACACTCAAGACTCAAACACATCTCTTTCACATAGACACACTCACTCACACAAACACACACACAAGATGACACTCACTTTTCTCTCCCACACAGACACTCTCTCTCATCTCACACAGAAACTCTCATCATCATACAGACACACACACAAACACTCATCACACACACACTTTTCTCTACTCATCACAAACACTATCACACACGCACCTCTCTCTCTCTGTCATCACACGCACTCTCTCACTCCACACACACACACACACACACACACACACACACACACACACACACACACACACACACACACACACACACACCTCTCTCTCACTCATCCAAACAAATACACTCAGGGGTTGGGCAGGGGAGAAGGAACTGCGCTGCTGCCTGCCACCAGGACAGGTCCCCTGCCCAATTGCCCTTTCTCTGTCACAATCCTTCTGCCACCATGCCGGGTGTGCACGCCTGCTGCCACTCGTTTTTTAAAAGCCCTGCAGCCCACAGGGCTGCCTGGGTTGGGGCCACACCATTCTCTTATTCTTGCATGCTGGGAAATGTAGTCCTATGCATGCTGGACTTTGAAACTGAAACTAGAAAACCAGTTTCCTAGTCCAGCACTCTGGGATTACATTTCCCAGCATGCCAGAATAGGAAAATGGCAGCCATCCCCCATAGTGTGCATGGGAGTGTGGGGAGATAGCGGCTGCCTGCAGCAGCCACATCAGGTTTGTTTGTTTACCATGCGCTGCTGCCTGGAGAGAGGGAGAGAGCACATCAAGCAAGCAGGTGGGCAGGTGAACTGTCACCTGATCCCAGGCACAGGGCCCCGGTTCACGCGGGGCCATGTGTGACCGCACAGGTCACACATGCTTAGGGCCGGCCCTGGAATCAGGAGCTATGACCATAACGAGGGGTTAGACTAAGGAAACAAGGAGAGGGGGGTACAGAAGGGAACAGGCTTCAACAAGAGCAATACAACCTGGGAGTTGCCAGACCAAAACTGTGTGTGTACACACAGGCTGTAACACTGCAGGAAACAGATGTTCCAGCTGTTCCCTGTTGCTCCCAGCATGCCTTAAGTACAGCTGGGAGCCAATCAGGGAGTCAGGAGGGCGTGGCCACCAATACAGAAGGAAAGGGGAAACATATTTATTTATTTATTTTATAAATTTATACCCCGCCCCTCCTGCGAACAGCCCGGGGCAGCTTTCAACACTAAAATACAATAAAATACAATTTAAAATCATCAATAATAATATAAATGATTAAAACAGGGTTCAGATTCAAAACAATAATACATAATAAATAATAAATCAGGTGGGGGAGCTAAAAAACTCCTCACCCCACCCTCCCACAAGGCATGGGCGAACAGCCAGGTTTTACAACTTCGCCGGAATGTCAACAGGCTGGGGGCCAGGCACACTTCCTCTGGAAGAAAGTTCCATTCTGCACTAGCTTCAGCCTCTGAATCAGGAACAAGGGACGCCCCACGTAGAGCGCGTTACAGTAGTCCAGCCTCAAGGTGACAAAAGCATGGATGAGGGATGCCAGGTCCGGGCTGGAGACGAACGGATGCAGCCTACGCACCAGATACAACTGGTGGAAGGCAGCCTTAGTGACTGCCTCTACATGCCGCTACAGGCGGAGGTCTGTGTCCAGTATCACCCCCAGACTCCAGACCTGCTGAGCTATAGGAGGGCGAACCCCCCCAACCAGCAGGGCCACTACCTCACTCGCTCTCCCCACCAACATCACCTCTGTCTTATCGGGGTTGAGCTTCAGTCTGGTCAGCTGCATCCATTCCGCCACAGCCTCCAAACATTGGGATAGCAACGAGACAGCCAGGTCTGGGTCAGTTGAAAAAGAGAGGTATAGCTGAGTATCATCAGCATACTGGTGACACCGCACCCCGAACCCTCTCACGACCTCCCCCAAGGGCTGCATATATACATTAAATAATAATGGAGACAGAATAGAACCCTGTGGAACGCCACAAGATAAGGCACGGGGGCACGATGTCTCATCCCCCAACACCACCCGCTGGCTTCTCCCCGAGAGGAATGAACGGAACCATTCAAGAACAGTCCCGTCTAG
>QEPC01000119.1:4830248-4852088 GCA_003113815.1 Sphenodon punctatus | reverse complement strand
CCTCAGATGGTGATCCTTTCCCGTGTGACAAGGCATCAAACAACCCCCCCCAACACAAACACATGGCACAGCAGAGGCCACAGCAGGCAACCCCCCCCAACACAAGGCAACGCAGAGGGCACAGCAGGCAACCCCCCCAACACAAACACATGGCACTACAGAGGGAAACCCCAACCCAGGAGCCCCTCCCCTACTTACCTTATGGCTGGAGCAGGCAGCGGCAGTGACCCAGGAACGGCGGCAGCAGCGGCTCATCCCCATCCAGCTCCTGGCCTCTTCCTGGTCCCTCCCAATGGGGCCTCTCAGGGCGACACAGCTGGATGATGTCATCTGGCTGTGCTGCTCTGGGAGGCCCTGTTGGGAGGGGCCAGGAAGAGGCCAGGAGCCGGATGGGGACGATCGCACTGAAGCAGCTGCTGCCGGCTAAGTAAATTAATTTTCTAAACGGGGAGGGGAAGCCCTGAGAGTTTGTTAATTCCCCTCCCCCTGTGGAACCTCCTGCCCCACGTCTCCCCAGCGCAGGCTACAAATTATGTGCTGGGGTAAGCGGGGCAGGAATTCTGTGAGAAATCTGTGAATTGCAGACCCGCGTTTCCCTCGGGGCCCTGACCATATCTCCCCCAGCCCATTACGACCCCTATAGCTATGGCCTCCCCACCAGCAGGTCTCTCCCTGTCATCCCCCCAATGGCTGGATTGCCAGGCCGGCGAGAAGGACCACCACCCCCAACCCTCCTACTCCCCCCCTCACAGGGTGATGTCTTCCCCCAGCCCATTTACCAAAGCTTGCCCCAGCCCCCAGGATGATGACAGTCTACTAATCCATTCCCCACCTGCCCCCTGCTCTCAGCAGGAGCTCAGGTCATCCCCTATTTGATTCCACCCCCTTCCTCAAAAAAAGCCCAAACCCCTCAAAATAAACAACCACACCCTTGCACCAAATACCTCTCAATACAACAACAGAATCCCACCCCATCCCCCCGGTCCCACTAAGGGCCCTTTTGCGCAGCCCTTAGGCACGCGACCTGTGGCGTGCACCTGTGGTGCTGCCAGGCAGCAGGCTGCTTTTGAGCCTGCGGCCTCAGAAGCCTCCCCAGCAGCCCTGGCCTCCCCAGCAGCCCTGGAAATCCCTCCTCCCTTGCAAGAGGAGAGGGGGTGGCCCTCTCCTCTTGCAAGGGAGGAGGGATTTCCAGTCACCTGGTCCCAGGACAGATGGTCCCCTGAGGGAGGGGGGGAGGATGGCTCCCAGCGCATAGCCTCCCAGCAGCAGCAACAGAAACTATCCTAATTGGGTCAGGTTGAAAGACAATTTAGTGTCTACTATCCTAGAGTATCGGTTACTTAAGGCTGACTGAATGGCAAGAACTTACTCCCTGACAAGTCATAATTTTCCATTTATTATAGTCCTAGCTAAGGCACATCAGTGTTTCCCGTTTAATACAAAGCAACTATACAGTGTACGATCTCTACTCCTGCAGAAATACTGATCGAGCTCAAAGTCTATGGGTTTCTAATATTCAGTTACATTTTTCCTTACCGTCATTGGACTCCTTGGTTGCCCGTCATGGTGGGGGGTAAAGGACAAGCCACTGGGTGCAGTGTGGGGGCAGGGACGTCGGACTGCACATTCCTCGTTCTCCCTGCCTCTGGGCTCTGCTGCCATTAGCCCATCCGGAAGCATGTGTGGTTTGTATTCTGACAGATGCATGCCATGTCCGCCCAGGCTGCCACATCCTGGGTTAGACTCAGATGCAGCAGGCGGCCATCATGTGTGGCTTTATCCATTGAATCACTAATATGAAAACTTGGACTAACATTTTTACTACATTTCCTGTTCTCATGTATTATTCACATCACTTACTGTAGTCTTTTAGTGTCATCATACTGCAAAAGACCTCCAAATTTTAAAAAGGCACGAAGGCAATTGCGTCAGGGCTAGAACTCCAATTTTGAATCCAGTGTTCAAATAATACTCTTGGATAGTTCTAAACTCAGATGCTATCATTCATGATACTATGTCTCCTCTGTAAAAAGTCCCCCTTCCCTAACCATTACCTATGCGGGGGAGGGTCATCGTGCCCATAATAATTTACAGGAATGGAGCTTCATGAGTCTGTGGCTGTGGCTATTAAGTCCTCCTCCTCCAGGACAGGGAGGAGAGGGTTAATGCAGGGCAGACTTGAAGGGGTAAACAGAAATTAAAGCAGAGCCATTTCTCCAGCCAGGGGATTTGAGTGGGAAAAGGGGCATCTCCTTAAAGGAACAGTTACCCTCAGGGACTCTGCCCTGTTACAAAGTGACCCCCTGAACCAGCTCACCAGCCCCCCGCCCCCATGCCTTCTCCTACTGGTCCCCACAGCCTGAGATGTGTCTCCTTCATTTGGAACTCCCCCATTTATCCGGGTGGGCATCAGTGCAGCCCCCTGGGAGGGAGCAGCTGCTGTGGGCATTAACAGGGTGAGTACCTCACACAGGGGATAGGAGGAAAGGGGCTGTGAGGGGGAAAGACACTCCAGGCCTAATTACAAATGACCAGGGGGCGGGACAACCACCCCACATAGGCAAAAAAGTCTCCCTCTGAGTTGGGTATGGGAGAAGGCACAGTAGGCCAAGGGTCTGTGTGTGTCCCATCACTGGCATGGGAGTGGGACCCTTGAAGGGTGAGTTTGTAGACCCTCCAGAGCCAGATGGATGGGTGGAATGCTATGATGTCACAGATCACAGGGTCAGGGCCTGTACCTCCTGCAGATCCCCTGCCCACAAATAGTGAGGGTCAGGGCCCCTGTGGCCCACCAACCTGCAGGGCTTACTGATACTACATAGCAGGGGTGTGGGGCAAGCAATGTGCCCCCACACCCCCTCTCATTACATGGTGTAAGCAGTAGTAAAGCACAGAGGCAGGAGGATCACATCACACTCCAAGTGCTCATATGGAGGATGAATGCCATGGAGCAGCCGATTGTGGGATTGCAAGTGCAAGGTCCAGGGACCAGTGAATGAGCAGCCACAGGATTTGGTGCAGTGCCTAGGTGAGGTGGTCGCAGAGGCACTGAGTGTGACAGGTGATCAGGTCATGCAGCAGGGGGCTCATCCGCTAGTGTAGCTGGGGGTGCAACAGTCAGCAGAGCATGTAGTCCGACAGCTGGTACAGCAGGACCCCAACTCGCTAGAATGGCTAGATAGTGAGGAGCACCCACAGGGAACTGTTAGTTGCCCCCCTCCGACATGGGGGCTGCGCTCAGGGGTGTTTACCCGTAGCACTGTAGCAGGTGCCTGACTCCACCCCCACCACTGGTGCCAGAGGTGGGGGTGCAGGGTGTCATGGGATATGGAGCAGTTAGGGGTCAGCAAACCCAAGAGTCAGTTCCCCCTGCCGTTGCTGAGGTTCTGCCCTTGCAGGGGGGCTATGTTGAAGTATGTGCTCCTATTGGGGTTCACCTGCTGAAAATAAATTGGCACTGTGAATACATAGACATATTTGCCATGCTGTTCAGCAACCCCATATTGAACTCCAATACTAAAGCAGATTTCAGTGAGTATGAGATGGCCAAGTGGACAAAGGTGGATAGGAACTGAACCAACTTGAAATCTGCCGTTATAGTTTATGCAGGGGGTGTGATGCAAGCCTTTCCCTAGAGTTCATGCAGGAGAGGGATTTAAGCATCAGATAGTGGCCTTGTGATGGGGCTAGCCTGGAGCAATGGAGAAGGTACCCACATATCCTGGTCTGTTGGGATTTCAAGGATGGGGTCCCATCTTTTCTGCAAAAATGGCACATTTTGGCACATCAACCTGTAGTGTGCAAGCCCCCATGCAATCTCCAATTGCTACAAGAGAGAAAGTTTTTTGCACCAAAGACAACACAAGTTTAACCCCGGCCAACAGAAAGGGGGCAGTTTCATTCACCTTCTCCTCCAATGCTGGAAAGACCCCTAACCCTGGTTCGGTATGATGCACTGGAGGATTGGTTGTGGGATTACTTGGACACCAAGGGAGTTACTTATGCTATTTTGGATTACATTGGGAGCACCTAATGGCACCTAATTTGAAACATTGCAGGGTTATACAATGTTGTGCCTACAAAATTCAAAAGGCGTTGACAGATGGCTGGTTAGGGGGCCTCTTAAACATCCTCCCTATGGAGACTCTTACAGTGTCCTCGTTGGGTGTGGCGACAGGTGTGTGTTTATGGACTGGGGAATTTAAAGATAGGAGTCGATGTATGGGTGTGATAACACAGCAGTTGTACATGTTGTTAATTCCTTTTCCTCCACGTCGACGAGGATCATGCGATTGGTCCGGATATGCATGCTGTTTGAAGTATGACATTCTTTTCTTTGCAACGCAACACATATTCCGGGAACCAGCAACGTACAGAGCAGATGCTATTCTAGGTTTCAGATGGAGCGGTTCTGGGCCCTTCCTCCAGGGGCAAGTCCCAGCAGAGTTGCATAGCCTTGGGTCATTGATTTATTCTGTATGGTGCAGGGCTCTGTTGCTCCTTCCACCAGGGCATCTTACAAGCGGTCATACATGGATTTCCACATTTTCAGGGAAGAAATGGGTTGGGGAAATGCATTCCCTCTCACAGGTCATCCAGTAGGGTCTACACCTTCATCACAAGGGCCTGTACCAGGTGCAATATCAGGCAGGTGGGTTGCCCTGTTGTATATTCCTAGGCTTGCAGAGTATCCCAAGACCCTTCAATCCCACCCGTTTAAGAACACACTTGAAGCCAGGCAGCATCTAGCAGGCAGGTAGGGCTGGGGTTAGCAGACTAACATTGTCCCCCCAGTTCCTAGAAAACATGGTAGCCTGTGGGACCCATATGTTCATCAGGTGGTGATGAGTGGTGGTTTGGTGCAGCCTTTCACATACCCTTCTATGGGGCTTTGAGGGTAAGAGAGCTGGTGGTGGGATCCTGCCTTGATGGATTAGGTTGGATGCTGCAAATAGGAGATTTAGATTGGGGTGAGAGGTCCATCACCCTGAGAATCTGAGATTCTAAGACGGACCAGAGGAGTAGGGCTGCAGACATACTCTTTACAAATCTGGGGGCCATCTCACTTGTCCCGTGACAGCTATGAGGAGGTAGATGGGTTTGCATCTGCAGAAGAGTGACTCCTTCCTACAGATGTTTATTGCCACCTGATGAACATATGGGTCCCACTGGCTACCATGTCTGCTAGGAGCTCTGGGGAAGGGGGCATATTAGTCTGCTAACCCCACTTACCAGATACCAGTTATTTAATACAGTGCGATTCTATGTTATGGGTAGCTCTTCATGCAGCTACTGGCCAATGGCCAATTAAGGTTGAAGAAATCCTTCACTCTTTGGGATTTTCAACAACCTATATTCTTTCTTTTCCTTTCATTAGGGCTCAGGCTGAAATAAAAAGTCACATGAAAGACCTAGAGTATCAGACTATAAGGGAAGTTAGTGCTAGCCAAAAGATATCAAAAATTTATAGCGAGTTCCAGACCCCACTGGAAGGGGTCTCTTATCTATCCACTCAGCTCCTATGGCATAGTCGAGTAGCTTTTACTCTGTCCAGATTTAATGTTTTCCCTTAGGCGTTTTACTGAAGGTAGATTGAAAGGTATTCCTTACAAAGAAAGGATTTGTCAGCACTGTTTATGTAAATCTAATAAGATGGCCCCTGAGACAAGGGTCATATAATTCTGGATTTCCCATTATATGTAAATGTATCTATGTATCTATTTATTTATTTATTTCTTGACACTTCTATGCCGCTCCCTCATGCCCACAGCATCTTGGGGCGGCTATGTATATTGATTCTCTAATTATCCAAAAGACTTTTGACCCTCACCAGATGGTAATGTTCCTATTAAATTATCAGGATCCAATAATTACAAAGGAAGTAGCCAGGTTTCTTTCGTTAGATTTAAAACTTAAGACTGTAGCTTTGACTATTTAAAAGTCTGGTATTTATAAGTTTTTTCAACTAGTTGGACACCTGAATGTATTAATTTATACCTGGGGATACCTTGAGGGGCCTACTCCCACTCATTATTATTCATTTTATGACAATAATTTTATGATTATTTATCTTTTCAGTGTACTCTGTTTATGTATGTTTTTCCTTGCTTTCTTTATGATGGCCAATGGCTAAGTAATAAAAGTTATGATATGACCGATACCAGTTTATAGTGGTGATGCTGTGCCATTTGTAGAGTTTGGGTCTCCCTGAGGGTTTATGCAGGTGGCATTGATTTTGTATTTGCGTAGCTTCGTTGGCTGCTGCCACTGGTTTCAGTGAATGGAATATTCAAGTGGTAGGCAGATGGTGCTCTGCGGAATTTTGTGCTCTGGGGTAAGGGCAAAAGTCCGGATTCCATTAGTTACGCGAATGGGTTTCTAGGGTGGGTCGAGTTTTAAGTTTTTGGTGGTTTACTTCATTTAGTTATCTGATCTAACTGTTCCAGATGCATAGTTAGAATCACCATGGAAGTTGGTTTGGATACTGGAACATAGCATCGTCAATTCGACAGCCAAAGCAATCAGACATACCAGCTGGGGTTCACAACTGCGTTTGAGCTCCAGAGGCAAAAATGTTTGGACAGGAAAGCAGGGCATGTTGTGGGCTCAATTCATGAATATGGTTCTGGGGTTAAAGGCAATGGCTTGGACCTATCAGGATTCAGCAGGATTGGCTGTGATTGCAGTAAACATTCTCATGGGTGTGTTCTGTGTTTACGCAGCGCTTGCAAAGGTGAGTTTGGAGAGGGGTGGTAAACCCACAGCAAGTAGATAGAGAGATCATTAAAGGATGAACAAGGAGATTAACTGATTATGCAAAATGTGGGAACATGGTTAGAACATAGAGCTACTGACTGGCGGAAGTCCAAGCTGTCCCAGGACGACAGAGACCTGGAAATTGACTTGTACCTTGAGGTTTTAAAAGAGACACTGGTTTTTTTATGAGGCAGTCTGGTCGTGAAGGGGGGGGGGGCAGCATGCCAAGCATAAACTGGCTGCTCTTGTGGCAGAAGTCCAGTACTAAAGAAAATAAATGAGTGAGCTGATAGCAATGGAACGGAACTGGAATTATGGAAACTGAGGCATCTCCTTACGAGGTATGGGAAGGGGTAGCAGATCATGGAAAAAGAGACCCATGGCTTCATCCACTCTAAGGGGTGGAGTGATTGCACTAACTGTGGTCCCTAGTTGGTGTAAGAATCATCACCCACCATAGAGAATCCTGGTGGTTGGAACAGAAATGGATCGGGAGAATCCATTACGGTGGTTGGAAAAGAAAACAGATTGGGGAAATCCATGCTAAATAAATGAGCTTAGACACTGAACTTGTAGGATGAAAAGGGGGTGGTTTACTGGTTGCACTGTTTCTCTCTCTTTTCCCCAGACTGCTGTTCTGAATGAATAAAGAGTTGTGACTAGTTTTACCCAAATTTATGTCTGTAGCCTCTTTCCACATTGCAGGGACAAAGGCCTTTAAAAAAGATAATAAAGAAATGTATTCATTTGCTATTGTATATTCTGCACCCACTGTTAGGTACAGTCGGTAGTGCCCTACCAACTTCCTCAAGTTAAACAGTGTGGTCCTCTGCCCTTTTTCAGTTCAAGGGCACATCCCTAGGCTGCAAGAGCTTATTTAGGGCTGAAACGAGAATTCAGATAATTCTTGTGAGAAATTATGCAAGAAGGAGAACCAGGCTCAAGATCTCACTGGGATCTCGACACCTGGTTTGAGTTCTCGCAAGATTTTGACCCCAACTTCCCCCACCACTCCCACCCCTGGAAACATCCATTTGGTGAGAGCGGGCTGTACTGACCCATCTTTGCAAAGGACTTCCCAGGCCTGGAGAGCTGGGACCCCAGGGATCTCATCTCTCCTGGTCGATGCAGCCCCTTGAAAAACCTTCAAGCAGCTGCCTGGTAAATTTCAGCCTGAAATTGAGGTAGAAGTGGATCTTTTGCCCCGCTCAGCACTTTGCAATGGGGACTGAGCTGGGTGCTTTCCAAGGGGGTTCCCTGGCTAAACCAGGGAACCAGTGCTAAACCACTGGCTAAACCAGTGGGGGTCCCCAGATTCTCCACTGCCTCCTCCAGGGAACCACTTGGAAAGTGACCAGCCCAACTCTGATGCCAAGCACCGAGCCCAGGTGAGACAGAAGCAGATCTCTTGCCCCTGCTCAGTGCTTTGCATTTGGGGTTGGGCGCTTCCCAAGGGGATTCCCTGGCAAAAGCAGGAGGGGGGGAAATCCCTCACTGCCCCACCAGGGAACCCCCTTGAGAAGCACCCAGACCTTTTGCCAAGTGCTGAGTTGGATGGAGAGAGAAGTGGATCCCTGCTCAGTCTCCTAACCCAGTACACCACTTTGGAAGCCGCCAAGCAGGGTTTGGGGGACCCAAGCTGGGCTTCAGTATGCTTCCCAAGTGGCTGTTCTTCCAGTGGGAGTCAGGGGAGGGAGAGTTGTCTCAAGATTCTTGGCTTTCTCTGTGAGAATACTGGTAGTTTCTTGGCTCATTCTTGTTCGTAAGAACAAGCCGAGACCCCTGATTCTCTCTGGAAAAAGCGAGAATCCAAGAATCAAGTTTCATCCCTACTTACATTTATTTATTTGGGCACCAGGTACATATACTACCTGTTGGCCTTAGCTCAGCTTGCACACACAAACCAGAGGCTGAGAGAATGGGATTCATCACATGGTGATATTTCCCCACAAGACTCTAACCAGGCCTGCTTTTAACAAGTAGGAGCTGGGGCAACAGCTGCCTGCTCCCCTCTCAATCCCATTTGTCTCCTCTCTTCCAAATACACCTTTAAAAACAGGTCCTTTCAAGAAACTTGATTGTCAGGCACACCAAAGGAAAGAGGCAAAAAGAGACATTATAGGTTTTAAATTAGCTGCAGCCCTTGCTATTACGACAAAGTCAACCCTTTCATCTACTCCTTTTTAACAGTTTTATATTAGCAACTAGTCCATGTTATTTACTATGACATAAACCTCCCTCATTGAAATCACATTTTTAATCGAAGTCAGTGCACTTTGTAGTGATTTTGAAGCACCTGACATGATTGCATTCCAGTCTGACAAGTCTCTGTGGAAAAATATAGAATTTCTTTCACTGTAGCTAATTCCAGCTCTACCACACAGAAAGATAAATGCCTTCTGCTAATTTACATTGTTTTTGTTAAAAGCAAATGCATTCCCTTAATAACTGCATTTCCCCAGTACTTTGCAAACCTTAAGTCTAGTAAAACTGAAACTAAAAATGTCTAGTATCTCTTGTGCAAATGCTAAGCACTCCATTCTTCTTTGATAGTAATAGGACTTGAGAGTACAAGCAGCTACCCAAAGATATTCAGCATATTACATTCTTTCTGAATTTGTACTTAGAGGGTGGAACAAAAGATATAAATTTAGTTTACAGAAGGTACCCACTAAACTAACTCCTTTTCTCAAATAACACACTGATTATTTTTGAACAGCTTTTGTTGCAGGAAAATATACTGAAATTGGTCTTTACAAATTTTCCATTCTGTAGTTTGGCAAAAAAATCCCTCCATATCCCTTTCTGCATGGGCACTCACAGATGAGGAATTCCACATAGGTAGTATGTTCTTTACTGTTACTTAACTCTACAGAAGTTCCTTCCTGTAAATTCTGGGATTTTTTAGACACGAATGAAATTTGCAGGTTACAGTAATCTCCCACAATCACAGGACTACTCAGCATACATGCAAGTGCTGTTCACACATTCCTGCCCCCCAACACACATGAAAAAAAGTCACCTGGTACCTGTAAAGTCGCATTTTAGCAATGGTAATTGCCGGAATTGGAGCAATTGGAGCATTCAACTGGATTCAGTTCAATTGGATTCAGTTAGTTTTAATTCAGTTCAATTCATAGGAGCATGTGAATGCTTTCAAAATGGCAATTGGAGCAAACATGATCTCGTACCAGTGGCATTTAGATATTAATCTGCATCTTTAGTACGAGAGTTTGGTAATGCACATTTCGGAAACCTCAATATCAGGGGTTTCAGAAACCAGATTAACATGTGAAATTTCCACATAACACACTCAAGAGTCATTCCGACATGAGTAGGTGTCAGATTTAATTGTGGTTTTCATTGCCTGCCCATGGGAGTTTTGTCTAATCTAAAAACACCATCTGTGGGGTAATCTGAAAGAACCAATCCAGCATGAAATTGTATTATCTTGTCCTAATCTACTTGCACAGGGGTTCCAAGAAAAACTGCAACTAGTGTGTCTCCTTTAGTTACATAACTGCATAAACTAGGGGAAGTTGGTGGAACACAGCAGAGTTGGTTAGGAGAATGGAGACAAATACCATCTGAATTTAGGTCTTTTTCATCCTGCCTATCACAGTAGACCTGTGGACTGAGTAATAGCTTTCCAAGAGGAAAATAAGGGTAGGAGGGAGAAGGCATCGACTCCTCAGTGGAGAAGTATTCAGGAAACCCAGAAAATTCGGGTTGATCATGTTAACTCTGTTCCATATGGGTGTTTCCTGCACAAAGGAAAATTAAACCTAAACTCTTTTCTTTTTGAGCTCTATTTACCCCCTTTCTGCAGCTGATTGCTCAGACCAAGTTTTCACATTTAAAGACACAACGTTGCAAGAGATTTCTGCCAGAAGAAATCACTGATATATTCAACCCAATTGTACAATTATGTCATAATTCCATACTGTTCTGTTCACAAAATAATAATGCTTTCCTAATGGGCAGAGGTTTGTAATCTTGCTTAGTAATGTGCTTAAATTCCCCACCTATCTAGCAGTGTGCAGAATTAAAAGGCAATCTCATAAACACAGTAGGGACTAGGGACTAATCCTTATCATTTTATGTAAAATCATGCCAACTGACTAGTATGGCTACATATTTTGCTTCCCAAAAAATGTGAAGTTGTAAACTACTTACTGGTGTAAGTAAGCTGAAATCCTTTTTCAGTATCAGATCCATTAGTATTAAATTCTATCCATAGATGATTAGATGTGCTATTAAGGATCAGTCCCATCAACTCGTTTTTCGTGAAGGCCCCCAGCGGACGTGACAAACTGTCTTTTCCATCATATACCTGATAAAAACAAAGTCAAAACATGGATTCCATACTGACCTCTGCTTTTATATTGTTACAACTGTTTTTATTTGCATTATAACAAAAGCTCTCAGGCAGGGACCACGTCTATCTTATTTTTTGTAAAGCACCAGATACATCGCTGGCGCTATAATAAAATAATAATAATAAAATACAAAGCTACTTCTAAGTTGCCAAAAAAAGCTATCTGTAATAGTTTACGTTGAGGATAGAATTGATGTTAATAACAGTGACAGATAACTTGACCTTGCAGCTCAGACGAAAGACAAAAGGTACTCTACTTGCTTGTGGGCTATTTTACCTCTCTCTCTGGTTTGTGGGTTTACTTAGAATAAAATGAATATTTATACATGGGTAATCTTCAGAGGTTTCATAATCTCAGGTATTTTTTTCTTTCTTAATCCACTTAAAAAGGCTGAAAAGGTATGTGATATTGTGTCAAGGGTGTCTTCTAAAACTGAAATAAGCAGTCAATTTTATATTTTCAGATATAACCCACATTTTCAAATATTCACATGCTATCCATTACAGGAATGAGAACCCAAATGGATTTTTCATGTATGGGCATTCAATGCTTCACTTGAGCTTTTAAACTATTTTTGATATTAGGAAATGAAACCGTTTTTCCTGTATCATATGAACGAGGCTTGTTAATCCTCATAATGAGAATTTATTAAAAATAAGATCTGCATATTAAAATAATAATGTAAATCTGGTTTCTTGTACATTTTCACTGTGCTAAGGTGCCAAATCCCAAAAGTTAGGGGTGTGCATGTCATTTTTGTTATAACAATAATGATAATAAAAAATGTCATTTTCATTATTGTTATTGCAATAATGAAAACAATAAATAATAATAATGATAATAGAAACAAAACCAACATTTTGTTTTTGAAATAAAGGGAAAACACTGAAAAATGTATTTCTGGCTATACCTTTTGTGTTTCTTATTCAATTGTGATAAATGTTGGCATGTTTGTACCTGCGATGGAGGGCATTATGTGTACCAATTTATGAAATGATTTGATAAAGGGAACTGATTTTAGAAGCAATTAAATGTTGTGATGTTAAGAAAAGCTCCATACACATTCATAGCTACAACGTCTTTATCTTCCATCCAAATTGCATGAAATCTGTGAATATCATGTCCCTTCACAGGCTTAACACTCCTACAAATTGTCAGAAAGAATAAAGGGTCTTTCCTAAACAGATGTTTCTGACTTCCCAGTAACACATGGGGGAGAGATGTTGGGATGGTCACAGCACAGAATGATGATATTTGGTTGACATTTCTGCTGGCCAATGGGCATCACAAATTGATATTATACCACGTGACACGTAAGAGAATCCCTGGCATAGGCTCCTTCTCTGCATATGCTGTGCAGGCATATAAAATTGGGACCCTTTATCACATCTTTCTGATATTTGGTAGAGATGATTATAAAAGTCTAATATAGATCCCAGCCAAATTTCATGTACACTGGTTGGACTACAGAGATGTTACAGTCAGACATTCATTTATATGTTAATTGCTTATACCACCAGGACCCTTTATCCAATCCTTCTGAAAGTTGGCAGAGATAGTAAATATAGGAAGGGGTATAAACATGCCAAGTGTCATCTACATTAAATGTGAGGCAAAGAATTTACACCTAAGAAAGTATATGAACATTTTTTCAAAATAAATTACTTCAACTGCTTCTACAATTGGATTCCTTTATCCAATCTTTTTGGTATTTGGTACACATAATGCCTTCCATTGATGGTATAAGCACACCAATTACTAGCCATATATAATGAAATCTAAAATGATACATCCAATAATGTGTTTTCCATTGAAACCAATGGAAAATGAAAACAAAAGGAAAAATGAAAATGACAATTTGAAATTTATGGGGGGAAAAACGACAGTTTTAAATACTGAAAAAGAAAAAATGAAAATGAAAACGACATGGGCCCCTGGTGCACACCTCTACCAAAAGAATTCTATGGTAATAATGCATAGCATATATTTAACCACCATTAGTCTGCAGCTTGACTTAAAAGCTATGATACAAGCAGTATGCAAAAGAAAAAGAAAAAAAGAGAAAGGAAAATCAAAAGACTAACAAGAATGTTGTTTTACACTATGAGTTGGACTTGAATCTCTACAGCTAGTGGAGCCATGGTGACCTCAAAACAAACTGCTTTATTTCAGCATGATGAAGGCTTAGGAAACATAAATGTTTCATGTTTAACCAAACTTTTTCTTCCATTGTTGTTGTTGTTGTTGAGCCCCCAAAAGGGGGGAAATGCCCTCTAGAACCACAAAGTCTTCTCGGAATTAACTGTACATACACATCAGCAACCTGGAACAGAAACAGAAGCAGACAAGGTTGCTGATGCATATGTACATTTTCATCCCAAGAAGACTGCATGGTTCGAGATATTTGAGGCAGAAGCGACCCCTTCTTGAATTCCTAGGTCCTCACAAACACTATCACAATCAGATAATAACAATAATGGCTTTGAAAGCTCTACCTGTATGGTATGAAAACATAAACAGTGCATTAACAATGATTCTTCTGATTATTACAACAAAGACTTTATGGGTGGAGATAGGTGTGCGATGGGTGGAGGTGGGTGTTGTGTGGGAGTGCACCCCCACTCATTCCACTCAGTGTTCACACGGGCAAATACGGAGCAGACACCCACCGCCAGCAATATACATGGACACCCTCCTCCCTGCACACCCGCGCAAACACCGAGGGTGTGTGTGTGTGTGTGTAAAAATTGCCTATATTTGGGAATAGATGTCTGTAACTGTAGAACTCCATGGCCTTTCCAGCTCCACCCTGAACTGGGTAATGGCTCCAGTACCCTAAGTCTTAATAGGTAGAAAAAGCCTGCTCTACATGAATGCAGTCATCAGCCAGTGATGGTTCTTGTTATAACTCCAATAGGGCAGCTGGATAAGCAGCTCAATTGACATTAGGAACATTATAAACAAAGATTAGCTCTACCTTGACACTGGTTCCGGGCCGTCTAAAAGCCTTCAAGAAAGTACAATGACAAACTAGTAACTATGTAACAGTTTGTTTATCAATCAGAATGTACCAAAACAAATATGTATTTGTAATTACTCCAGTCTGATCATCCATGTCTGTCATCAGGATGTGACATGCCTGTAATGGTTTCTTCATATATGTTTTCATGTTATCTAACCAGTTTCTAGTTTTGTTTGATGTCTGAGACAACATAATTCGGCTAAATGTGTATAAAAGCTGAGCTCTGAAACCCCCCTCTTCAGTCCACCTTTTATACCATGGGCTAGTTGGGTTCTCTCAAGCTAGGTCATAGGTTCATGAATTTGTGACTTTGCTTCGATAAATAAACCTCTGTCATATATTGGCACACCACTTGGCATTAGTTCCATCCTTATCTCCCTGTGGGTGGGCTCTGGCTCTGGGCCGAGGGTGCCTTCTCCATCAATGCCTTGCAAGATTAATTTACTTTTTATCTGTTTGGCATTCCTTTCATTTATGGGGAGAGGGGGGAGATTAATTTTCAGACACCTTTTGAATCACTCCAAACAGAAACAATGGATTTTGCATATTATAATCAATACAATATAGCATTAACATCAGCTTAAAATCCACCTGTTCTATATGAATTCACAATTATTTTATTTTGTTTTAGCAACAGTTTTATAGGAGAATGACCATCACAGTGACTGACTACAGGAAAGGGGATGGTAATACATTAAAGCAGACATTCCCCTTTAAAAGATCTCTCCTTGTCACTCTATGCTAAAGATACGTGCACTGTTTTTCTATGGCTTGACAAGATACAATGTAACAGCTCCTAACCTGCACTTTGACACAGCTCAAAACACTATGGCATAAACTAAATCTTAGGTGACTGGAAGTCCTGTAGAAAAAGAGCAGTAATAAAGCAATTGTCCTTTTATATTGAAATTGTTTGTTCCTTGGTTGCTAACTTTGAAGAGACATTGGACACAATCCCAAATCCCCACATGCACATCTTATGTGAAAGCATGAGCACAGACACACACATGTAGTTTGTGTACACACCTTAGTCCCCATAGTGGGACTGCATATGGGTGCACGCATAGGCATACATGGCATTGTGCGTGCCACATGCACACTGTACGGGACTTGGGATTGACCCCATTATCTGCAACTGAATTGGTCCTAATTGTGTGTGAGAGTTTACAACCCACATTTTAGGCACAATATAAATTAGGAATGATAAATAAACAAAGATAAAAAGTACAAAAAGAACAGATTATATTGACAAAACTGTTTGCCTATTTATTTTAGGTAAGTGCATGTACTGATGGTTATGCCTCTAGTTGATTATTCACCTTTCCAAATTGGAAACCTTTGCATATGAGTAGTTCTTTTTTGGAGGCTCGTGGTAATGGAATTCCCTTCGGGGAACGCTTATGTCCCTTTGATCACCTCCAGGCAGAGACGGTGACCCATATTTTAATTGACTGCCAATTGTATAGCCAGATTCGAGTGTTACTGCTTGACAATATTCTTTAAAAATATCATGGTAGGTCTAATTTCGAGTTGGCCCAAATCTTGTTTGCGAATCATGCCTATGAGTTATCTTAAGCAGTGGCAAAATTTTTGTGTAAGACATTCAGTATTAGAGATTGTTTTATAAATTTTACAACCCATGAAGGCTAGACTCTGGGAGTACTAGGTAATTGTACCTTAGTATGAGGGAGACTTCATGGAGTATCTTATAATGTTAATGCACTGGTGGGGTAACGATCATAAATAGTTATGTGATGGATTGGTAATTTTGTATGATGGATAGTTTAAACTATCTAGGATAGTTATTATGGTAACTCGTTATATTTACGTATTTTGGTTTGTTAGTAATGCCTATAAGTATTTGGTTGTTGCTAAAGTCAGAGATTGACATAAAAGTTTTATGGTTATTTTGTTTTATGAGTTCATGTTTATGTTATGTTTTGTATTTTGATAATTCGGGTTATGGCTTCGCTCTGCCCAAATAAACTTATTTGATTGAGTAGTTCTTGGTCATATGAACATTGCCAGTCCTGGACATTACAAACCCAAAAGACATAGGTATGTGCCTAAGACTGCTTCCTCATGTTACGGGAAGAGGGTAGAACTTATGTGAGGCAAAATCACAATGGAGAAACTCATGTGAAGCTCCACTCATGGGTGCGGGGGTAAAAACATCATCAGGAGAGTCTCACGGTGATTTCACTCACAGATGACAAGGCTCCAATACCAGTCCTGTCTCATCCGTGAGTGAAATCGCTGTGAGGCTCACCTGATGGCATTTCCCAACCTCACATCCTTGCACTCATGTGAGTTTCCCTACTGTGATTTTACATCACGTACGTGCCCCCTCCTCCTGTAATGTGGGCAAGGAGCCTAACTTTCCATACAGGGTAGTTAGCCAGTTCTCAATCATTTAGCACGTGCTTTCTTGGTTTTTCATCATTCTAGGTTGGTTTTTCTAAATCAGAATGTCACATGGTATAAAGCTAAACCTTACTGAAATCTCAGCTTCTTATTGAGGTAAAGTTACCTTTAGCAACACATCTTGTAATATTTTTTAAAAATCTGGTCCAAACCCTATTTTCCACTAAACGAAACCTATTTTCCATCAAACAAATGCATGAGGGGGGTGGACTGATACTATTCTTGTCCTCTGAAGCCCTATTGAGGCTCGCATCAGTGTTTCCATTATTTTATTCAAGAATAGTTCAGGTTTATAGTTACCACAGCGATCTGACCTTCTCTAGTATTCAAAGATTTAGGGGTGCAGGATATCACATCAGCAGGCCAGTTATCACTTCAGCAAGCTGTTTCAGAACTCTTAGTTATCTGGTCTTGCTGGTTTAAAAGTACTCATACCTAACTGATGCTGCTTAAAATGTTCCTTACCTACAGTTGGACCACAGTGTAGATTATTGTTTATTATAGGATATGGATTAACCACTCTGCTTCTTTCCAAATATATTATTGAGAACTTTTGTCCTCTCTGTATTATTATTAACAATTTTATTGACTTTGGATGATATATTTTAAGACCCTGATCCAGTCTATGTGCACACATCATGCAGACCAAACTCACACAGCGCACACACACATGCACAGTGAGTGCACAATGCACATGCACAGTGTGCACGCACTGCTAAAGTCCTCCACTGCCCAATCCAGCCTTTCCCTTAGCCAAGCCACCCAGCCACAGCCACATTCAAAGCCCTCTCCTTCACGTCCTCCCTTAGGCCCTTTCCACACAGACACTCTCACACTGATACAATGGGTGTTACATTTTATTATACATGTTTCAGGGCTTCAGGTGTGCTCTATGGGTGCCCTGCAACATGTATGATAACATGTAACACCCATTTTATCAGTGTTAGAGTGTCTGTGTGAAAAGGACCTTACTTGGGAGGAGACTTTGAGCTGCAATCCTAGCTGAGCCCCCACTGCTGTTGGTGCCGCCACCATTGACACACACACACACTGTTTGCACTATGCTGTGTGTGTGTGTGCATCCGGTGCATGGACTCTGGATCAGCCCCTACAATTGTATTATTGCCATCTGCCCAGTAAGCTATAGATTTTTTTCACTGATGTTTTTAATCTTCCCTTATTTACTACATTTCTAATTTGTATTGATTGCTTTCCACTCTGTCCTTTTTTATAATTTGCTCTACTTAGCTGCTGTTTTAAAAGTTTCTGAGAGCTGCTTCCACTTCCCTTTTTAACAATAGCCTTATTCATAATGATGGCAGTGAATATTTCATATCATCTGTGCTCCAATTTTTAAGCACAACTAAATGCATTAAGGAGCTGCTGACTGCCTTAGCTCTGAATGTGCGGGTTTTTGTCATTTAACATCCTTGATTAACAACCTCTTTATTCTAAAACTTAAATTATCCTGCTTCTAAAGTGATTACGTCATTGATTGGTTTTCTGTCCTTCAACCTTGAAAGACTCTCACACATCAAATGACTAGTCACTGTTTATGGTCATTTATTTAGAGAGTCTTTCTAAGAGTATATGTGGCAAAGGAAGCCCATAAAGTAAGTTACATAGTCAAGATATGGAAATACTCTGATATTTTAAATCAAAATTTGATTCCACACGAAGAACTTGCATACTGTCCACAAACAGTACAAAAGGATATTTACACTGGATTCACGTAACCTAGCTGAAAACCTAGTTGAAGCTACTTTCAGAGAACAGTCTTATCACCTGTAAAAATTGAGTCTTTAGTGTGAACTAAGTTGATATTAGTAGCCAATTTTTGTTAGTTGTTGCGTATTGCTATGATCCTTATGACATAATTTAAGGTATCCTCCATGCTAATTACAACTAGCAACATTTTAAAATTTTGCACTAGGTTTAAGATTATTTTGAACTGTGATTCTTATATATCTGTTTGGAACTTACCTTAAAATCTTCAATGCTATGAGATTTTATCCTAAAATAGTAATTCAAGAAACAGTTTATTGACCAAGATACACTTGTATTTTCTTATTTGAGACATTGTAGTTGTTGTTGCTACTGGGGCTATAGTGGTAACAACTGCAACTCCCCCCAACCCCCATATCCTTATTTAACCTCCTGCCCTTGCACGGTGAATAGGGGATTGTTGGAGCTGTTGCTAGGAATGTGCAAACACGGTTCGGGGGTTCGGTGTCTGGCCCAAACTCGGGGTGTTTGGACCATTCGCGAACACCCCAAACCTGAACTGCCCCCTGCCCGAACCAGCCAAACAAAGTTCGGGTTTCAAACCAATTCGGACAGAGGGTGGGAACCCAGTTTTCCCTCCCCCCTCCAGGCTGCACAGGTGGAAGCGTCACTGGGGCTCACCTCCCCCCTCCTTGCCCAGCCTGGTAAAAAATTTTTTTAAAAAAAACCACCCCAGGGATCAACCTCCCTGGTGGTGCCAGGGCTCTGGCCCAGGGTCCGCCAATGGTAGAAGACCTCCTTCAGTACCCAGAAGGCCTAGAAGAGGCCTGAAGCCTCTGGAGCGCTGCCGGAGCCGGACCTGCCGCCACTGCCGCCGGTGGACCCAGGGCCGGAGCCCCGGCACCACCAGGTAGGTCAATCCCTGGAGTGGGTGTTTAATTGTTTTTTTTTACCAGGCTGGGCAGGGTGGTGGTGGGGAGGTGAGACCTGGTGCCCCTTCCACCCATGCAGCCTGGAGGGGGGAGGGAAAACTAGGTCCCCCTCACCCCTGAACGGGTTTGCCCCCCCCAATGGGTTCAGCCTGAACTGGCTAAACCCAAACGGTTTTGGTGGGGCCAAACCCCAAACAGGTCAAACCCCAAACCCCCGGGTGTTCGCACATCCCGAGCTGTTGCTGCCAGGGCTATGACTGGTAACATCTGGGGCTGCCCCCTCCAGCTTCCTTATTTGACCTCCTATATTTTAAGGTGGCTGCCTGCAGCAGCTGCCAGTCATTTGTGGTTGGAGGGCTGGGGACTGGTTTAGTTTACTTTTTTAATAAGAATTTTTAATGCTTGTACAGAGATATGGGATGTGAGTGTCACTTCTTGGGGAGGGGGAATTCTTCTTAAGTTTGTGAGGGTTTGGAGGGAGGCTGAGGTCTGGGTGAGAAGGGTAGGCTTTCTTCCCTGGGTGAGAGACGGTGGAGTGGGTGACGTGGGAATATCTGACAATTTGCCATAGTGACTATGTGTGTGGTGGGGGAGGCTTGACATGGGTTGGTTGGGCATGGGAAGATGTGGGATTTTGTTTTTAATGTACTACTACTGTGATTGTGTTTATTATTATTATTATTATTATTATATACAAACTTTTTTTATTTCGGTTATTTAAAATGGCATGTTTTCCTTTTTAAGAATTTTTTTTTCTTAAACTTCTCAAGATTCTTGCATTCAATTTATGTCTAGGGTTAAACTTTGGATGTTGTCAGACATGACTGGTCCCACCATTGCCATGGATGGGTCCGGGCCATGGCAGGAGCCGTCACTTCAGCCAAGACATGGCCCAACTGCTGAACAAATATTATGGTGCCAGGCCAGGGTTTGATTTGATTTGATTTGATTTAATTTATTAACGGCCTCGGCCAAAAACCAATAAATATAAAAATAAAACAAAATACACATAGTATATACATAAAAATATAAAAACTCAAACTACCGCCATAGCATATTTAACATATATTCATTCAAGAAACACAGATAACAAATTACGCCATCTCTACCAATCCTGATCGTGTTTAAATAAATAAAGGCGAAGGTATCAAAACCGGAGGAACCCCTTTTTTACATTTCCTAAAAGACCCCTCCTTTGCCAGGCCAGGGAAAGGGCGGGAAGATGCACAGATGTGTGTCTTCCCACTCCCACCTGCCCCCCCCCAGCTGACGGGTGACCATGGTGCCCTGCTCCCACCTCCAATGTAAGTAAAGAGAGTTTTCAGATGAGAAAGTCCGCTTTACTCTGGGTTCTACAGCTGGATCCTTGCTTTGATGGTGATTTGGGTATTTCCCTTAGTCACAGTCTGGGCTAGCCCCCACCACGGTTGGGAGCCAGACCAGACAAACATCTGGGAGCCATGTTTCCATGTGACGGCAGCACCCAGTTTAACGCATGCTAAAGTGGGTTAAACCATACCAACCATCACGTCTGAAAGCACCCTTTGACACTTCACGCAGAAGAGTGCATTTACATTCTCAGGTGGCAAAGTAAAGAATGGTGTTTTGAATTGTTAACCACAATTAGTGTCCACCCACACTACTTTTTGAACTTTCAAATAAATTAATCTAACACTCTAATTATTACTACACAGACACTTAAATGTGGACTGCTGATAAGGTAATAAAATAAATTAAGGGAATATCAGACTGCTATGTACTCTTCTAAAAATATTAATTCACAACAGATTATTTTCACCAATAAAATGTTTGCATTAGAATTTTCAACAGATATCACTATTTAAGGCCAATAATAGAGAAACTAAACTGTATTTCATTCTAAAACTTGGACTGTTAAGAGGATGAGGGTGAATTAAAAACAAAAAACAAAAAAACACATTAGTCAAAGTCACCACAACATCACAGAGAACTGTGGACACTCTATGGGTATCAGCACCCTGGACTTGAACCGGCTTCTCAGAGCCACCTGCTGACACTGCTGCACCTGCCACACCAGCATCATGGTTTGTGATCTGTTGCTCCCTCTTCCCCTCCAGGCTCACTGTGCTGGCTTGGCCACATCCCCTGGCCTTCTGATAGGCTTCTAACCTCTAGTCTTGTTCCACATCCCTAGCTTCTTGACTGGTTGGCTGACTGCCTGGGTTAGGGTGGGATTTTTTTTCTGCCTGGGTTATTTTAATGTTTTATATTTGGGGATTGTGTGTGTTTTTATTATGTTGTTAGCCACCCCAAGATGCGTAACTGGAGGGGGTGGCATAAAAATGTGAAGAAATAAATAATAAATAATATGGTCATTTTTAGATGGACCTGCCTAGGGGTCAGGTCCATGTACACTAGAGGTGGGACCCCGGGCCCATTACCGGCTACCGGATTTACTGGTTACCGGTTCTCTAAAAACCGGATTCCCGGATTAAATCCGGTATGCCGGTACCGGTTTTATTTCATTGATTTCAATGGGGCGCTGTGTCCCCATTGAAATCAATGAATTCCTTCCCCCTCCCAGGCTGCGCGGGTGGAAGGGGGGACACCCCCCACCCACCCT